>JAOUQX010000036.1:19420402-19436198 GCA_028566295.1 Liobagrus marginatus
CGGTAAATCAGAGCATTGTCTGTTTCATTTTTTTCCCGCTCTTAGATTTTTACCTGGATAAGGCGGGTCTTAGGAATGCACAGGAAGTTGACAGTGTTTGACAGCTTCTTGAGAAATTCCGAGGCAATATCTCCTAGTCCCGCCCCCTGTAGCCAGTCAAGGACCAGGTCCAGATTGGTCCGAATCTGTACTGCACGTGCCCAGGAAAACAAAGTGTCTGAAATATAACGGAGAACACAATTTCAAGCAAAAAACAGCAGTACACACAATACACATTTCCGTATTATATTTATATTACTTTTATGCATGTCTCTCTCTCTCTCTCTCTCTGATTAATCTACCGTTCCACTTATTTCAGAAGGCAACTTTAATGCTGACCTCTCAATAGTGAATAAATATAAAGCACTTCATTAATACTACCTCTCTCAAGCAGGATGTTAAGTAGTGAGGTGTTGGTGAAGAAGAACAGGTAGCCGAAGGTCTGGGAGGTGAGAGGAGGAGAGAGACAGGCGTCACGTGTCAGCTGCAAGGAACAGCGATATACCTCCACCAGTCCTGCCACGGTGGGGGGCAGATTAGGCACATCGCTTTCCTCCCCACCGTCTCCTTCGTCCTTGTGTCTATCTCCATCCCGTACTCCTGCCTTCTCCTTCTCTTTCTCTTCGCTTGAGAAAGGGTTAGTGTCCAGTAGAGTAGGGAGGAGGGAGTATAAAGTCTGATTGGAGAAAGAAAGCAAAAGGATGCTTTAATATCATAGACTTGGCTTCATCACACCTTTAATATCGCACGCCAACATACACTGAACTGCGACGTACCTTTGTCAGGTGATACACACACTGCTGGAAAGTGTGCATGATGACATCGTCCAGCTGCGCCAGTGCATCCGAGCAAGTGTCCATGTCGGCTGACAGAACGGGGTCACCCGGGGCTAAAAACGTAAGCAAGCAACAGAGCTTATCGGATATATTTATGAAAGGAAGAAGGTCACATAAGATCACAGTGTGTCGTTTTATGTCTTCCACACACTAGATAGCCGATTATTTCCATATGCAAGTAGTTCCAGCACAGCCTTGTTTGTTTTACAGCTGCAAATAATTAGATAGACGAGAATATAAAGTGCACGTCTGTTTTGACTACTGTGCCGAACACAAACAGCAGCATGAGAAAATAAGCCGGGACGTTCTACAGAGACTTAACGGTTTTATCTCAGTAGATGATAGCATGTAGCATGCTATCTATAATATATCATAATAATATGCTTCTTTAATTCATTGAGACAATGTGTTTTTACGCATCTGTAAATACCGCTAGAGATAGATTGTTTACGTTTCCTGTTCTCACCTTCAAACTCCCATTCCTTCTCCAAGGTCTCTACTTTGACCTGGAAAAAGTTGAGGAGCTCGGTGGCATTGGCCATCCAGAACATGAGAGGTCGGAGGTCAGAGGAAAGTTTCTGCACGCTGGGAGGAGTAAGGTCAACCTCGGATTCTGAAGAGCTAGACAAACACGCGTGCATACACACCGAACACAACATACACTATATGGACACATTTTTTTTTATACACCTGACTATCAGATCTATATGTGTTTCTTGAACGTTCGTTTCCAGATTTAGTCTCATTCGTACTCCTATTATAACATCCACACTCCTGAAAACGCTTCCACTAGATTTTGGAGTGCCGCTGTGGGGATTTTATTCGTCTAGCCACAAAATGATTAGTGAGGTTAGAGACACTGGAGGTTCTTTGAGGTTGAGGTCAGGGCTCTGTGCAGGACACTCGAGTTCTTATACTCCTACCATAGCACACCATGGCACTCAGGGGCTTTGTGCACAGGGGCATTGTCATGCTGGAACACTGCTTGGGCCACTTAGTTCTATGGAAGGAAAATTGTAATGCTACAGCATACAGATAAACTATATAGGGGTTATAGGGGAAGTGGTAGCTCAGTGGTTACGGTGTTGGACTGCTGATCTGAAGACCGGGGTTCGATTCACAGCACTGCCAAGCTACCACTTCTGGGCCCCTGAGCACGGCCCTTAACCCTCAACAGCTTGGTTGTAAGTTGCTCTGGATAGTAACGTCTGCTAAAGGCTGTATATAACAAAAACCTCATGCTTAATAATGTATATTTGAGCTATGAAGAGAGGAATAATGGAAACATTTTTGGAAATTTACGGTCTAATACACACACAGATCGTTAGCAAAACTAGCTAGCTAGCTAGATTATTTTTATTTAATATCCAGCCATCAAATTAAATATTACAGACCAGGAACAGTGCTGATACTAAGTCCAAACTACTCCGAACGATTGCCCCAAACCGAACCCAACTGAACTTTATTAGGATGGCACCAATGGTGCCAATGGCACCCCAGTGCTTGATGTCATCAACGATCTTTTGGCTAAACAAACTCCTTACAGCGACACTCCAAAATCTTAAGGAAAGCCTTTTCCAGAAGAGTATAGCTTATTCTAAAAGAAGAAAAAAAGGGACTAAATCTGGAAAGAGATGGTCAACAACCCTTAAGGGTGTGACGGGCTGGTGTTCACAAACGTTTGACCAGAAGATAGTGCATAGTAAAAAGCGCTACATGCTAGCAAGCTCAGCTTGCTAATCGCCGTGATGCCAGCTGGTTATCCAGTACCATGCATTAGCTGTGGCATTTCGGCCATTATTAATGGATAGAGAGAATTTGAAGAGAAAAAGACTGATAACATGCACAAAGAAGACTAAATTTAAGTCCATCGGACTAAAATCAAATTGAGTTAGAGTCATTTATGGAAGAATGGAGGAAATTAATAAACATTTTTAGCCTGTTTACAACCTTGAATCTCTTGGTTCCTAGTTTAGGCACAAAACTCGCTACCCCACTCCACGTTACGGTGCATATTCTGCATTACCCCTAGAACCCATTTTTATTCTGGATGTGGTAAACAGTGTTTGCTGAGTCAGATTTCCCATCGGCACCGCATATGATCTTTACATGCACATTTCTATCCTAAGAGGATTTATTATTCGGTAACAAACATAAGCAAAGCAAAAATGATCATGCGCATGTACTAAGTGCGAGGAGTGGAAACGTGGAAGCGAGCACTGTTTATGTGGGCTGAATGGGGTTGTGATAAACAGGATGGCACGTCAAGCACTTCAGCTCCACCGTGGTAAATTCAGAAGTCAGGCTTACGTCTGTGTGGGATGTTTGTCTCCGAACTCTTTAATGTTCTCCTGAAACATGGATTAGGATGCACACACACACACACACACACACACAAACACATGCAGAGAGAGAGAGAGAGAGAGAGAGAGAGAGAGAGAAAAGATTAGAGCAGACTGGGATAAATACTTGGGCGGGTGTGTTTGGCCGATGTGTCCGGACAATGACAACACATTTTCCAAATGGGTGGAAATGACATCAGTCAACCTCTGTTTACAAACGGCAGCGAAATACCAGTGAAAGCCCATGTGTGTGTGCAGCTGTGGCTCCTCAAACCACAGCCTGCTCCAGCCCCAGCTCTTCACAGTGCACATATGCACGCACACACTGTTGTCACCGAATCTTATTTGCTAAAATACTCTTCCAGCTATAATGAAGAGCAGCACAAACATGTCTAGGATATAGATGGAAGGATGGGATTTACACCACAGTGCAGTCGAAATGTCAATTCTGATTGGACAAGACGATTGAAGAGATTAAGGATCTTAAGCAGATACTTAATCAATGGCTGTGTTTCAATCCACCATTTATCAATCAGGGCACTGAGCTGTCTGTCTCAATCTGCACCGGAACGTCCGCGCCGTAAACATATCCCACAATGCCCTGCAGAAACTAGTGCGCATCAATGCTGCCAATGTTCTTAATGGAAATGATGTCATGCTTTACGAAGCCTCTTAGCTCAAGTAATAATGATGGACGGAATCTTAGCCAGCATTCTCTACCAGTGGATGTAGCTTGGCGTCGTTATAGATCTCAGATGATTACTTATGTTAGCAAATTTTGTAACTTTATCGGATGTTCTATGTACAGTTTGTTTGATTCTAAAACAATGTAAGTGTAAGCTAACTCCATCCAATATCTAGCGTTTATCCTGTTCAGGGTCGTGGGGGCGCTGAAGTGTATCCCAGATAACTTAGTGTGTGAGTTAGGGCGGGGTACATCCTGTACAATCAGCAGTTAATCACAGCGCTAACACTTAGAGACAGACAAAACTATTCACACACACATTCACTCCTATGGACAATTTAGAGGAGAGAGAGAGAGAGACAGAGAGAGAGAGAGAGAGCGACGGAGATCCCCTTTCTGACACTTTGCGCGAGAGAGAGAGAGAGAGAGAAAGAGAGAGAGAGAGAGAGCGACGGAGATCCCCTTTCTGACACTTTGCGAGAGAGGGAGAGAGATTAATAGATATTAATCAAATATTTTAGAGATTACAATAAGAGAGAGTATAATAAATTATAGCAGTGACTTTAGCCATAAGAAAGAACACACTTTTATTTTAGTAGACACCCCACAACATTAACCCTAACTCTACATAATAAAATATTCCGTGTGTTGTTCGATAAAAACTAAAAATATTTACAGGTTGGCGAATTGCTGTTTTAAAAGCTATACAACACTTCTGTATATGCTGTTATGTAGGTCATTTCGAATTGCAATTAAATCCAATAAAAACAATTGACTAGTTTTCCATTATCGCATGCTCAGAAGTGTTTTATTCCGTATATAATATTTGTGAAAATACAATTCATTTTGAAAAAATGATTGACTTATTCTCACCCACACGATGGCCTTTATCTGATTGGCTGCTTTTAACAGCAGCTGGGGTGTCAGTGCAGGGTCCAGATGTTTAGAGGCATGGTCAATCATGAGTGACAGTAGATACGCTGGGGCTAAAGGTCCACCACCTGAACCTGGATTCGAATTCTTGGATATAATTTCCTGAAACAGAAACGGAAAGTAAAATGCAGAAGAAAGATAGCGCCTTGCCTGGATGCCCAGTAGCTGTTGTTGTAGTTCCGCAATAATAAAGACTGTGAGTTAAAAAGTCGGTCAAGATAATAGCGTGTATAACATTCATATATCATTATACCTGTAACAGGACGTCTGCATGATATGCCTGAAACTTTAGCTCTGCCTCAGTGGATCCCAGATATTTCCTGAGAGCTTCCTGTCTGTCCATCATGTTTCCAGGGCCAAAGGAAACAGCCGCATCTGTCTGCAAGGGTAAAGTCAGTGCTAGGGGCGGGGCAGGGGTCACTCTGGGGTCACGATACAGGAAAAGGAAGTGGCTGCCGAGTCCAATGATATCCCCTGGCTTAAGGACCGCCTCTCTGTACAGCACAACTCCATTATGACTGACGGCTCCACCTCTAAACGGGCGCATGAGAGCTGTGGGAACAATCACGTGCGGTTTTATTGATCAAAATGATTTGCTGTTGGCAAAAAAAAATCATGCTGAAGATTCTCCAGGACCTCTGTACGTTCTTGGGTTGACCCTACGCTCTGACCCCAGCCTTCAAATTCGTAAGCTTGGATATGCGTAATAAAAACATTTCACTGTTTGTATGTGTGTGTGCGTGTGATAAATAACATCTGAATTTGAATTTGTGAACCAAGATGTTAGAAGGTCAGGATTGACCAGTTGCGTTCCCTAACCCTAACCCTAAGTCCACTGATGGCGATTAATTTCGACTAATAACCCAATATCAGATGAACTGAAGGTGAATTAAACAACTGTGAAATTGTAAATTGTGCTTTTTCAGAACCATAAACACAATCTAATGAACTGGAAATTTAATGCAGGCAAGTGTTTTTGTTGCTATTTTATGGCGTCCGAAATAACAAGAGGTGGAGAACACCATGTGAAATAAATACATGTAAATTTCAGCGTATAGACAGATCCAGTCTAGCTTTACACTACAGTATATAGCCATCTTACCAGCACACCCATAACTGTTCTAATCTGGAAGCTCACAGCTGATTGGATAGACTGGCTCCATATCCTGTAGCATTAAGATTTCCCTTCACTAGACCCAAACAATTCCTGAGCTCCATGACTGTGTTATTATTAGTGTGGAGAACCTGCATAGAGTTGTGACCTCAACTCCACTGAACATCTTTGGGATGAACTGGAACACTGACTCCACCCCAGACCTCATCATATGACGTTGGTTCCTGAACTCACTAATCATGCTGTGATAGGATAGTCTTTGGGATGAACTGAAACTGAGACAGTGGTAGCTCAGTGGGTAAGGTGTTGGACCACTAGGGTTAGGGTTAGATCGTGGGTTTGATTCTCAGCACCATCAAGCTGCAACTGGTGGGCCCCTAAGCAAGGACCTTAATCCTCAACTGCTCAGTTGCATAAATAACATACTCAAAACCAGTGATTAATCCTTTGTGCACTCAACGGGCTAAATGACCATAAATCCTGACCACCTTCTGAAATTTTGTGGAAAGCCTACCCAGTAGAGTGGAGGTCATTATAACAGCAAAGTGGGAATTAACTGCATATTATAATATTTTAATGGGTTTTGTAATGGGATGCCCAATGGTCATGTATACACCTACGTTTGTCCCTATTGTGAAATGTCTGAATTAGAGTTATTGTTACTTTAGTTGTGTTCTTGAGTTCTTAGACAGCTGAGATACCTTGACCGTTGGCTTGTTCAGGGACAGCCGAGTCTCTCCTGATGAGAAGGTGGCGGACGAGCAGGTCGGGAGCTGAGAGGAAAGTATCCACTCTAAGAGGCCTCTTCCCTTTCCTTTCCCGTTCTCTGTCCTTCTCCCTCTCGCGGAATGTCGGCTTCCGCCCCAGAACGTGCGTGTGGCCCGCCATGATGTACAGAACAAAGTCCTGATTGAA
This sequence comes from Liobagrus marginatus, assembly GCA_028566295.1. Lineage (NCBI taxonomy): Eukaryota > Metazoa > Chordata > Actinopteri > Siluriformes > Amblycipitidae > Liobagrus > Liobagrus marginatus. Next base: position 19,427,267 of record JAOUQX010000036.1, read on the forward strand.
TAAGATGGAAAACCCAAGTCAGTAAGAGAAAGAAAGGAGAGAGCGGTAGAGATATGCAGAGAAATACTGTTGCTATTTTCAGTGTGGTTGATAATGAGTATCGGGCCAATCTTCAAACTTATGTTGATCAGAAAAGCTGATCCGATAAGAATTGAAGTGGATTACAGTTTTCAACAATGTGGTCTTGTGTGAGCTCATTGTGCGATGAGGCCATATGCAGACACAGCCGGTTTATAGAGCTATTGTGTAGCGCGTGTGTGCATTGTAAGCCTCTATGTAGCTGTTCAGTGCTGTGTGCTCAATTCCATATCCAAAGGTATAAAAGAAACGATGGTATGCTGTGATAATAATGATGCAGGTATGATGTCAGCGGGAGCTGTGTGATATGTTGTGCTGCATGTCTAGCCTTGCTTTGGTCATAGCCCTGGAGCAACAGGAAGTAAGGACGGTCTGTAGGTGGGAGAATCAGGCTTTGGGACACCACTTCCAAGTCATAGGCATCGTTCTCATTGTCAGCTGCTCGTGATTGTCTGTCTGCTTCACCCACGGCCCGCGGTCCAGTAACCTTTGGCACAAAAGGGTGAAAAGTGCAAAAAGAAATCAGTCAAATGAAACTATTTTGCATATATTATATTCAATTTAAATTTATTTATAAAGCGCTTTTAACTATACACATTGTCCCAAAGCAGGTTTACAGAAGATAAATAGTAAGAAGGAAAAGTAAAATGTGAATGTGTGACATATATCCTAATGAGCAAGCCTTAGGCGACGATGGCAAGGAAAAACTCCCTTAATGTAATGTTAGGAAGAAACCTTGAGAGGAACCGGACTCAAGAAAAAGACAGAATGTGAGGTATTGGAGATGCTCTTTTAAACAGGTAAATATAATGTACATTATATATAACTTCGACTCAAAGAACTGTAATACCACTTTCCTTAGAAAGGCTGGATATACTGTATAATGGAATGAGGATGATGATGGTGAGTGTCAGTGAGCACCTGATGCTTTGATATTTCACAGCCCCTCTTTAATTCTCACCTGTCCTTGCTCTTTTGCTACCATGCTCTTCCTGTCCTGTGCTCCATCTCCGGTTGCCGTGTTGCCGCTACGTCTGGACTCGTTGTTGGCCTGGTTGCCTTGGCGACGCCTTAGTGTTAGGTTCATGTCACTGATGCTCCGTCTGAGTTCAGAGTTGCGCCCCCGATGACCTCGCTCCTCATCAGGTCCACCTCCTGAGGCTATGCGGCTCCGTCTCCAGCGCACTGCCATTAAAACAGTATGGAACGATAACAGTATGGAACGATAACAGTATGTAACGATAGCAGTATTTAACGATAAGCGTATGGAACGATAACAGTATGTAGCGATAACAGTATGGAACGATAACAGTATGTAACGATGACAGTGTGGAACGATAAAAGTATGTAACGATAACAGTGTGGAATGATAACAGTATGTAACGATAACAGTATGTAACAATAACAGTATGTAACGATAACAGTGTGGAATGATAACAGTATGGAATGATAACAGTATGTAACGATAAGAGTATGGAACGATAACAGTATGGAACGATAACAGTATGTAACGATAACAGTATGAACGATAACAGTATGGAACGATAACAGTATGAACGATAACAGTATGGAACGATAACAGTATGAACAATAACAGTATGTAATGATAACAATATGAACGATAACAGTATGGAACGATAACAGTATGGAACGATAACAGTATGAACGATAACAGTATGGAACGATAACAGTATGAACGATAACAGTATGGAACAATAACAGTATTTATGATAACAGTATGGAACGATAACAGTATGAACGATAACAGTATGGAATGATAACAGTATGAATGATAACAGTATGAACGATAACAGTATGGAACGATAACAGTATGAACGATAACAGTATGGAACGATAACAGTATGGAACGATAACAGTATGGAACGATAACAGTATGAACGATAACAGTATGTAACGATAACAGTATGGAGCGATAACAGTATGGAACAATAACAGTATGAACGATAACAGTATGGAACGATAACAGTATGAACGGTTCTTTCTTATTTTGCAAGATTTTGGGATTTTTTTTAAGCTCCATAAAAAGTGAAGAACTCAGCAGCAGTGGAAAGCTTGCTTTGGTATTTTGCAGCAGTTTCCATTTTCTGAATCCTTGTGTTATATAGAGACATAGTTCCGAAAAAAAAAAAAAAAGGTATGCATTCACAAAGGATTTACATTTGCTCCATATCATTCAGCATCAGCGTATTAAAGCAGATATTTTTACAAAGAGCGTCTGGTAAAGATTTATTTGTTGTTGCTATATTGGGCTAGATCGCATCTTAAAACATTTTACACAACATATTCATTTCATTGGGTCTGGAGGTCCCTTTAGTCCATTCTCACCTTGGTAATTCTCTCCAGCCCTCTCTCGCTCCTTCTCCTTCTCTCTCTCCTCCCTTTCATATTCGTCACGCCTTTGGATCTCAAATCGACGTTCAAAGCCCTCCTTGGGCCTCCACATGTCCACTAGCAACAGAGGACATTCCCAGGGTGCTACACCTCTCCGGCATTCGGTCTGCCATTGTACAACTCCATCTGCCTGGTGAATGGGCTTTCCAATGACATCACACAACAGGAAGTCCTCTGGAGAATGCTTCTGAAGAGCTGGCCAGGTGCACAGGACATGAGGACATTCTTAAGGATGTAACATTATCACAGGCAGGTAGCAGACCAAGTAAATTTGTAGTGCAGACTTGATGTGTTCTCATTAAAAGATTTTGGGTCATGTGTCAACAAAAACATTTGTGCGCTTTTATGGAAGCTGTAATACAGTTGTACTGCATCCAACCACGCAACTAAATAATAAAATATATATACATGGAAAAATGTATCTAAATATTGAGATGTTTGGGGATTTAAAAGCATGGCCCTGAAATACTTAACAGGAAGTGAGATTTGGTCAGGAAGTGACACTTACCTACATCATCACTTTCAATCTCCCTTTCTCTCTCAGTGTATCGGTGAATGACCTGCTGAATGAGCTGTTGTGCCGTAGAGTGGATGTTAGCCAGGAGGCTACGGTAGTTAGCTCCACTTGAGAGAGCATCACCATAAATCTTCACAAGTCCAGGGGCAGAAGATGATGCTGGAGGCAGGTAGTGATGCTGTGAAGGGGCGGCCGAATGAGCCCACACTTCCCTTTCACGTTCTCCGATGGCACGGTCTCGATCACTGTTGGATCGCCCTCTCAGGAAGAGGTGGGACAGACGCTTGGCACGGGACTGCTGATTGGCTGGCCGAGGACGAAGGAAGGCGGGGCTAGGTGAAGGGGAGGGTGGAGCAACAGAGGGACTAGAGATGGCAGTGGTGGGGGCTGCGGGTGGCGCCTCATGCACAGAGGCTGCGTCTGAGCTAGTTGTCGATCTAGGGAATTAAATATAGGAGTTTAATTAAGAACAAACATAATCACAATCCATATTCACTCATCTATGTGACTTAATTGCATTCCCTCCAGAAATTCTACCTAAAGTCAAGCAACTTTACCAATCATAAATGATACTCTCATTTCAATCAGCCGAAGCATTAGCGATAATTTAAACATCGAGTCATTTTTTGAAGGATTAATACACTATATGGACATTTTACCAGCACACCCACATAAGTGTGTTTTTCTCAAACTGTTGCCACAAACCCAAACACGGTTCCAGCATAACAATGTTATGTTGTTATGGTTGGAGTGGAAGAACTCAAATGTCCTGCTCAGAGAACTGACTCTGACTCAACCTAACTGAACTCCTTTTAGAGGACCCTGGATGGAACCCCGACTCCACCCCAAACCTCCTCACCCAACATCAAATTCTGTTATCAGAATAGAGCGCATCAGGGGTCAGAGCGCAGGGTCAGCCAGAACAAATGGCGCCCCTGCAGCAAGTGAGGTTAAGGGTCTTGCTCAAGGACCCAATGATGGCAGCTTGCCTGGTGCGAGGCATGAACCCCCGATCCTCTGATCACTGACCCAGAGCCTTATACCATTGAGCCACCATCAACCCCAGTTGATGTTGACACAAGTTAATGGCTTAACTATGTGTGTCATTCGATAACAAAGTCTGGCATGATGTTCTGTTTAGGATTTTGGGCGTGGAAAAATAAGAAAATCCCACAAGGCTTCGTGTAATAACTCTTAGAGCCAACTGCTTGCTATGAAATTTGGTAAAACAGTGCAGATTTTTCCTTTTCAATCCTGAACATTGACCTGACTGACGCTGCACTTGGCCAGCGTGCTCCCAGTTTGGCAAAGTGTTTCCGTGGGGAATTTATCCACAGGCCCACAGGGAAATGGAGCTTCCCAAATCGAGGACTCCCAGATTCCTCCATCTTGGTGGTCTGGAGAAGACATAAAAACAGAAAAATATAAAATGAAAGGAAATGAAATGGCTTAAGCACAATGGATGGGCCAAACAAGGATAAAGATGGAAATGAATACAAATAGAAACAGAAAGACACAACGACCAAGAACTTCATAAGTCATCTTTTAAATTGCTAATACTTTTAGAATTTAGAAGTTTTTGCTTGTCATCTTTTGCTCTATTGTCCTCTGCCAAATCAGATTACAGTGTCTGAGTTATTGGAAGTGGATGACATCAGTCAGTAGGCAACAAGAAATCCTGAAATATCCTTTCATGTAATCAGGACATATAAGGTCGAACGCTTTTCCTGCTTTGTTCAGCTTTATGTAGAACTTCATTCATATATATATATATATATATATGATATATACATTTTCTTTTTTTTTCATTTTCAGATCGTATTTATCACATACACATACATGCAGTGAATTGTTTTTATTCCGCATATCCCAGCATATGAATTTGAACACTGGGGTCAGAGCGCAGGGTCAGCCAGAACGAACGGCGTCCCTGGAGCAAGTGAGGTTAAGGGCCTTACTCAAGGACCCAATGATGGTAGCTTGCCTGGTGCGAGGCTTGAACCCTGACCTTCTGATTACTGACCCAGAGCCTTACCATTGAGCCACCACATTCCTATATATATATATATTGAACATTCGTGTAAAACTGCTGAGGAATCCAGCAAATACTAATAACTTTATGAAAAAGATTTCTTTGTATTCCTGTCTAGAGGTTTACATTAACATTTCTAGCATTTGATAGATCTCAAGAGCGACTTACATTAATGTCATTTTTTTTTTTTATCAAACCAAGCAGCTAAGGGCCTTTCTCAGGGGCCCAGAAATAGCTGTTTTTTGTGGTTTGGATTGAACCCTTGATTTTCCATTAACAACTTCCCTCAGCTTTAACATCGAGGTTAAAACAAAACCAAACTGTTTTGGCATTATTGCTGTTGAACTATTTTTTTAGGCCAAAAAAAAAAAAAGTGATTCCACTATAAGGTACCAACATAGTGTTAGTAGTAAGGAATGTTGTATTCATGTTTAACTTTAACCCTATTCCTAATTTAAGGCCTGAATATAATAATTATAAAACACTTTAACAGATGAAATAATTTTAACTGGATGTATGTAGAGTTCATGACTAACGCTGGCAAACACTTTTAAACTCACTGACTTTATATGAAAGCACCTTGGAAACAATGTCAGACACGGAATTTAGTCCAACGTCCACTTAATCACTTTTCTAACCAACGAACATCGGAAACTATATGAAGATGACAGGAACATTTCAAACAGTTGTAATATTAAGCACAGAGTAAACGTTTCCTCTCACCAGCCGATGACTTTCGACGTGACTCACACACTGCGACACGTTTTAATTCAATCAGATTAACTCTCCTTAAAACGCTGCTGTGCTGCCGATTATTTCCCACCGCCAGCACATATACTCAGAACCGTTGGCCTTCTGAGCCAGATTTGTGGCCTTAAGTCAAAGAAATGAACGTTGATAAGTCCATTTTTTAGGAGAACGATCTCAGAAGTGCTGGATCCCGTATCCTCTCCAGGTCAAATCAATCTTCAGATTCTTCTAAAAAAAAACTTTTACATTTTAAACCCATTTCAGCGCACAACTATAAAGTCTTGATTTTGCTTTCTCTAGCTCCAGTTCTGTCCTGATCTGTGCCTATAGATAGAGAAGCAGGCCCATTGTTCTTAGTGACAGAATTTCCTTCCCCCTTTACTGGACAACACCTATATCCTGAGAGAGAGAGAGAGAGAGAGAGAGAGAGAGAGAGAGAGAGAGAGAGAGAGAGAGAGAGGGAGACAGACAGACAGACAGACAGACAGGGAGAAAGAAAGAGAGACAGAGAAAGAGAGAGACGAGAGAGAGAGAGAGAGAGAGAGACAGACAGACAGACAGGGAGAAAGAAAGAGAGAGAGAGAGAGAGACAGACAGACAGAGAGAGATGAAAGAGAGAGACGAGAGAGAGACAGACAGACAGGCAGGGAGAAAGAAAGAGAGACAGAGAAAGAGAGAGAGAGAGAGACAGACAGACAGACAGACAGACAGACAGAGAGAGATGAAAGAGAGAGACAGACAGACAGACAGACAGGCAGACAGACAGACAGGGAGAAAGAGAGATGAGAGAGAGAGAGAGAGAGACAGACAGACAGACAGAGAGAGATGAAAGAGAGAGAGACAGACAGGGAGAAAGAAAGAGAGACAGAGAAAGAGAGAGAGAGAGAGAGAGAGAGAGAGAGAGAGAGAGAGACAGACAGACAGACAGACAGACAGAGAGAGATGAAAGAGAGAGACGAGAGAGAGAGACAGACAGACAGACAGGGAGAAAGAGAGAGTGAGAGATGAAAGAGAGAGAGAGAAACAGACAGAGAAAGAAAAAGAGACAGAGAAAAAGAGAGAGAGAGTCAGAGAGAGATTGGAACTGTTATGAATTACAGATTGCACACAATGTTAGGCCGGGAATTCTTTTTACATTTATTATGATGTTAAAGAATTTGGACTCGTTAACGATCTGCTGTAGGATGTGATTCTACTTTTGAGTGACACTTCTGATGATCCTGTTCCTGTGGTGTTTTGAAGCAGCAAGTGTGCAGCAGTACAGTGATAACAAATCTCACGACATTCTAGATTTAATATGCAACCGTCTGCTGGAGCCATTTGTACACACACTTAACATGTAATGAGTAACAATCACAATAATCCATATCATTCTGCGATTCAGTTATTTAAGAACATGGCAGGCAGACTCGTGTTACTTCATCATTATCCATGTAGTGACAGTGCTACAGATAGTACCCATGTGTCTTCCTGCATGTATTAAAGGAGGTCCACCAACAGTCCAGCGCAAGACCTGTGACCTTTGGCAACAACAGGATAACAGTGACAGGAAAAGAGGGATTTTTGGTGTCTGAAAAAGACAAGAGAGAGAAAGAGAGAAAATAATAGTCCATTTTATAGTCCATTATATTGTACTGTATTCCCAGGCACTTATATTTAATATTACTTCTAATTCACATGAAGAACTTGTTTAGAGCATTGTTTAGTATGTTTTTAAACCTGTTTTACTTTATGGGGACTCATGAAATGTCCTCATGTAATATGCTTATGTCTTAATACCAGTGTAATACCCATGTTATTATACATTTAAATATGTCCCCATAAATTCATGAAACCATGTTCACACACACACACACACACACACCCACACACACACACACACACACACGCACACACACAAACACACACACACACCCTCACACACCCACACACACACACACACCCACACCCACCCACACACACACACACACACACACCCTCACACACCCACACACACACACACACACACACACACGGAGCGTAGCGGGTCAGAGATGCCCTCAGTATTCTCAGACAGGAAGCTCTGACAGCAGGCTGTGAAGGCTCCTGTGCGTCATTCAGACTCGTCCCTCCAAGTTTGTTTTTGGCAAAGCAGTGAAAGGTTTTCCTGAGTGGATGGCTGGAGAAGAGAATATACGTGGAATGAATGAGTACAGTACGGCAGTGTGTTCCCTCGCTAAGCTGCTAAACACCAGACTTTACAGCATATTACAGTACTTTCCTGTTTTGGAAGGCAACTGCCCTGTTAACGGTAGTTAATTTAAAAGCTGACAGCGCCCTGCGAAGGCCAACAACAGTTACTACACACTGATTTGAGCTCCTCTATCGTTTTTCATGGTTACAGTTTGTGCAGTTTGATTTCAGTGGTTAAAACGGTGTCTACTCATAAGCAGGTCTATTGTTCTGCGTCGGAATAATATTTATAATAAGTCGGAATCATATTTATAATAAAATGATACAAAATACACGAGTACAAAAGGAAAAAAGTACTTTCAAAAATATATTCACGGTACATTATTAGGATAACTATGCCCAAGTCTAGGTCAAGATCCTGTGTGTAAAATTATATGAGCCAAAAAGTATAAAAGAAAAAAAAAATGGCGATAGAAAATTACAATTATTAACATGATCCCATAATCAACTGATCATCTTTCTGAACGAATTATCTTTCGTTATCATCTAATATCTAATATACATAGACTATAATAAAAGTATATTTGTTTTAAAGTAGGTACTTTACTCTATCATTGTGGGAATTTTGCTTTCCCGATACATGCAGGGAAAACGCTGTACCCTTTGACCCCGATTAGTCCTGGCCTGACCCTTACCCAATCAGAGGAAGAATAGTACAAGACTTCATCGAATGCAGGTGATTTGCATGAACGCTGCACCACTTGAAAATGCCAGACAAACTTTTAATATCGATAATGCGATGCGATATTAAATTATCCTGTTACGTTTATCCTGTTCAGGGTTGCGGAGGCGCTGGAGTGTATCCCAGATAACTTAGGGTGTGAGGCCAGTTAATCCCAGCGCTAAAATGTTTGGCTGAGGAGTACAGTCAGACACATAAGCATTAATTTAATAAGCGATAAGAAATATAT
>JAOUQX010000036.1:19457619-19472380 GCA_028566295.1 Liobagrus marginatus
CGATTTGCTTCATTTACATAAGGCATTGGTGCCTCAGATCATCTTAGAAGTAGATAGAAATAAGTAAGTTATATCTAGAGTGAGACACAATTGGAACCCACCTCTGAGTCTAGTCCATTGAGTCAGAACCAGGGAATTTTGGACACGACACGTATCGGTTGGGGTTTTGTTTTTTGATTAACTGTTTCTCAATGTATAATTATTTTTCGTTAAATTATTTCGTTCTTTTCAGAAATGTATCATTAGCTTCTTGCGTAAATATGTCACGTGATTAATGTTTTGTCTGCCTGTTCTGTGTGTGTGTGTGTGTGTGTGGGTGCGCTTGTAAATTTTGCCAAATTGTCCGAATTAACAACTGAAAACCCCTTGTTTAAAATAAAACGACAAAAAATGCATTTGTTTTTCAGGAATGAGAATCTGGCTGGTGTTTCTGGTAAAAAGCGCAAGGGTGGAAACGCAGGCATGGATTTCCACGACCCAAACCGTGAGGCCAAGAAGCAGAGCCGTGCAGCAAGATTCCACACCAAGCGCACTGAGCCATTGGTACTAAATATCAATGGCATTGAGCTCCCAAATGCCTCTCAGGACGGCCTGAGCTGGGATGAATGCCCCATCGTAGGTACCTGTCAGGACATCACCAAAATTTATCTGCGTCTGACTTGTGCTCCTGATCCTGCCACCGTGCGACCCGTGGCTGTAAGTAATTGATTTCCATTTTTTTTTTTTTTTTTTTTTTTTTGACAAACTTGTGTCCCCTGCACACGTGCTTAGTTTTGTTCTGATTTTTCTGCCTTTCAGGTGTTGCGCAAGTCTCTAACTGCAGTAAAGGCTCACTGGAAGGCTAATCATGATTATCCTTATTCCTGTGAACAGATGAAGTCGATACGCCAAGACCTCACTGTGAGTAAACTCGTTGGAATAGTGATGGGTGTTGCGTATATTCGCAGTCAAATACACAACAAAAGCGACGGTGAATTGCTTAGTTACCCGAGTTCAGTAAAACTTTATTATATTCATGCACAAAAATCTTCCTCATTTAATTTGGGACTAAAGCCAATTTACTTCATAGGCTTTGCAATGTAATTTTATCTTTAGTGCCGTAGTCATATTTTCTAGTACCAGGTTGTTCTAAACAGTAGATGCTCTAGAATAGCTTTTGCAGACACAGAAAAAACATTTTTGGTATATTTTAACAGAATCTAACCTGGACCTGTTACTAGAGGCCTACTAAATTATGTAGCTCTTGTTTTTTAGACTACTCCATTAGGTATGTGTGTTACATTATGGTCACTATATTTTATTTGTGTGTGTATATTTATTAATATGTGGGGTGATGGTGGCTCAGCGGTATAAGGCTCTGGCTCAGTGATCAGAGGGTCGGCGGTTCAAGCCTCGCACCGGTCAAGCTACCATCATTGGGTCCTTGAGCAAGACCCTTAACCTCACTTGCTCCAGGGATGCCGTTTGTTCTGACTGACCCTGCGCTCTGACCCCAGTATATTCTGACAGATATGCTGGGATATGCGGAAAATAAAAACATTTCACTGCATGTATGTGATGAATAGGATCTGAAAATGTCAGTCATCATTCAGATCTTCTATTATTATTATTATTATTATTATTATGTATGTGTGCATGCTCACTCCCCTACCTTTTAAGGGGAACCTGTGTTAAGCTGGTTGAATTTATTTATTAAAAAAAATTTTTTTTTTAGGTTCAAGGGGTACGAACAGACTTCACAGTTGAGGTCTATGAAACTCATGCACGTATTGCCCTGGAGAAGGTATCGGTCTTTCAGTTTAAAGTGTGTAGGTATGACGAGTTTGATTTGTTCAGAGCAAGAGTGTGGTGTTCTTTTATTTTAGGGTGACCATGAAGAGTTTAACCAGTGTCAGACACAGCTGAAAGAGCTTTATAAGGAGTGCCCGTCAACCAACGTGGGAGAATTCACTGCCTACAGACTGCTGTATTACATTTTCACTAAAAACTCTGGAGGTACTTTTGAAGTTTGGCTGTATTTGTTTTGCTAATCCTTTACCTATATCTTAAATTGCATTACTTTAAACGTCCTCGAAATGAAATTGTACAGTTTGTCTGTATCCGTGTCATGTCAGCAAACCCAACTTTGTAACTGTTTTTTAATGAAATCAGACTTGACCACTGAGTTGGTGTATCTCACCCCCGAGCTCCGTCAGGACGACTGCGTTTCTCATGCTCTCGCGCTGCGCGCCGCATGGACGCTTGGAAACTACCATCGCTTTTTTTTGCTGTACAAGAGAGCGCCACGTATGGGGGCTTATCTCATTGACAAATTTGTAGAGCGTGAGAGGAAATTAGCACTGAGGGCTATTCTCAAAACGTGAGTACAGATATAACGGTATTTATACTTTAGAAAAACAGCTAAAGTGCGATTTTTAAACTAAACAAATGCCCCTTTTGTTTCTTTTACTGTCTCCTGCAGGTTCCGGCCCTCTGTGTCAGTGCAGTATGTAGAGTCCAGTCTGGCCTTTCCTTGTTTAGATACATGTTTGAGTTTCCTGACGGGGCTCGGAGTAGCATTTGTTCAGTCAGAACCTAACAAGATAGATTGCAAAGCCAGCTCAGCTTCTGTCACAACATGAAGTGCGAGGAGGATGGGGTGGGGAGTATTAAACTTTTTTTTTTTTTTTTTTTTAGAGCAGTTCCCAGATACCTGCATAACACAGCCTATCTTAGCTTAGATAGATGCCGTTCTTTTACAATGAATATACTTAATAATATTCTTATTACTCTTATAGAGTGTGACATGCATACAGAAATGGACTGTAAAGACATTCGTTTATTGATCGTGATCTGCCTATACTTGAAACCCGAGTAGTAACACTGAGATTAGAAGCTGCATATATGACACAGATCCACACAGTAGCGCTAGACCAAGCTCAATAAAACATCAGGTCTATAGTTAATCCCAATCAGACAGAGAAGCTTAGGTAGTTCCAAGTTTCGGGGTTCCCCAGGCCATCCAGATCCTTATAAAGCTTAACCGTTTTCTGTGTTCTAATGTTTTTCTTCCCTCAAGCCAACAGCATCAAAGCTCAAACGAAGAGTATATCTGAAAATCTTAAGTTGTGAAGAGCTAATTATGAAACATCGGGTTCATCTCAAGATGAAGAGGGCTTCAGCAAGATCTCGCGCTCGAGATTTCAAGATCCGTCTGTGTCCCTCAAAGTTGTTGTTTTCAGTGGACTTTGTGTGTTGATGGCTGCCAGTCGGACGAGAAGATGGTTTGTATGCCTTCGTCTGCTTCCTGGATTAGTTGCGGAAAGGCAGAAGATCTCCGTTAGCAATAGCGCAACGTCTCAATCCCAGTCATTTCAGGTATGGACTTACAAAAATGTCTCGTGCAGCATGTCAAGATGGGTTTCTGCGCAGATAGTTTTTCTTCTTTTATTTTTTTTACTACGTTTCCAACACGCCTAAATCTGTCCCAAGTTTACCGATCACCTTCAACGTCTAAAGGAGTAGAGCTCATTCAAAACGGCTAAAGGCAAAGACTTAAGCAAAGTTAAAGAAGACGCAACTCTGCAGCCAAACCTACAGGATCTAGGACCAAGGTAGTTCTTCAGAAGTTCACAGCCTGAGTAGATGTACAGCTACTTGCCCAAATCAATCGCAGTTTTCCCACGAAGATGAAGACGACGATGACGCACGACGGGGAATCCATCAGTTGGCGTGAAGATGACCGACCCTGGCATCAGTGGCAGAGGAAAAGTGTCGAGTGCAGCTGTTCTCACCCGAGCTGGGAGACGGCGTTTTGTTTAGCTTTTCTTTTGTCCATGTAGGAGCTGAAAGCCATATGGGTTTGTATCTATCCAGAGCCTGTGCACATATTTGTGTGGTAAGAAGAATGGACCTGAATAGTATACTATATTAGCATGAACACAGCAGACACTTTATATTATATTACATTATATATGTGTGTGTGTGTGTGTATATATATATAACAAATCGTTTGTGTGTATATATATATATATATATATACACACACACACATTTGTTTTATATACACACACATGCATACATACATATGTGTATAGCATAATGAAACAAGCTGCTGGGTGTCAATTGATTTGATCCGCCAAAGAAGAATAAATTATGGTGCAAACATTGCAAAAGTTTAATACTGATTCCGGATAGTGAGGGGTTTTAATGATCCTAAGAAGCGAAGTCTAGGAGAAAATATAACTTTTCCCACAAGCATTTGCTTTCTAGTCTTTTAATGACTCTTGTTTATTAAAGCTTTAAAGTTTGTTGGAGCGCCTGGAGAATCTGGCTATCTGATAAATCTAGTTTCAGTCCAGAAACCTTGCTGTGTCGGAGCGTAATGAAGCCCTCGGTGTCGTTACTGCGTAGAGCTGTCCATTATTGCTTTTGAGTTTTATTCAGGTCAAGCGCTAACGTGTGTCCCGTGTAAATATTGTTCAGAACCCTTTATTGGCTCTTCGGCCTTTTGATAAATTGTTGACATTTCCTGTTTACTCTGGTAAGTGTTCTTGTACGTAGGTCATGTAGATTGAAACGGAAGCGTTTTTGAATATAAAGTTCCGTCAAATCCTCTTTAGAGTAACGGAAATGTGTGTGAGGAGAATTGAGCGGACTGTAAATAAATCCATTAATATCTTGCTTCTGTGGTTGGAGATGAATGAGATCTTATCGTAACAATCCAGCTTTTTATTTGCACCAGATCCTTTTTACTCGTGGCTGCGCAGGGTTTCCCAGCAGGCTTTCGTTTTCTTTCCTGTAGTTCTCCGTATAAATGTTTTTCCTCCATATGTTCACTTCTCCCATTTCCTTGCTGCTTTAACCTATTGCTTCGTCTGCCAGTTTTCCCTAAAAGTGTGTTTTATTTCTTTTTGCATCATGCTGGTCGATTGGGAGGTTCATATCAAGAGAATGATTTGTTTTGGTTACTGTACCGACACCAGTTAACGCCACGGTTACGCTTTGCTTTATAATAACAAATTCCCTTTGAGTAATCTTTTTTTTTTTGTTTGTTTGTTTTTGTTTTTTGCCATATTTTGTCATACGGAAAAGAATCAGCCAGGTGGCGTTAACTGGTGTGTTGGTTTTATTTTTTTTGCTTGGTTGTGAACATTTAATTGCGTAATGTTCGGATAAGTGATGACCTGCTGCGTTGCTTTTCTAAGTGAAGCTTGTTGTTGTACAACGTTTCATTTTCGTCTTTCCCTTTGTTGGTATCAAATGACCTGTGTTTCGATGATGATGATAAAGTAACGCAATATTGACCACAGATTGATTTATCCAGTGCAGCACTGACCCTGTTCTCACGCCCCCTTCTTTCCTTTCTCTCTCTCTCTCTCTCTCTCTCTCTCTCTCTCTCCTTTTTTTTCTCATTACCAGATATCTCTTTTGTCTTGCAGTCATGCGTAACGAAAGCTGGAAATGAGAGGGGGACATGTATCCAGAGTTGAACTGGATGCTGGAAAGTGACCACACTTGACACAAAAATGTATTTACTTTGCCAGACCTTTAGTCAAAAGCTTAACGTCGGCAATGTGTAATGCATTTTATTTTGATTGCTTTTTTTAAACGTCTGCCTTATAAATATCCTCCGTTCCGTTTTTATCTCTGGTTTTTCCACCCACCAGTAAATACATTGTCATGGTTGTGTATGAAGTGAAGCGCTATGTTCAGATGGGTTTTGTTCCTTTTCTTTTACGACCCCGTGAGTTGACAGTTTTACGTTTTCTAGTCGCGTTGGCGTTTTCAGTTCTGCGCGCATAATTAGTATTAAGTCAGGGACTCGGGACACGTCTGAACATAGCGTTTCTCCCGCGTCACGTTATTGTTTAGCATAACTGCGTTCAATGAGAATGAATTGTGATACGTGAGCGAGTGACCCATGTTTACGTAATTAACATTATTTTTACGTTGGTTGTTTTTGTGGTAATAAATGTGTACTGTATTTTTCCTTACCTCCTTATAATGGTCTCATCCCCCTCTATGAGTGTGTTGTGTTCTGTCTTCCTCTGGTCCACTCTGATTTGACTGCTTCCTTCTTTTTTCTTGTTTTCTGTTTTTTTGTTGTTTTTTTTTAATTCCATAGTAATAATTTAGCTGATTTATTTTACTGCCTTCCGTGTCGTTAACGTCTCTCCTGCGTCGTGTTCTTCTCATGCTAACTTCTTTCTCGTCCTGTTCTTTCCTCTCCACTCCCATTGTGCTTTAATGATTATGTAAGGGTTACACACGTATGTGCTCTGCTTGGCAGTAAGTATTCCCTCCCTCCCGCTTTTCTTACAGCTCCCAAGTCTAACATCCGAGCATCAGCTTTGAGTTAAAGGACAATATAATAATCTATTTTTTGCTGCTTGTAATTACTTTCTGTATTATAGTGTACTGGCGTTGAAATAATAAATCGGAAAGAACTCAATTATTTTGTTTATCTTAATGCTTTAACGACGTGTGTAATGTGTACGTTTTCTTTTTAGTGTTGTTGGTACGGCCTGACCGATGACCAGCTTGTGGCCGTATATGTAAATGTTTCCTGGTACATCGTGACCCTGTGATGTCATTTGGGGGAAAAATTGAGAAACGTCCATTTCGTAAGTCGTTTGGTCAATTTGCACAAAATTTGGCAGGTAGCATTTAGACATCCCTGACAAAAAAATGAACATCTTGTCCAACTTTTACTGTTCTTGTATAGGATGTGTATGAATTATTTGTCCAGCATGCCCACATGGATATCAGGCTATGTTGGCGTACTCCAGTGCTTCTCAATAATGTTTTGGTACGCCCCCCTTTAGGAAGAAGTAAACATTTCATGCCCACCCCCCCCAAACTCTCTGCCGTGACTGTAAATAGCATCATTTGTCAATAAAATCATTATAAGTACACCTCTGTATAACATCGTGCTAACAGTGCTCTCTGCCGTGACTGTAAATAGCATTCATAAAGCGGGACGATTGTAGTAAAAAGTTCTTCGGGATCACACGCGCCCCCCACTATTTGAGAAACACTGGCGTACTCGCATGACACTTGGTCGTGATCTGTCATAGCTCCACCTACTGGTCCAGAGATCAAATTATTTTGGTCTAACATAACTGGTCTCTAGATTCCTCGAGGCATGTTGGGTCAAATGATATCTGCTGATCTAGGGTCAGCCATTTTTAAATGGTGTTAAAATGAAGCATTTAACAAACCCACTTGCATATAGTTATGAAATTGGGAATGTGTCAACAGTGCAAGTTCTGAGGTCACTTTTTTTTTATAACTCCAAATCACAGGTGTTCTGAAGCACAATGATTATCTTTGATGGGCTTGACCCCAATAATTGCTTCATGCAGAGAAATACACACACAGCTGCATACAGATTAATTGTAATTAAGAATTAAAGCAATCAATTACAATTTGCCAAAACCCACCCTCTTGCTTTATTTGTTAGAACTAGGAGCCCTTACAGCAAAGCAACTACTAGTTAAAGAACTCACTTAGTTTGCCCGGCCTTAACTTTGATCAATATTAGTAATCAACTTTTTTTTTTTAAACTTAAAGTCCACCAGTCGTGATGGAGTTTGTATTGATTTATAGGGAGCACTTTTATGAACTATTTGGCTTAAAATGGTATCTTTGATGTTTCAAGCCATTTTATCACAGACCATTTTACCAAAATCATGTCCTTTTATACTTAAGGACACTCGTGACTGAATTTTTATTTATAGAAGTTACATAATTGTGTCAGCACCTTGATTATGCACAAAGAAACCAGCACAACAGATTGTGTTTGTGTTCTACTCTCAAACATTTATTACAAGGTTCTCATTTGCATTAACTTTATAACGCCTGGCTCATGAACAGCTTCCAGACCCAGTGACCGTGTTATTAATTTAACAATAAGTTACAACATATAAATGAAGAAATGGGGGATTTTACCAACCGGAGACACACAGTTTGTGGATATTTACCATTTATACGATAAAAGCTGGTGAACACGTCGGTTAACGACATGGGCTATAAGCCTAGTGCTAATTCCGCTAATCCACACAGGTATCGTTATCATTAGTGTCGAGAGTTGACCGTCTCCATTCAGTGTGATAATACTACAGCAATGTTAAGTGCCAAATCACATCAAGACTTAATCATGTCTTTCAAGGACGAGACAAATGAGGGGAGGGGAGGAACCTGATGCAGGACCAAGTGCACAACGCTAGAATGAACATGAGTTGTTGAGGTTTCCTTTACGCTTTGGCGTTGATTATCTCAACAAACTCTGGTTTCAGTGAAGCACCACCCACCAAGAAGCCATCCACATCTTTCTGGGCTGCCAGCTCCTTGCAGGTTGCCCCAGTGACGGAACCTAAAAAAAGCCAGACAGCAATAAGAAGTGTTTTTTTTTTTTTTTTAATGGTGTTTAGCTTAACAACAACAACTCTACGGAACATAATTCGCCGACCCTCACCTCCGTAGATAATCCGAACAGAGTTAGCGACAGCCTCGGAAATGTTGGTACTCATCCACTGTCGAAGTTTATCGTGCACTTCTTGAGCCTACACGCACGGGAATTAGACTTAAAGTTCAAAGTTTATTTCTCACATGTGCCTCATACATAGTACAACATACAGTTAAATGCTTTGACGACTGACCGAAAGTCTTGAAGTAAACAGGAGAGAGAGAGAGAAAGTGTACAAAGAGGGGGGGGTTGGTTGCATATAAATAATAGTTACAATAAGTACAGTAATTATAAATGTACATCTATATGCAATTATGTATGCGCTATAGTATAATATACAGTGTACATATACATTCTGTGCAATTTGTGCGCATGTGTGCAAAAAGAAAGTCCTGTGCATATCGAATTCAAGTCATATTTATCATCACACACAAGAAGCGAATTGTTTTTATTACGCATATCCCAATTTATGAATTTTAAAGGCTGGGGTCAGACAGAATGTACAACGTCCCTGGAGTAACTGAGGTTAAGGGCCTTACTCAAGGACCCAATGATGGTAGTTTAACTGGTGTGAGGCTTAAACCCCGACCCTCTGATCACTGACCCAGAGCCTTACCATTGAGCTGCTACCACCACCAAGTATATATATGTGTGCAAAAGACAAAGATCAAAGAAAAAGTCCTGTTATGTGTGTGTGTGTGTGTGAAATGGAGAGTTGTAAACGTATACACATTGAATGACTCGAACAGTTGTACCTGTTGTGGTGATGCAGTTTTTCCAGTGCCAATGGCCCAGACAGGCTCATAAGCAACCACCACTTTACTCCAGTCTTTCACATTGTCTAAAACACAAGCGAAAGCTTTCAGCGCACGGAATGGGCACGTACAACAGATCTATACGTCATTTCAAACAAAATTCAATGTTATGCCTCGTATTATCAACCTTTAGGTTTAAGATCAGAACAAGAGAGAGATCCACTCAGCGTACAGTCACAGGTCTTTACCTGCGATGGCTTTGGTCTGCGCAAAGACGACCTTCTCAGTGATGCCAGCCTCTCGCTCGTCCAATTTCTCGCCAATACAAGCGATCACGCCGAGTCCGGTCTCGAGAGCGTGAGCAACTTTCTGGCCAATCAGCTGCACAACATACATTATGTATTCATACAGACAGTGCTCACTTCAGCCACAACAAGTCAAATATTTATACACACTATTTATTTATTTATTTTTGAGTTACCTCATCACTCTCTCCGAACACATGGCGCCGCTCAGAGTGTCCCAGAATCACCCACTCCACACCACAGTCCTTGATCATCGCAGGGCTTAAAACAAAGCGAAGAATGAATTGGCCCGAGTGCTAAACTGCATTGCGGTTCTCTTTCCATCAAAGTTCACTATACGCCTAATTAGTATGATTTGGGATGTGGACGCGTTTAACCTTTGCGCCCATAACCGAGTCCTCTCCAAATTTTTACTACAAAGTCAGAACAGTTGTCTAGGATCTCTCCATGCTATATAACATTACAGTTCCCTTAACTGGAATAAAGAGGCAGGCTCAAGAAGTCCATTATCTCTCCTTTTATTGTTGGTGTGGAAGAACTTAAGTGTCCTGCACAGACCCCTGACCGAACATTAGTGTCCACTCTCACTAGCTAAATGAGAATCTCCACAGCCACGTGCTAAAAAGCTAGCAGAAAGCCTTTCCAGAAACATGCCGTTATAACTAGACAGGTGTCTCAATACTGCACACACAAAAAATATATCTGCAAGCAGAAATTATCAGGGTCAAGCCCAATTTTAGACTTTGTAGTAATATTTTTTTTTTAAATCTAAATCCTTTAAAAAAAAAATTAAGATTTAATTCGCTTCACGACCAGGGGGTGGCAATAAAGGGCTACTAGAAGTGTAAAAACAACGAAGAATAAACGGCTTTATCCGAAATCCTGTATTAGTGTACTACATAGGCTGCCTCAGGTGGAGTATACTTTGCATATCCTATGTAGTGCACTTGGACAAGTAATCAAGTACTATTTGAGATTGATCCAGCACAACGCCAGCGTATTCAATATTTATACGGAAATAATACTTTCAGAAGTAAATGAAAGCAAGGGCATTTATTTCTGCGTGTTGCTAAAAAGAACTATTAGCATGTGACGTATGCGCTAAAGCTTAATCCATAACTTAAAGACATGTTAAACACATTGTAACTAAACGGAATAACTTGTTAATATTATCGTACCGTCTTCCTGGTTACTTGTTAACGTTTATAGCACGTCGTAGAGAGAATGCCTACTTGGTTTATACACTGAAAAGCTGCTGTTTACCTTTAGTGCTGGATTAGGTTGCCGTGGTGACGCTGCGACTGCATGGTGGAGTTTAATAGCGATGTGGCTTTATTTCAATATTGCCGATGTTTTATATTAAATAACTTTTGACTCATTGGTCCTAGAAACCTCCAAGTTGGTATGGTATCATATCATATTGTGTTCTCGTGGCATGACAAATTTCATCACTTTTTGCTGAGAAGAAATTGTTCTTCATATTGAAGAGGAAAATTAAATATGACGGAACTTTGCGAACAAATACAATAGGGGTCTCACCCCTAATAATAAATAAATAAATAAATAAAAGTGCCCTGTACCTGATCTCTCCAGTGAAGGCACCTTTGGCAACCTTGTAACAGTTCTGTGCTGCAACACCAATTTTAGCATCAAGCTTGGACCTGGCAAAGTCGAGGTAAATGGACGGAGCGCCACAGACCACATCTACAGAAACAGTTTTAAAAGAAGAACACCATTAAAGACAAAATGCCAACAGTTCATTTCACAATCAAAACACATGAAATGGCCACGCCCACCTCAAGAGAAAAGTATTAGAGAGAAGAAAAAAAAATAAAAATACACAACAGCTACCATTAACTACGAGCAGACTTGTTTCTTTTTAATTGGGCTGTTAAGAGAATTACTCGTGCCGGGGTACTTTTAAGGAGTTTGTACATGCCAGGTGGAATATTTAAACAAGTGACACAGCCACATGATGAAAAACATGACGACGACATGTGTTCATGTGCTGCTGCTCACAAAACTGCTATATATCCACAAGGTATTGCAGACACTTTATGTAACCTTGCACCTTTTCTGACCCAATCTGTGACTTTGACCTATGTGCTAATATATAAACACAATATTAAAGCTGTCTATGACCACCTAAGGAAGGTGTGTACCAAGTGCCTGCAATATAATATTGCTTCATGCTCTGCAAACATGGCCCTTCCCATGCCTACACATAAAACCTAAAGCTTATGGCAAAGCATGGTGGTGGCGGCACACATTACATGACTACAACCATTAAAAACCAGTATATTAAAGTTGAAGTTCAGTTTATTGGTCACATGCACATCATACAGTACAACATACAGTGAAATTCTTTGATTCCGCATATCCCAGGCTACAAATTTGAACGCTGGGGTCAGAGTGCAGGGTCAGCCAGAACAAACGGCGCCCCTGGCGCAGGTGGTTAAGGGCCTTGCTCAAGGACCCAATGATGGTAGCTTGCCTGGTGCGAGGCTTGAAGCCCCGATCCAGAGCCTTATACCATTGAGCCACCAGTCTTAATGTCCTTCACAGACACCATTCATTGCCAATTTTTAGTTTACCATGCTGCTGTAACAAGATTTTCCCTCATGCATGGGATCAATAATGTCCGTCTGTGCATTAAGCAAGCAGTATATTTTATGAGACATTGAATTTGATTATACTCTACTGTATACATTTTTTCAATCCCTTATTTAATGAGGGCTTATGGGATGGTGAAGGTTTGTGATCATGTTGGACAGAATATGAAAAAATTAATAAATAAATGCTGCAGCAGAACCAGCTGTTTGGTGACTGCAGTCGAAACATGAATGACCACAGTTTCTGTAGCAAAAGGACAACGCAGAAGGATTAATGTTTTATACGGATTATAAAATGGATATATATGGATTAATGTTTTAATGAATTTAGTGATTAGTCCCCCAATGATGAAGCTTAAGTTCAATGTTGTCATTCCAAAGGGCATGAAGTGGCAGCCATTAGGTTACACAATAATGGGTATGGTGCATTTCAAATACTGTGTATACCAATGAAGACACGAGAGAGAGTGAGAGAGAGGCACATGGCATTCACAAAACTATATTAGGTAAAGTCAACTCTAAATTAAACCCCAGCAGTGACCCAGTCTTAAAGGTCACACATCCAGGGCTTCACAGTCAAAAGGCTGGAGGTCGTCAGAAAAGGTTGCTTAGCATTTTAAAGGGATCATTGCTCAAACAGAAACTTGATAAAGGTCAGACGAGTTACAGGAGCTTTAAAAACTGGGAGGAAAAAAAATTAAAACGTTAAAAAAAATAAAAATAAAAAAAACCCACAGGACTTTCTAGAACACTTCAGTTGTTAGGGCACGAGAGCTTTAACTTTAGGACAAGTTGAGCTTTGGTTGGTTTAAAGTCCATAGCGCGTGCGTTGAATGTTTGTGTTGTGTGCGCGTGGGGCAGCGAACAGCAAACACACGTTT
Organism: Liobagrus marginatus; assembly: GCA_028566295.1. Taxonomy (NCBI): domain Eukaryota; kingdom Metazoa; phylum Chordata; class Actinopteri; order Siluriformes; family Amblycipitidae; genus Liobagrus; species Liobagrus marginatus. Next base: position 19,470,622 of record JAOUQX010000036.1, read on the forward strand.
TGACTATACACTACTTTCCATGGCGTTTTACACGAATAAACCAACGCGAGGTTGTTTTTTTTACTTAAACATGAATTAAACGTGACGCTACACTGACATGGGCGAATAAAGATTTTAACTGAACAACATACTACGCTACACCAGAATGTAGGCGACTAAACGCCAGCAGAATAACGCGGAGTTATTACAGTTTATTATATTGCGAGGTGGTGAGAATAATATTAGCTTTTGTTGGCTTCCTGGAGCTACGTGCTGGAGAGCACACACACGCGGGGGCGCGTGCGCTTGGGGTGCGCGCTTTTCGAGACACACCCACCAGTAGCCGTCAATTCCGGCCTGATGCAGAATCACAGCAAAACAACGGCTGTGTACTTGCTTTAAACCAAAACGAACGCTTATTAGACGTAAATCCAAACGTTAACCTCGCAAACCAACATTTACTTCCCAAAACACACACACGCTAAGGACACACACGACCTTGGGTCGCATGCTAGCGCTACATAACCCATTAGTTACAACGTTAGCATGTAGCCGTCCGGTTTGCTTTTGCACACACGGATACAGATTATGCTAATTAGCATTAACGGTATATGAACCGCTACTTAAAACCTTTGCGTAGATGAAAAGTCGATGACAAACTTATTCATTTGAAGGTAAATAATGCTAAATTCTACTACCATACAATGAGAGTATGTGCGGCTAAGCTAGCAAACATACTAGGCTGTAATGTTTAAGTTTATGCAGAGATTTGCCGTGTGCACGTAACACTGCGTTACATTTACTAGCTTTATTTTAGCTGTATAACCCGGAACTAACAGAATGACGGCTGTTTCAGGACGGGACCCGTTGCAACATTGTACAGTGTTATTTCCTCACCAGTGTCGGGGTTGAGCTTGGCGCTATTCAGAGTATCGATGAGCTCGCCGAGACTTTTCTTATCGCCGTTCAGCTTCCAGTTTCCACCGACGAAAAACTTCCTGCCTGGCATGATTTCTGATAAACGAAGCCCCGCCACAGAACCTGCAAACGAAGCTAAGATGACCTCAAGCGGAGAGAGAGCAGTCGGAAAGCAGTGCGGAGGGTTTAAATAGAGGAGCGCACAGCTCCGCCTATAGACAGCCCACATACCTTCAACTATAGCCGCCCGAGCGTGGTGTGTTACAATTCAGACAGCTTCAAAGTAAGAACTCGTGTATTAGTAAAGTACCTATTACATTTGAATTAGAGAAATCATTTTGATTCTTTTAAGATGTCCGTTCATTTTCAGTTTGTTTACGAAAATGATTCGTTCAGTTACCATTTCTTTATATTGCGCAAACGCAATAACGCCAGCAGATGGCGACAAAGAGTCTAATGTGTAATCTCTTAAATCAATTAAATCAACGAACTATTTACTAGTAACAAAAGGATTTGGCCTTATTTAAATGTATGCGTAATCTACTTATGAAATAAATAAAATATGTCCAATAAGTGGTTCAGATGACCAAAGCACACGGTTTTCTGGAATAATTTACAGTTAGATCAGACATTTATACATTCATACTTGTGGGATTATGTTAACCGCTATGCTCTGAGTGTTTAATATGAATGTTATTACATGTTATTAATATGAATGGTAATAAGAATGTTAGTTGGTGGGATATAATTGCTTTTAGTGGGTGGGATATATTACTGTTAGTTGATGGGATATATTACTGTTAGCGGGTGGGATATATTACTGTTAGCGGGTGGGATATATTACTGTTAGCGGGTGGGATAT
>JAOUQX010000036.1:19481814-19492018 GCA_028566295.1 Liobagrus marginatus
CTCCTATGGACAATTTAGAGTAACACATTCACCTATGTACAATCACATGTGTTTGGAGACGGGAGGAAACCGGAGTAATACACTAATAAATAATTCATATTAAATGAACAAAATAGTCGCTTAATTAATAGCCTATAGCTTTTAGCCTTAAAGAAGAATCCAGCAAGCAGTGTAGTTCATTAATGAACATAAACACTGAAAGTGAACGTCTCTGTCGGCGGTGTTGCTATGGCAGCAGTAAAGCGAGAAAACCTAAGGAAACAAGAGCTCATGCTGTAGCAACCTTGGAGCCAAAGGAAACGAATGGCACGTATTGGAAGAGAAAGTGTATAGACTGCACCCCAGGCAGCCATACACACTTGTACATGTAAGAAATGTCTTTGGTTGGAAACCTGTTGCTTAAACCAGCAGAGTGTTTTAAACTAGAGCACAACATACTGGTCACTGTTGAGTGTAAGTGTGAAGGTTATTATAGGAGTAAGAGTAAGATTATATATACATTATATGCAATGGAATGTTCCAAAAACACAACACGGATGTGATGCTCAAGTGTCACGACACTCATCCAGACCCTTGGTTTAACCCGAAGTTCTGTGTTTCAGCCAAAAACTGCTTTAAATAATCTTTTTTTTTTTTTTTTTTTTTTTTTTTTTTTTTTTACAGGTTCCGTTGCCTGGTCCTCTGTAAACTACAGAAATGGTACTGTGACTTATTGGAGGCTAATATACAAACATGGATAAATCTGTACAAATATTTTGTTCCTTTATTGTTTTTATCCTCGTTTTTATTTTCTACAAAAACAAGAACATAATTATTTCCCTTAAAGAGAACTAGAATGGGTAAGATCATTCTCTCTGAGTGGAGAGCTGTTTGGGAGGGGGTGTTAATTTTATTATTATTTTTTTTTATTCCTGAAGATGTTAATGAAATGTGAAAGGTGGTTAGTTTTCAATGAGTTTTTGTTGTGAGATATTAGATATGTGTGAAGGCTAATTAATATCCATACCTATTACAGATTTTTACAGTATTGCAGTCCTAGCTCGCTGTTTAGAACATTTCAGTGGCGCCCACTGATGATGTCATTTCTAGCAAAACCAAACATCCCGATCTAAGAGCTGAAAACTGCCTGCTTTCATTTAGATTTTTTTTTTAAATTTTTTTTATGTTAGTTTTTACCAATTGCCCAAAATCTGGAACCCGTGATCAGATTTACACAAGACACTATAATATATAAAGCACAAAATGTGCAGTGGAATCTCTGATATGCCTTGCCATGTAAATGAGTATTATTGTTTCATTTCTAATTAAACAGATTTTTCCACAATATTTTTAGCAATTTTAAAATGGGTTGATGATTTTGTAATTTTCTATCTTTTGCAACAACAATAAGTCCAAAACGATGAATGTGATGACTTTTAACGACTTTTTCCACTCTTTCTCATGCCCTTCCTTGTTTGTTCTGGTTTCTGTGTAAACTGGAACATGAGCAAGAATAATAATAATAATAATAATTATAATCTGCATGTAGGAAATCCTATGAAATATTTCACACTACATGCCAAGTTTATAATTTTTGTATTACTTAAAATCTTAATCTTAGTCACGTGGCGCCTTTTTTTCTGCTCGCAACACTCACTGGCCCAAGGTAAACAAAATAAAGATAAAAAAGCAGTTACTCACTGTAGCGTTCAAAGATTTTGATAATATTTATACTTGTTCAATATTTCACTGATGTTCAGCTAACTAATTTTGCCTTATTGTTACCAAATGTACAAAAATGATTTTAAATGAGCCATTTATTTTGCAATGGTCATTAAAAATGCTGGATTTGATCAAAATCAACATCTGTTATATGTGCTGTTTTTTTTTTTGTTTTTTTGCAGTCAGAAGTACATTATTTGGCCAAATGTAGCCGCGTCTTTCTAAAACTATTGAAACAATGTTGGATGCACACAACTGTCCAGGATGGGGCTATTTAATTAGTTTATCATGGGGTCAGATCATGAAAAGCATCCCAAATGAGGGGTGGAAAGCAATATGAGAGCATATGGGCCATATGCTGTCTTTTTGCACCATAAGACACCCAGTTACACCATTTTCCTACATTTAAACATGCTCATATTGTAGTATAAAATTGCATAACAACATCAGTGCATTGTAACACACCTGTAGGCTTTTTCTACATTTAAATGTGTAAATCAGAAAGCGTTATAACACTCGTTTACAGTTTAACTCCTTTAACTACGACTTCAGTGCACATCAATAAGTTCATAATACGGAACATAACTTTGTTTTATGCTATTGTTTGTTCATGTGAATTATTTCAGTAGCTCTATTTAAACTACAACATCCATCTCAATCATACACAAACATTTATTCTGCCTTTTAATGAGAGAAATTAATTGATTAGGTTTAGTAAATGTAGTGAAATTGTATGGCATATGTTTAACAGCGTGATGTGTACACACACAGTGGTGCAGGTGCAGGGCTGTGAGGGGATGCGTGAATACTAGTTTTAATGGCGCTCGTGTGTGAGAATGATGGCTCGCGCGTGTAAGTAGCGCCCAACATTATGAGGACAAAAATGGCGGTTAACTGAATTTCCCGGGGCTTTTTAGTGGAGGAAAAAACGAAGAAAGCAAATAAAGAAAGAAAGAAAACCAAAAAAGTTCTCCCCTATCGTCATCCATCGCGTCTCACGGGAGAGGCTGTTCGCGCCACTCGCCTAACATCACGTGACTCGTGCTCTGCCCTGCGACTGCAGATCATGCCGCACGCGGCGCTTCAGCTCAGCTAACTGTAGGGTCGGTTGTACAACTGAACTGTTTATTCTAGAGATGTTTTCTACACACTAAGTTATTTTAAAGGCCGGTTCGACTCGCCAATTGAATAGCCCGTATTTAGGATACGTTTATATGCTGTAGCCGGAACTAAAAGACCCAAACACAGTTCCAGCATGGAACCCAACACCCCTGTGCACAAAACAAAAACAAAAAAAACCCTAAGCTCCATGACGATATGAACAACTTTTGATTTGGGATGACTGCACCCCAAACCACCTCACCCTAACATTCGTGTCTGAACTCACTAATACAGTACTATTACAGCTGTATGAGCACATTTCCACAGTCACTCTATAATCTAGTGAGAAGCCTCGGATTATAGGTGGCTTTTCTTAATATCTCTGAGCATTACAAATGACCTTCGTGACCCTGGACTCCTGATTAGATATTTACCAGAGATAGCTTTAGAGCACTTCCCAGATTGATGAACCGACGGCAGTAAGTGCTTCTCTGAGGTCATGACTGATGTTCACACACCTTAGTCCTCCAGAACATCAACTGCCAAAGGTTTGTAGAGACAGCCATACTTCATGATGATTTACTGATCTGTATTATTAGCTGTTATTAGTAACACCTGGCATAATGAGTGTGGAAATAGAACGAGCATACTACATTTTCCCAACGTTTTCTTTGCCTTTAGGCTGAAAATGATCAAATATATATTTAGTAAATTATATATATATTTGTTTATACCATTTCCCCATGACTTTAATTATTTTACCCATAACTGTAATTATTTATTTCTCCAAGACTGTAATTATTTATTTCTGTCCTTATATAACGCCCGGGTGTCGAGTCCAACTAATAAGACACAGTTTTCCATATCTGGTCCGGAAAATTGTAGAATATTTCCTGGTTTCATTTACCTTAAAAGGAATGGCTAAATCATTAGCTGGTCAGGTGTACCATAGCTGGAAAAACAGTACGGTAGCCTAGGAATCATTTTCAAGTACCGTCCGACCGACGGATCGGACAAATGTCCGTCCGAAATCGCATCCTACACTAATAGATAATGTAATAAATACTGTAAAAAAACAACAACTAACAAACAAACGGCATTTCTGCTGTAGTGCCGTTTTGTTGCACTATTTAGTGCGTTGGTGTGCTGTTTGGAACACGGCCTCCATCTCTACAGTAAGAGCCGGTGAGCTATGACGTCATTTTGCAGTCGGGTTGGGAGACGGAAGGGGCGGGACCAGAGAAAGATCATTTACTGTCAATCAAGGAGGGGAAAAAATGCTAACTGGGATGATTGAGAAGGATTAGCCTTGCTTGGTGGAATCATTCCGGACAGACTGAGTGGAAGACAGAAGAAGAGTGCGTGTGTGAGGAGCGCGCGCGCGCGCGAGAGAGACGCAGTGTGGGCGTGGTCTAGAAATAACTCTAGTGGGAGGGGCGGGTGGCGGCGCTCTTATATCACTCCGACAATTTTTCCGTCTTTCTCGTGCTGAGCCTAACAATATTAAAGGCGAGTGGCTCCGCGGGCACGCGAGTTTATCTATTAACGTTCCAATTTCACGCGTTACCACCTCAGTTAGCTTCAGTCCGTTCTGTAGGCTGTAGGAGTTCGGTGTGTCCTCACCTGTTAGCCTGTCAGTGTTGCACTGTGTGTGAGAGAGAGAGAGAGAGTGAGTGAGTAAGTGTGTGTGTGTGTGTGTGACGGAGAGGCTGAGGAGGAGGCTGTCTCGGGTACCACCTCACGGTAACGTCGCTCTTATCATCTTTAAATAGCAGTTCGTAATAATTGGTGTTTTAACTTTACGTTTGTAATTTTTCTGTTTCATTTCTTCCGTTTCAAAGCAGCCGTGTAAGCTGTATGAGGTATTTAAGAGATGTTTAAAAAAAAACATTTAAAATCGGTGACGTAGCATATTGTAACATTACAGCGCTACATTTCCGTAGCTGGCTAACCGTCGGGGTTTCGTTCAGGTAGTTCGAGTAGCGAGGTCTTAACCTTGGGACTGCTTCGGAGAAATGCACACACACACGCTATTCTGGCAGCACTTGTAAGGTTTATGGCCATACACGACGCACAAAATGGCCAGTTTCAGCCCTCGGCCTTGTCCGAGAGCCGCATACTCCGCTAAGTGTGCTGAGGAAGTACTAGCGCGCGCGCGCGTGCATGTGCTTTTACCTGAGCAGGAACCAACACAGTGTTTCAAAATGTGTATTTATGTAGACATGCCTTAATATAGGATGAAAAGCTGTGACTGTGTCCTATATGGAATAATAGTTATGGGATGAATCTCTTTTAAAAAAATAATTCGATGTGGAAATTAAAGACAGATTATAATCTGTACATGATGTCATGTTCTCCACAATAGCTATTTTTTTTTCATCTCCTTACATACAGCACAGACTCACACATGCAGCACCTGGGTTTCTGATTTACCCAATGCGAATGCAGGAAAAGATGTTCATGATCATCACTTTAAAACAACACTTTCAGCGTTTAATTTGGCATTAAGTTTGTATTGGAGAGGCGGACATGCCTTTGATTGTGGAAGAACTACAGCTGGAACGGCGCTCCAGCAAGGTGCTGGTGCTGAGTAATCGATCATGTTACTTTATTTAACGCTGGTAGCTGAGTGCTAATGAAATGCACGTTTAACGACGACGAGCCCCTGTTGTGTGGTACAGGCGCGAATATGTCTGTCTTTCTGTACTTGCGCTCCTCTGTCCATGCTTCTGCCTTTCTATTTTTCTGCTTCATGTCACTTTAATGCATGTCTTCTTCCATGTCCCCTCCCTTCTTCCTCTCCCTTCCTCCCTCAGATGGCCGGAATGAGTTTCCTCTCCTTTCTCCTCTTTTGCTTGACTGCCGTTGCCCATGGCAACAAAGGTCAGTGGCCAACATCGTACTGCATGTCGATTATAAGCAATGTGAATAAATGACGGCTGTCGCCGATTACGGCAACGTGACCGACAACGAGTTGTGCCGACGCAAAAAGGCATCCCTTAAATGTGTTTCGTTTCGTGCCTGCTGTAACCTTTGACCCTTTGAATGAAGCACATGCCCCGTATCTGTGTTAAATGGCAACGATCTCGTTGTGCTGTATGTGACATTGATGTATGAGCTGGTCTAGCGCAAACATACGGAACAGTATGAGTGCAGTAATGAATAGGCCAGTCGATTAGTAATTCTACCACTAGTGTCAACATGGATAGACACACAATGAAAATCCTTAACAACAAACAGGACCTTTTTTATTTTTGTAGCATTGTTTTGTTTTAGAAACAAAGCACACCGTGAATGGCCGAGGCTGAACATTTCTCTGCTATAAAACAAACAAGAAGTAGAGTGAGAGAGAGAGAGAGAGAGAGAGGCTGTGGGGAGTGGTTGAGTGAGCACAAGAACAGCTGGAAATCCGAGTCTCAATCCATAATCAGTAGCGTAATCCAGCAAGCTGACGCTCAGAATAAATGCTATGATCGGAATGTGTCTAGGATTAAAGGTGGAAGGAAAAGCAGAGAGAACGAGAGTTGGAACACAATGGAGTGGTCAGCAGTTGCACACGATAAATCCTGAGCCTCCCCTTATAGAGCTGAAGGCGGCGTTATCATGCTGCGAATATGCCGCAGTTTTGATTATGCTGCTATCTGGAACAGCGCATTAGTGCGTTACAGCAATGCAAATCTGGTTCATAAAACATTGCCATCCCACTGCAGTTTGGTTTATTTTTTAGCCTCGGAGAACCGGATTAGCAAAAGAGTCATGATTTGAATGCAGTACCTCAGGCAAGAGAATTTTTCCATTTTCATCGTGCCATTTTGCCTGTATAGGTTTTATACGACACGTTACTTTGCACTCAGCTAGAGCGCTCTCGCATATCTGTAGCTGCAGGTGGAGTGGAGTGTTGGTGCAGATTGATGTGTGTGCGCGCTCAAGTGCCTTTCAGCAGAAATTGAAGGGAGATGTTCAGTGTGTTTGAGTGATAAACGCAATTCAACGAGATAAGAGACAATTTAGTGTGTGTGTGTGTGTGTGTGTGTGTGTGAGAATTCATGTGTATTTTTTGTGTAAAGATTATCTGCATGTGGGTGTGTATTTTGGTGTTATTATATGTGCGTGTGTAGGAAACCAGAATCTATGCCTGTAAGTCCTGTCACATGTCAATCTGTTTAGGAGATTCATAAATGCAGAAAATTCTAAATGTTCTTGCGATGTTGCCTTGTCCCCCTTTTCATTCCTCTCAGCAAATAAGCACAAGCCATGGATCGAGACCGAGTATCAGGGTATCGTCATGGAGAACGACAACACTGTCCTGCTGAACCCACCTCTGTTTGCCCTGGATAAAGATGCGCCTCTTCACTATGCAGGTAATGCGCTGAGATTCACGTCAGGAACGTTTGAGTTGTGACTCATCATTTGACTCTTGAGCGTCTAAACAATGTCTATTCTAAACTCGCAAAACTAACTTTCAACTCTAGGATCTGAAGCCATAAGCTCTGTAACCCTTAACCGTTTACGTTTTAACTCATTTAACTGTAACACGGTTACAGCTCTGTAATCTTTAATCATCTCCACTGTAACCGGTAACTGCCTGCTCTATAACCCTTAATAGTAACGGCGTTAGCTTTGTAACACTTAACGATCAGCTCTGTACACTTTAACCCTATCACCTCTACATGAAGCTTGTGTCCGGTCCCAGTTATTCATTCATTCATCGACCTTGACTTCTGTATGGTGGTCAGGGTCACAGTAGTTAGTTACTGACCCTCTGGTTCTGACCTCAGTAACCCAAGCGCAGGATTCAACGTGGGACTGCAGGGCCGTGAGGCAGCAAAGATTCATGTCGCATCACCACGGTGGTGCCAAGTTCAAGTAAAGAAATTGAAAAATACGGGCTTATAAATATAAACGCAACGCTGTCAAATAACGGTAGTAGCGTTTATACCACTTTAATACTTAACTGCTGTAGCTGTTGCTGCTTCACTTACTGCTACTGCGCTGTCATTACTTGTAGACGCACAGGTTGAGTTGATAAACAAGATTACTGTTGATTTAACACGGGGGACAGTTTGGAGTAAAGCGCCGTTACTTTAGTGCAGTAGGAAGTAATTACATAGCAGTGTTTACACAAATTGCATTCAATTACAGAAGGCTCAGGCTCGCCTGGTGTGTTCTCGCCACAGGCTGACCCAGCATCCACATAGGCAATATCGTGCACGACTGAGCTTTTTAGGCCTTTCGGAGGCGGCTTCTCGCTGCTAGCATAGCATTCTCGTACTGATGCTGATTTATATATAGTGGAGAGAAAGATTTCGTGTAAATGTTCTATTTAAAGTGTTTACTGGTTAATAATAATATGTTGAAGAAAGGAGAATCCTTCCTTCCTTATTTCCACTTGCTTTTCTTATCACCCTCTTTTGGCTCGTTCATTGTCGCTTTGTCATTCTTTGTTCAGGTGAGATCTGCGGGTTCCGAGTGCACAACGGTCCGGGCGGCTCTAGTTCGGCCCAGTTCGAGGCCGTAGTGTTGGACCGCTCCACCGGCGAAGGCCTTGTTCGCTCCAAAGAGCCACTGGACTGCGAGAGCCAGAGGGAGCACAGCTTCACTATCCAAGCCTATGATTGCGGAGAGGGTCCTGATGGCACCAACAACAAGAAATCACACAAGTAAGAGATAATCTATACATCCGGTTTTCAGAAGTCAGACAGTGTTTTATGTAGAGACATCACTCTGACTGACCGAAAACGTGTCCGACATGCGAGATCTATCAATTGTTCTCATTTTGTATGAATTCTCCCTCCCTCGGTACGTGTTATTTTCTTTTTTCTTCCTCCCACAGGGCTACAGTGCACGTGCGTGTGAATGACGTGAACGAGTTCTCCCCAGTGTTTGTTGAGCGTCGGTACGAGGCATCCGTCCCTGAAGGCCGTCTGTTCGATCGCATTGTGCGTGTCGAAGCTCTGGACGCCGACTGCTCCCCTCAGTACAGCCAGATCTGCTTCTATGACATCATCACCCCCAACGTCCCATTTGCAATCGACAATGATGGTGAGAGCTACAGGTCACAGGCTTCTGTGGAATTTATAATAGACTACATAGGGTGTTCTATTTATAATACAAGACAGATTTATTAATTATTTATGAAATATTCAGTATAATCTGTGTTCTGTGGTTGCTAGCGTGTTGACTAAGGCAGAATAATAATCTGGAGGATCATTAATAAACTTTCTTTTATGTTTTTCTTTTTTTTCTCTAGTTTATCACGTCTATTTATTTTCATTGTTGTAGTTTTCGTCACTTATTTATTTATCTAGTTTCATCACGTCTGTATTTATTTATTCATTTTTCTTGTTTATCACGTATTTATTTATTTATTTTTCTAGTTTATCGCGTGTTTCTTTATTTATTCATTTTTCTTGTTTATCACGTATTTATTCTTCTAGTTTATTGCGTATTTGTTTTTCTAGTTTATCACGTGTTTATTTATTTATTTTGCTCGCCCATTGCAAGTGAACCAATGTAGAAGTGATTTAGTAGGATTTATTTATTTACTTATTCTTGTTTGTCTCTGTAATCCGAGTTGAAACTGAGGAATCATGATTCGAGCTGAGAATCTCCCTTACAGTCCCAATGCCAAACCTCAAAGATCAATAGCTGACATTTATGTAATGCGATAAGAGCCAAGAGAGAAGGACCGGAAGGCAGGTTGAACATGTGAGAAGAGAAAAGAGAGGGAGAGAGAATGTGAGAGGGTCATTAGAAGGAGAGAGAGAGAGGGCAGGAGATTTATGTATAGTAGCTTTATTAGTGATGACCTTGCAGAATTGTGTACCAGGCTATGTGCGGTTCAACTAGCAATTTGGGTCAAGCTGAACCAGGCACCACCGGGGGACTGCCTGTACACTGTGTGTTACACCAAACACTGTTTTTCTGTCTCTTTGTGTCTCTCATAGCTTTTCTTCCTCAGTATGTTCCAATGTGCGTCTGGTCACCATGCTGATGCCTTTTTTTCATTTTGTGTGCGCGTGCGTGTGTGCGCGTGTGTGTCTATTTATATTTTAAGAGGCATTTTATGAGGTTAAATAATTTATTTGGCCTCTGTTGGAACTATTGAGCCGATTTGGCCTATAAGCTGTAGTCGCTTAGCCTTCGTTAAGATTCCTGCTGAGGCGGCTTTTCTTTAGTTGGTTACATTGTTGAAATAAGGGTTTAATAAAGTACCTGCTGATTTCTGCCCCTATGTTACATTCTTTTCTAGTCAGCAGCTGAATCTCTCTCGTCTAACTGTCTCTCTCTCTCCCTCTCCGTCTCTCTCTCCGTCTCACTTTCACTCTCTCTCTCCGTCTCACTTTCACTCTCTCTCTCCGTCTCACTTTCACTCTCTCTCTCCGTCTCACTTTCACTCTCT
>JAOUQX010000036.1:19504784-19524249 GCA_028566295.1 Liobagrus marginatus
TATACACACACACACACACACTGTGTGTATATATAATGAGACCAGTGGCACCTTTTATGAAATAAAAAAATACACTAGGAAAAAACAATATGTACTTTTTTTTTTTTTTTTTTTTTTTACAAATGATTCGAATTCTTGATTTAATTAGGCTTTAAAGTGGCATGGGTTCAGTTATTGTCCTGCTTTAGACGCCGAAGCGAAGATCTCATCGAATACTCGTTCTCTCTATGGAGAAATGTAAATCACTGAACTAACCCTGCAGGAAACGACATGGCAGATCCATTTAACGACACGAAAGGACAGATACTGGGACTTGGACTTAATCCAGCCAGCAAAAACAAGCCATTGGGAAGTTTATGTTCCAGAGGAAAGAATGCAGGAGACATAAAGACGCATTTAGTGGCCGTCAGCTGACTGCTTCTGCGCCTGACATTATTGTGTGTCTCAAATCTGCGGCTCGCTAGCGGACAGCCGGGATGCAAAGCCGTTCACACCTAGCATTGAGAAATTAACATCAGGTTGTTATTGACCACTTATTATCAGATTTTATAGGCGGAAATCTTTCACGCGTTTATTCGGTCCGTTTTCTGCTGCTTTTCGTATCCCAAAGGCAGTAAAGTATCACAAATCATGGGCTATGCTCTAATAAAACATATAAAAGGATGAGATGACATTTATAAGTAAAAGCCATAAAAAGCAGCTCCTGTTAAAGCATCATCATCTTTACCTATTACCCTGTTTTCTATTCTATTTGAAACCGTCATGCAATGCTTAGGGCTCGTCACACGCCGCCGAACCCCTGGCTATCATTATTCTACACATTCCTGCTTTTAACTACAGGTAGCGGCGCGTTTCACACTTGTCGATTAGAAGCTGCATAAACACGCCGTGTTGTACCCATGGAAATGAATCCCTGCTCCCTCTCACTGCATTGCAGTGCCAAATGTGTACATCGTGAAGCAGTGTGGTGTCTGAACCTTACGGCTAGATGCTTAGCAACAGACATTAAATCAGAACTGAAAGGGCCATTGCTTCAAATCGCGCGCTTCGTTCAGACACAAAGTAAAGAGTACGCGCAGTGTTTGAGGAAATAATATGTCAAGTAGTGATTGAAAATGTGTCACTTGGAGCAAAGAGGAGATATTTATTCTTCAGTTATAGCCAGAATAGTTTATTCTGGTCGAGCCGGATGACGCAGTGAGATGCTTTTGCATTCACACTACAGATATTATGTTTCCATATACGTTCCAGACCACCATCAAATATGGTTGACCCCATTATGTCTGCTTGTGATGAATGCGTGTTAATGTCCGGTGTAGAATACGGAAAGCCCAGTGCGTACATGTCATCGTGCGAGTCAGACAGTACAAGTCACGCTTGTTTATTTTATTATACATACTGTATATATATATTTTATTGGGGTTTTTTCTGTTGCTTTTTTTTAAATGGGCATTTAAGAGGTCTAATAAGTTGCACATTCACTAGGGATGGTTATCGATTTTAGATGTTTCAGTTCATTACTCAATTCGATTAAATAGCTATAGATGTAATACAAATCCTTTTTAATATTCGCTTATAATGGCAAATTAAATAAAAGAAATGACGCTTGCATTGTATATTAAACTTTTTGTGTATGTGTATATATGTGTGTACATACATACATACTTTATATATATGTATATATACACACGTGTGTATGTATGTGTATGTGCATATATATTAGACTTGAAAATAATCCATGTATGTATTAATTCTAATAATTTTATATATTAATATTATTTTATATATATCAAAAGTACCCCCCGCTCATCCTGTTTGCACAGGTGCTTCAGTGAAGAAGGCTGTCTGTCTCTGCGGCAGCTGGAAGGTTATCTGGTGGTGCTTCAGCCTGACGCTCCTCAGATCTCTCTCTCCGGCGTAGGCCCTCACCTGGCCCGTCCTGCCCCTGAGTTCGAGGCTGTACGTGGAGTGCCTCTCTTCCCTGAACTCCGCATCGTCTGTTCGCTCTCTCATGCTGTTAACACTGCCGTCCAGGATATGGAGGGAGGGGGTGAGAAAGCTCAGTTCTTTACCCCTATTATAAACTCCTTAGTGACCAGAACCCATCCACGAGTCATTGTGCTCTAGCGTCACAAGACCTGCGTGCTTATTGTAGGAGGATCATGGTGAAAGGGAAAGAGAGCGCTGTATCTTTTATCGGTTCGATCTCTTTTCCTTGTGCTTGTATTATGGGTATTACACTAATAGTAATAAAAATTATTCAAAACTACTCCATGTCGTGTGGTTTTAGAGTATTTTACTTAAACTAATTGCACACACTCTGTCTCAATCAGCTCTCATGTCAGATGCAGTGGCTCACACTCTGGATGGCTGTGAGGTCCAGCCATTGGGGGAGGAGCTGAACCCAGAGAAGGAGGAGCTGCTGGTTGATATGGAGGCATTAAAGGAGAAGGGGCTGGACATCATCAACACAACAGCGTACATCGCCATCACTGGTGATTTTCCATATGCATATTTTTTTAACATTGGCTAACGTTTGTAACGCTATAGCTGCGTGAAACAGAATTGATTAATACTTTACGGTGTTTGCTGAAATGATGCTGGCAGTATTTGCTAATTAAGGAAAAGGCTCGATCAAATTACCGATTTCATTTAAGTACCACTGTACTTGTATTATTACTATAAGGGATGTGTGTGTGTGTGTGTGTAAACACATTCAATCCTTAAGAGCCGCTTATTTAACTTTTTAATTCTTCATTTCATTTTTAGGGGCAGAGTCCATATCCGTGTACGAGGACATGCTGCGTTCTGTTCGTTACCGTTTAGCGAAAGGCTCGGCCCGTTTCGAGAGGAGATTCAGGCTGTCCTGCTCAGAAATGAACGGCCGGTACACAAGCAACGAGCTCACGCTGGAGGTACCAAAATCACCACTTAAACTGTACCAGTAATAAGCAATACTTGCTCCAGTTAGCATGAACACACCAGCTAAGTGTAACATCTCCATGTGAGTGGCAAATTATAGTCTGTTCTTCCTGTATCATCCTAGGTGAATTTCCTGCACTCTTTGGACAGCCTGTATCACCCGTCACACCTCTTGGCCTCCCAGCAGCAGTTTCTGCATCCGTCTCATCATACTGGGGAGCTGAGCGGACATACGTTGCCAAACCCACATCGCAACTCTGGTACACACCGACTCATCATAATCACACACTGTGTGATGCCATGTGTGCCCACACACGGCACATTCGCCTTAGCAAATGTGCTAAAACCAAATTTGTCTCTCGTGCAGTGGTTCCCGGGGCTGCCACCGTCATCATTATGGTATGTGTGGGCTTCTTGGTCGTCATGGTAATCCTTGGCGTGTTCCGCATTCGCTCTATCCATCACCGTGGAGAGGGAGCCAGAGAAGCTGGCAAAGAGAGCAGCAACCAATGGGACGATTCAGCCCTTACTATTATCGTCAACCCCATGGAGGTGAGCGCACGTAATGTGCTTTGTATTGACCGAGTAGATAAACTGGCCTGTTGTATAACCAGTGCACGTCTTTTTTTTTTCTTTTTTCTTTCTTTTTTCGAACCCCATCAGTCCTATGAGAATCGCATGGGCATCGCAGCCGATACAGAGGGGGAGGGCGATGACGAAGAGGAAGTGGCCGAGTCACCCGACGACTCTGCTGACGATCAGCGAATCATCATTAAGAAAGAGGGCCGAGATTTAGTCCCCCGTCGCTACTGAGTCAAACGGATATATAAACATCTTCACCATGATACACACACGCGCGCACACACACGTGCATTCTATTCCCACAGCATAAATGTATTCGTATCTGCCTTTGTGAATGCATTGTCTTTGGAATGTATGCTCACACACGTACGTACGCACACACTTCAACACATACATGCAGTGCACAACGCATAGCATCTCCCAACGTCCAGTGCTTAGTCCACATTACACTCCAGACTATTGAATGGTATGAATGGCACAACAATGTAATAACCTTCAGTGAATGTGATCACAAGCACCGGGTATTATAGACGAATATAACTACAGTATATGGTTGATATCGCAGTAAAAAAAAAATCAGCCACTTGCCATCGATACAGCGAGATCAAGCGTCATATTTTTACAGTTCCGCAGCTATAGTGTGGCTCGGCTCAGTTCACACGGTGTACAGTTTCATTCCTTTTCTTTCAATTATCGGAACATTCCTGTACAAATACACACCGTATTAGAGAATGTGTGGATATTATTATAAGCTATATGTAGGTAATTCGCCTTTTGTTGTTTTTGTTTTTTTTTTTCTCCCCCGAGCAATCGCAAGCACACTCATGCTGTTGGCCGGTGTTACAGCATTAACCCCATCTCCATGATTAGCTCATCCTGGGCCGTTTTGATTGTATTTAACTGTACAGAAATACAAATGACTACTATTGTTATTATCTTATTTTGTTTGTTCCATTGTTCCGAACCATATTTAGTCTTTTCACTTTGAGATGGGCTAGCTGTTATTTTCTACTTCTGTTTATCGCGATAATTATGACCAATGCTGACCGGTGTATAGTGATGATGATAATAGTAATAATAATGCCCATGATTGATTTGTTTATTTGTGTGTATTATTGTGTAAATTAGGAATTTGGTAACATTTAACGCTCCGTAAAGCAGAAGGCATATCACGGTTAAAGCGCTCAAGCTCCTTTTATCCACTTCACCCTTCATCGGTAGCAGTCTTTAATTCTGCTGTTGCTTTTTGTGTTCTGGATACGCCGCCATGTCTTTTCCCAGCTCTTCTCTCCCGACGTCCCTCTGCTCACATTATCTCCTGTGTGTTTACTCTTCCGTCTGTGTCGGTGTACAGTGCAAATCCTGTCTCTTAATAAAAGCCTGTTGTTTTTCAATGTGATACGAAGGATGGATTGGATTGCATTATTATATGACGTTGCCATGGTCACTATTGGAACTGTATTTATGATTGACCCTCACAGGGAATATTATCCATGATTATCTGAAGCGAGCGTTATGTGAAAGTTCATAATAAAAACCCTCTGATGACATCAGAGAGGTGTTGTTGGTGAATTCAGAGTCTAAGCGAGACATTAAAAAGTCACTATTAGGAATAGCATACTAATATGTGACATGGACACGATTATTGGGACAATTGACCAACACAACACGTGTTCTATCCCAGATTTGTCGTACTTTTATTCGAACCGCCACATTTCTGAAAAGGCTTTCCATTAGAGTGTGTCACATGACTTGGAATTTTCTCATTAAGTCTTGATAGTGATGGTGAGATCAGACTCAGGAAATGTACCCGTCATTATGCATATTTGTGTCCTAATAAATCCATTAAAGATAAGTATTATAGTACAAATTCATGAATAAGTATCCAGCACGACAACGTCTGCACAAACCACTAAGCTAATGGTTTGAGGTAGAAGAGCTTGAGTGCATTGCAGTCCCATTCCACAGGAAGTGGTAGCTCAGTAGTTAAGGTGCTGGGCTGCTGATCTGAAGATTGGGGTTCAATTCCCAGCACCACCAAGCTACCGCTGCTGGGCCCCTGAGCAAGGCCCTTAACCTCCAACTGCTCGGTACAATTGTAAGTCGCTCTGGATAAGATCGTCTCCCAAATGCTGTAAATATAAATGTAAAAGTGAGACCCAATGTGGAATATTATGTTCAAACATATTTATGTAATGATAACTGATAAGTACGTATTCCTAATAAAGTGGCCAGTGAATGGATATTGTGCACTGTATCTAGTCAGAAAGCTGGAATTAAATTGGACTATATACCTTTAAGTTTATATTATTTTAATAATATAATCCTGAAAAAAACAATATTATTTAAAAGTAAATAAGCTGACTGGATGCCTGACTAAAAATATTGATTTATTTTTATTACACAACGCGGACTTTGTGTTTTCGCCCAACGTGACTACAAACATCAATCATTTTAATAAGCACAGCATTTTTTTTTCATGCTGTAACATTTACGCAATATTTCTGTATTTCTATCAAAAATAACCTGTACGCTCAACTTATTTATATTTCCACACATAACCCTAAACAACAAGAAGCTACATACAGCATGTTTCTGTCAGTTTACGAACGTTACGTAGCCTTTCCGTAACTTACATACCATCTCCATTATCTGTTCTCCGTCCTCTAGCGCCCCACGTGTTCGTGAATCCCGTTTGTGAATCGTTTGCTTCTTCATGTCGCTGCTTCATGTTTTTCCTTGGTTCAAAGCGGAGAGTAAACATATAGATTTATGTACAGTTCATAATCCAGACGAGGACGTGTTGCAGTTTAGCTGCGTCGTGTTTCAAAGTAGATATTCCGTTGCGTAAAATTAGCATTAGCGTTAGCATTGAATGAAAGGTGCGCGTTACTTCTCTTACATTAAGCGTCAGAGGAGCTGAGATAGCGGCTATATCGCCTGGACTGCTGCGCTGCGGTGAGTCTGATATTAGCTAGCTAATTATACTAGCACACTTGCTACATTTCTATATGTTAGTGTTTTACTCGTAGTCTATATTTATATGAATGTTTCTGTGTGCTGCTTAACAAGGCACAGTAGTGTGTTTAGCTAAAACCTTAAGCTACTTTAGCTTGTAAACACGGCTAACTCTTGACTCTGTCAAACACCTATTGACTGTTAACTAGCTGTAGCTACAGAGCCAATGACATACATGAGCTAACTAGTTATTAGCTTTTGTCTAGAACTGTCTGTAAATGTGTACAGCTACAGGATAGATGTATTTAAGTAGCTGATATGAAGAACTAGACCTTTAAAAAAAACCCACAAGTCTGTGTCAGAGGTTTTTACACATCACAGGTGGCTTACAGTATCAGTGTATGTGTAGTGGGATCTAATAGTGCTGTTTATTTACATTTGTTTGTGTTTACCTTAGAATCTGAATATGAACCACGTGGTTCAGATTCAGACAAAAAATGACTTCATTTAGGACATGCCTTTATTTTTTATTTGATTGTTTTATGATCTAACAAGACATTGGTAGCAACAGAGAAATGGCATTTGTAATGGGTAGCTTGTATGGCAAGAATGAGAGGAAGTGGTAGCTCAGTGGTTATGGTGGACCGGGGGTTCGATTCCCAGCACTGCCAAGCTACCACTGCTGGGCCCCTGAGTTATGAATGAACTAGTGGAAGCGGTAGCTCAGTGGTTAAGGTGTTAGACTGCTGATCCAAAGACCGGAATTCGATCCTCAACACCGCCAAGCTACCCGCTGCTGGGCCCCTGAGCAAGGCCCTTAACCCTCAACTGCTCGGTTGTAAGATGCTCTGGATAAGAGCGTCTGCTAAATGCTGTAAAAGCATTGTAGGAGTAAGTGTTTAACGTAAGATTATGTTCAAACACACATATTGATGTAATGATAACTGACCAAGAGTCTAAGGTTCACAGGTATTCCTAATAAAGTGGCCAGTGAATGTATATTGTGCACAGTATCAATGCATCGCATTGGAGTTGCTCAGGGTCTGGCTGCAGATAGTTTGTGCTGCACAGTGGAGGAGACAAAATGCACGATCACAGAGAGAACGTATTGCATACCGAATATGGTCGTTCTGATTAAGACAAGCCGGTGGCCTTTGGAAACTATTCTTGTGTGTGACGGCAGGTTGGAGGTGTTCGGGATGGAGTTGTTGCTCCATGAATCTCGCGAGATGCTTTATAATTGTGATCAGAAGAATGATTTTATTTGTTTGATACACTTCTGATGCAGTCCTCATAGCTATGGTTCATGTATTAAGCAAGAAGATGCTTATTATTATTATTATTATTAGCTATTATTATTATTACCCCTATTGTAATCGTACGATATATGACGTCATATTTTTTTATTCTTCCAGAATGATGTTCTATGGCAGCACCCATTTGTTCTCAGCAGAAAGTTATGAAATTTGGGACACAAAGAGAACACAATATTATATGATTCCATACCGACTTTGAACCGTCTAGGACCTACGAGTCAAAAGTTATTTAATATGAAAGATTGTAAATGCTGAATTAAAACCGCCAAGTCACATTGCGGTCATAGCAATGACTAAACAAAGTAAACGGCACCTTAGCTCTCTCATTCTCTCATTATCAAACGGAAGCACGCTGAATCACGGAATGAACTCTAACAAAACAAACAGGAAGTAAATCAGCTTTTAATTCAGCTGCTCCGTGCTTGTGCGCAATGTAATAATTTATGATTAATTCTAAACCTATTTTGTTTATTTTTGGTCTAATATCTTAAACGTGGTCCCTTTAGAGTTCTTGATCATATGATGATTTTGAATCGGAATGAGCTAAAAGTAAACGCATGTGGTGAAGATCCCGCTTCATTCATTCTGAATATCGGAGATCTGCTCGTGCAGACCAGCGCGAGTGTGATCTCTGTGTTGCCAGATTGATGTGAAAGCCTCATCGTGTGATTTGTTGATTATCACTAGTTCAGTCGCCAATTACTGGTGTGAAAAGGAATAAAATCTTTTATTTGAATTTGGATTTTTCTAACAATTACGGTATATTTTGATGCTCTGTGCTTGTGCACAATGTACTAATTAGTTATGATTAATTATAGCCCTCTTGTATATTTTGCTCTAATATCATAAACATGGTCTCTTTAGATTTCTTGATTATATGATGAATATGAATCGACATGAGCCAAAGAATCAAAAGCGAATTATATAGTTTCTAGGTGTGTTTTATGTAAATCTTTTATTACTACAAAGACTACAAATTGGGCTTGACCCTGTTCATTGCTGCTTGTAGCTATTTATTATTATCATTATTATTATTATTATTATACACAGGCACCAGCTGTTGACTTGAGGACTTCTCCTGTGGCATGTCTGCCTTTTAATACATTTCTGAGTCCTTATTCACTTCAGTTAGAATCAGATTATGCAGCCTGTATTAGCACTAGTGGGCATTTAGATCCGGCAGATGAAGTGCGAACGGTGATTTAAAAAAGAAATATTAAATAAAAGATAAACAGTATGATATTATCCATCCTGTCTGCTATTCTATTACATTGTCATTTTCTTATAATAGAAGTTGTATTTTCCCATTAACATTGTATTTCGAAGCTGTCCTGACCCTGTGTTGCCATGGCGATGCGGGAGCTGGTAGAGGCAGAATGTGGGGGAGCCAATCCCCTCATGAAATTGACCAGTCACATGACCCAAGAAGGCGGAGCTTGGAGACACAGGTCAACGCCGACTGTAAGTACTGTTGTGGCATGCCAATTTGCCTACTTGTCCTGTGCACTTAAAGTAGGAATTTTTTTGTTTGTTTGTTTGTTTTTTGTGAGTGTATGCAACCGTGATAAGCTAGCATGCCATGTAACAGAATGGAACGTTGTTGCTTAGTTACTCAGTCTGTCACTGTAAACAAACGTCCTACAAAATAGAACGTTGCCATAGTCAACAGAGTCATTGTTATTGTGGATACTATTTTAGCAAATTCAGGCTATTAAGAGAATTGAAGTGCAGCACTGACCACAGGCAGACTATAAAGGCTATATAGTATGAGGTATATTTAATTTGATCACACAGTATGTATTATTTTCTATTTTCATGGTCTGTTAAATGCCGTCATTGTACATTTCATGATTATTTTCGTGATTAAATAGGAAATGTTTGCTGTCCAGCTGACTGATAATAGCAAAAAAAAAGTTTTTTTTTTTTTTTTTTTAAGGATGTTCGATTATTGAAAAAAAATGATCGATTATTTGTTTTACTTCTATTTGTCCTGATATTTAGGCGATGCCAGATTTGTAATAATTTGAGAATTGCATGCAGGACCCCCATTAAGGCATCGTATCGTGAGGAGAGATGAGTCAACAACAGAACTAGTAGTAAAAGTACATCGAGCTGCTTTAAAGCTAGGCTAGGAGAGCTTGGCGAAGCTAACAATAGCAAGCTAGCGTTGAAAGCCAAAGACCTGCCCTTTCTGCCTATACACTTTCCAAAGCCGCACTCACCTCCACACACGAACGTGCTCAGGCAGAGCAGAGGCTCATTGGTCAAGACGAGAGAGAGAGAGAGAGTGAGATTAGCTCATGTCTAATTGACCGGTGATTCCATATTACAGTACAAAGCGCATAATATTACGTTATTCATTTATACACACGTAATTACACACAGCAAGTTTAGAACCGGAACATAGCGCTGATGACGTAGCTGTCTGCGCTAACGGGTAGCGCAGAGGTATGCAAATCCATATGTTGACCGGCAGGTAGGACGGCCTATCGTTGTATATTCGGACCAATCGTTTTGATTGGACGGCCTTCCACAGACGATTATAAATACATTTAGAACACTTAAAGTGTGCTTTGGAGATGTGAAGAGATGTTCAACCAACAGAACAGAAAATGTTTTTGAACAAAATCTCCTATCGTGCCTTTAATTGATCTGCTTTATTTAACATATCGGCTAATTTTTTTTACATTTCTTTTTTATATGAATAGTTTTTAATTTAATAAACTTTTTTGTTTTTTGTTTTTTTAAACTTTATTAGTTACTTGTTGCACGCTAGATTACCTCATCCAAGCATTTATTTTACCAAGACCACTTTATAGTCAGTGCAGCGTTATTTATTTATTTATTTATTTATTTTTATTCTTTCAATTTCAGACCCCTCTGTTTATAATCAATGTATCAATGTTTATTTTTGCACGGAGTGAGTGATATGATGATTGTTTGTCTCAGTACTGTTGCTATTGTATTAAAAACAGAAATAACACATATCGGTTATGCAAATCAGGTTTATAATCTAAAAAAAAAAAAAAGATCAATACCTGCCCGATGTCTAACTCCAGCCATGTTAATGCCGATGCTAGTCATAGAAACTGTTTAATAACTTTGTAAAATTCACTTCCTGTGGGTTCAGTATGTGTTATGTCATCAGTTTAAATCGCTTTATTAAACTAAACCCATGACCATAACGTTTTCTGTGTCTCTCTGTACCTGTATTTTCCCTTAGATCCCCCCTACGCCGATTGAAATAGCCACAGAGGACGAGGTATCTCAATATATTATACTGACCATTTATTTGGCTGTGGGTCTGGGGTCAGCCTTTTTTTTTGTTTTGTTTTTGTTAACTGTTATAGCTTAAATTTACAATTGGTTTTTGTTTTTGGCAATGTTTAAAATAGGTGCGCAGTAAAAAAAAAAAAAAAAAAGCTGAAATTGTGTAAACGGCTAAAAATGAATGAATCTTGAGACTATTAGTAGCTCTTTAACAGGCAGATGAAATATTTGAGGCAATGTTTAAAATGTAGTATCTATTCTTATTTTATGTCTCCAGTCGCAAAGCTGTTTATTACGAAAAAAAAAACGTTTTTCAACCTTACAGCAACTGTACGGGTAGCATCGAGGACATTTGCCTGAGATTGGCGCACAAACGCTGCTAAATAGTCGCCGTCAACTTTTAACTGCACGGGTCGAGTTTATGCGTTTTGTAAAACAGTCCCTTTTTTAAAGGAGCGAACACTAGAATTGAATTCCTTTATTATGCTCGAGCCAGTGGAAGAGCGGTTAGCACTCCTGCCTCACAGCAAGAAAGCCATGTGTTCGATTACCAGTGGGTTTCTGCTTGGAAGTGGCATGTTTTCCCTGGGTACTCCGGTTTCCTCCCGCCTCCAAACACGTGTGATTGGGCATAGGTGAATTATCTACTCTAAATTGTCCATAGGCGTGAATGTGTGTGTGAATGGTTGTCTCAGGATGTACACCGCCCTAACTCACACACTAAGTTAGCTGGGATACACTCCAGCGCCCCCACGACCCTGAACAGGATAAACGCTAGATAATGAATGACAGGTCGACCCTCTGATTTAATGCCTTGACTACTGGATTAGCGATTGACGCACATTAGCTACAATAAGATCTCATGCGTGGATATCCCGGGTGTCTGATGTATTCCCGTATCGTTTCTGTAACCCCTTTAATTCCAGCTGGTGAACGAGTTTCTTCAGGCACCTCCGTGCCCTCCACACAGCTTCGACATGGGCCAGCTTTTGGAAGAAATGCAGCAAATCGACCAGCAGAGCTACAGACAGGCGCCACAAAGAGGTAACACTCTTTTATATACACAAACACTGTATGCTAATCTAACGCTTAGCACAACTGAAGCCTGCACCGTGCGTTCATTTCTAAGCCTTAGGTTTATTTCCGGTTTGATAATAGCTACTATATTACTGCAGTATGTCCTTCGAGAGCAAGAACATCCTAGAGATAAGAGATCATATTTAATCCATGAACGGACTCAGGGTCACCTTGTTATCTCCCGCTATATATAGTCAAGTTCATAACGAAGAAGGCAGCATCATTCTGTCCTCTATAAAAAGCCACAGCTCGGCGCCCGATTTAAATCATCTGCCAGTCTAGTACTACGACAAAATGTGGCGTAAGGTGCAAGATGTTTAATGCTTTGTGCTCGCAGCTCCAGACGTAGCCGCGTTGGCACTGTCGGGCGACTGGGCAGCCGAGTTCCTGTCTGGCGCTGACGCCGCAGTCTCTCCGGCTCAGGCAGGTTTTGACGCAGCAGACGCTGACTGGACGAGAGAATTCATTAATGAAGTGTCAGGTTAGTCATCGTACAGCAGAGATGGCAAACGTTCGCACATCTTTTACTCAAGTGGAAGTGCAGATACTCTGGTACAAGTTGAAGTACGGACTACACTCTATTACTGAATTATTATTAAAGTAAAGAAGTACGGCCTCTGACGTACTTCAGTAAAAATTAGCCGTTACTGCTACTTAGGGCCGAACAATTAATCGCATTCGCCATAATATCGCAATATGACAAAACGCAATTTTTTTCATCGCAACGGCGCAATTTCATTCAAAGCCGAGTCAGAGGAAGCAACAACTTGGCGCGCAGCTCTGACCTTTGACCTGTTAACGTATACAGTGACATTTGTTGAAGTAGTTCAATTAAAATGTCGTTCATATCACTTCATGCTTCACCTTCTTTCATCATGAACCGTCGGCCTACAGGACACGATCTTAAAGTTTGTTTAATAATAATAGGTTAATGTTAGTGTGCTCATTGTCTTTGTTGAATAATAGAGAAGATTCAAATATAATCGCGCATTAAATCGCAACATTGGTGTCACGGTCACGGATGGTGGCCAGGTCGGCCGCCAGATGGAAGCACAGGACTGCAGGGTTGTGCGAGTGACTGCACACGTACAGTACATGCGCGTGTACACACACACACACACACACACACACACACACGCACCTGCACATCCTTTCCCAAATCATGGCACGGGATAAAAGCCGACGAGCTGCTTTCTCCTGTGTTGCTGAGTATTGTCCTCTACAAGCACGTACGTTGGGTTTATTGTGTTGCACTGTTGCTGTACACGCCTAACCAAAATAAAGACGTGTATTCAACCACGATGACGGCTGCGTTTGTGTTTAACGCGCCTCGCGGCCTATGGAGGCGTCTTCACACAGAACACAGCGTTACAATCGGTATTAAAAAAAATCGCAATTAGTTTATTTTCCAAAATCGTTCAGCCCTACTACTACTACTACTACTACTACTACTGTACCTATTTGTGTCATGCTGGCAACTGGATCTCACGTCTTATTATTAATAATTTAACCCTTTCACTCGAAAATATTCTAGCCGTCTTGCAATATACGTATGTAGGGCGTATTTTGACTTATTGTTCTTGTAGTTTTGTATTATTAACAATCACGGCTTTCTTTTCAGGCTGACTTCCTCAGTTTCTGTCATATGTTTTAATCTTCTCTCCATCTGTCCATTTCTGGTTGGTCCCAGACCCTGGCCGATGGGCCGAAGAGTATCTGGAGCAGTCAGAGGAGAAGCTATGGTTAGGAGATCTGGGAGAGAAGGAACAAGAGAGAGAATGGTGAGAGATTTTACTAAATAGAAATTGTTTGGAAAGCTGAAAAGAAAGTAACTAAGTTTAACAAGCGTTCATTTAATTAAGCCAAGGTCAAGGTGGGTGGTGGTAGCAGCTCAATGGTAAGGCTCTGGGTCAGTTATCAGAGGGTCAGGTTTCAAGCCTCGCATCAGGTAAGCTACCATCATTGGGCCCTTGAGTAAGGCCCTTAACCTCAGTTGCTCCAGAGACGTGATACGTTCTGGCTCTGACCCTGCACTTTGACCCCAGCCTTCAAATTCATAAGCTGGGATATGCGTAATGAAAACAATTCACTGCATGTATGTGTGTGTATGTGATAAATAAATACGATCTGAATTTGAATTAGAAAATGTTGCTCGGCACTATGCAGCAAGAAAAAAAAAAAAAAAAACAACTGTGCAAAGGGGTTTACAGAACAACGAGAAATTTTTTTGTCCTTGAAGTCTGTTGGTAACTGCGTTGGATCGTTGGCTGAGAATACACACGGCTTGGAACTAATACAGGGAAAAGTGTACTGGAGCACAGTTCTTAATTAGTCTGCTAAAACGCCTGAAGTATCTGTATTAATTTATGCACATATACTGTATTTGATTGCAGCATAATTGTTTTTCTTTTGTTGTTTTAAAAAATAAAATAAAATGTTTACATTCCCATGACAAGTTGAAAGCCATACTTTTTTTTTTTTTATCTAACCCATTAGGACAAAAGAATACCAGCCAGGGGAGGAGCTGAAGCAAACGGCTAATGAACTTCTTTCAAAGGTCGATGACCCCAAGCTGCAAAACACAGAGGTGCTTATAAGCTACTGGTCATTTTCTATATATTTACATTTACAGCATTCGGCAGACGCCCTTATCCAGAGCGACTCAGGTTTTTATCCAACTGAGGACTTTAGGGTTAAGGGCCTTGCTCAGGGGCCCAGCAGTGGTAGCTTGGTGGTGTTATGACTCGAACCTCGGTCTTTGGATAAGCAGTTTAACACCTTAACCACTGAGTAACTACTACTACTACTTACTACTACTACTATTATCTACTACTTACTACTACTGCTACTTTCTACTACTACTTACTACTACCACTTCCACTATATGCTTCTTTTTTTGTATCTTTTCTATACTATATATTATTACCTTACTTGCATTTTACAACCGTTCTGATGGGGACAAATGATCGATGCAGGATATATTCATAACATAAATTATGACATATTTAGCCAACGCTTCTATGTTTGAATGCGTGGCAGGTTGTAGTCTACCATTCCAAAGTTCAAACACACCGGACTGATTATATTCTCAATGTACTGCACTGTAACATAAACGCCTGCGCACATGCGTCTGCACCTGTACATAATGCGTACAATCATACAGCTTTCATAATGGGTTAGTTCTGACCGAGGGTTGTAGTAATTGACTCTTTTTTTAGTTCTTCTGGGACTTTCAGTCACAAGAGTCTCTATAGTGCAATAGTGGCTTTTTAATAAGACCCCGGCAGTTAGACTGGTTTATGCTGACAGGAAGATCACAGCAACTCAAATAACCTCGCTTTACAACTACGATCAACAGATAAGAATCTCACAATGCGCAGCACATTGGAGCCTTAATGCTGAAGCGCTACACAAATAGTATTTTCGGTTTTTGTACGTAATGCACCCCTATTCAATTCAGTTCAATTTTATTTCTATGCCGCTTTTAACAATGGACAGCTCTACAATCCTCTTTGTAGCCTGGCACTGCTACATGAAATGAGTTTTAGTTCATGTATTTCAGTATCGGTGTTTATTTAGTGGTACTACATCCATCCATTATCTAGCGTTTATCCTGTTCAGGGTCGTGGGGGCGCTGGAGTGTATCCCAGGGTGTGAGTTAGGGCGGGGTACATCCTGTACAATCAGCAGTTAATCACAGCGCTATCACTTAGAGACAGACAACCATTCACACACACATTCTTCTGACATGTATAATTAGCTTAATTGATGAAGGATATTGGTTCACAAGGATCTTTCCCAAACTTTTCCCTTTTTTGGGGTTTTTTTTTTTTGCCCAGCTGCTTTGCCCAGTTTTTCTGACTGACTTGTAACCGGCCTCTTCAGCCGAGGTGTTGCTTTTTTAGTGAAATTGCATCTCGCTTGTTTGTTTTTTTTCTCCCACCCCCATTCAGTCCATTCCCGATTTCACTATGCATTATTAATGCCATTACTTAAATCTCAGTGTTTGTCTGGAGTCGTGCATCTTTTACTTTGCTGTGTGATTTAGCATTGTCATGGCAACATCAGCATATCAGCATGTGTGTCTGTTCCACACAGCCTAACTGAATTCCCTTGTGTGTACAACCAGCTGTAGGAGAGTAACGGCCGCTGTTCTTGTCGTCATTGTGCAGTTCCTGCGGTTTGTTAGGCAGATTGGCGAGGGCAGTGTGACTGTGGAGGACAGAGCAGGAAAGCAGCTTGCTGATAAAGCACAGGCCAGGGAGGCACAGAACTGGGCATCCAACTTCACCCAGGTACGAGCCCTAACCCATCTCATAAAGAGGGCATGTGCAGCATGCAGGCATCGGAGCTCATGCCGTTTAGCGACAATCCAAATGAGTACACAAACACTCTTGTGCATCTGTCGCAAGTATCAACGCTCTGTTTTTTAAGTACTAAATGTAGTTTATTACTTTAACGTCTCTCGCAGCTAAACCACATTGGCATGCCACTTAGTAAGGAGTTATTACTGTGCTTTTGTCTGTCTGGCTTCTTCTTGACCCCTTTACTTAAATATACTTGATCCATTCTTAAATATAACTCTCTCGCGGTGGAACCCATTATTCGACCCATAACACGCCCTGACCACACACCTGCCCCCATTAATGGCTGCACCGTTCCTGAAGGAATCAGGGGGAGGAACTGTACAAGTGGAAACTCAGGAGTGCAAGGTGAAGAATGACAAAGCTAAAGCTAAACAGTGGGCTAATCTCGTCAGTCAGGTAGAAGCCCTGCTGCTTGGCCGCATAAATACTGCGCTCCTTCTTTTTTTTTTTTTCCAGTTTGTCTCTAATAATCTGGGGACCATTTGTTCCCCCATTTATTTATTTCTTGTTTTTACATGTTTGCCGCTTTGTTTGGTTAATGCTCCCGCTGCGTTACTCCTTGTGCTTCCTTGATGCAAGCCGTTTCGCCGTCACTCGCATTCTGTGAGAGCAAATCTGCTCAAAATGGCTGCACTCAGTTCCTAAAAGCACAATAACACAACGCTGCTTGGCTTTTCATTCAAGGGCAGTTACGTCTATAGATGTGTAGAAAGAAAGATTTGCGGGTAAGATGCTTTCGCTTTTAGGCCATTTCTTTGTTTCTCTTGTTTCCTTCATCCTCGTCTGTAAGTGGTACAGGGAGATAATAATGCATTATGACCACCACCTGGTTCCCTTTCTCAGGTATCCGAAGAGTCTGCCGAGTCCTGGGTGGACGAGTTAGCTGCATCGGGTCCTGATTTTCAACAGGCCAAATCTGCTGTGGAGGTCTTTGAGCATACGCCAGCATTTCTTTCTTTCTTTCTTTCTTTCTTTTTAAACCGTGAACAGAAATGTGTTAACAATTCTGTGCGTGTGTTCGCAGAGTGATATCGATTTTTGGGAGAAGCTGCAGGAGGAGTGGGAGGAGATGGCTAAGAGAGACGCTGAGGCTCATCCCTGGCTGTCTGATTTTGATCAGCTGCTCAGCACCTCGTATGACAAGGTAGTTGCGTTCGACTACACAGGAACCTCTCCGTATTTTTTACAAAACGACCCCCCCCCCCCTCTCTCTCTCTCTCTCTTTGCCACGTGGCTCCTATTTACTCATGGAAGAAACAAACTTATTTAGTCCCATATGAATGATTTTACTGGGTGGTTTGTTGCAGGTTTGCAGTTACTGGTTAGATTAGATTAAATTAGGGTTATTGTTATTGCATATGTTAATACAACAAATATTTTGTCAGAGCAATCCGATTTGCGGCATTAAAGGGATTATAAAGATAAAGATTGTGAGTGTTGTCATTTGTATGTATGCATGTGCATACAATCATATGGATCTTTCATTAATTTATTCAATAATCATATGGCTACAGGTTGCCATTTCAGCTTGAGTTATTGTCTGATTTTGTTATTTATTTATTAATTTTTCTCAGGGTTATCAGTTTGAGGAAGAGAATCCGTACTTGTCCCATGAGGACCCACTGACAGAAGGAGTAAAGAGGATGGAAGCTGGGGACATCCCTGGAGCAGTACGGCTGTTTGAGAGCGCTGTGCAGAGAGAGCCAGACAACCAGCTAGTTAGTCGTGTAGCTCATTTCAGCATGAAAAAAACGTCTAATAATGATCCGTCTTCTTTGCTGATCAGTCAGCGCTCTAACGCTTCCTTCTTTGCATTTGATTGTTTCCGTTATGCCTCAGGCCTGGCAGTATCTGGGGACATGCCAAGCAGAGAACGAGCAAGAGTTTGCCGCCATCAGTGCCCTCCGCAGGTTAGGATATACACGCTTATACATCCTGCTGTATGCCGGCTTTTAAACGCTTTAATCTTCCTCCCATTTTCTTGCATTGCAGATGTATCGAGCTGAAGAAGGACAATTTGACCGCTCTCATGGCTCTAGCGGTCAGCTTCACTAATGAATCACTACACCGGCAGGCCTGTGAGACGCTTCGTGATTGGCTAAGACACAATCCGAAGTACCCGCGTATTCTGGAGCAGAGGGACACGGAGCAGGAGCGGGAAGGCGTTCGAGAGAGAGAGAGATTTGGATCACTGCTGCCAGAGTATAGAGATTTGCAATCTTTTGTTGTGTTTTTTGTTTTTTTTTCTCCCCCCCAATGAGATATTCGACTCTTTGGGTTACGCATGGAATGCATGTTGCATCTGTGCGCTTTTTCTGTCTTGCAGGGCTCTTTTTAATGAAGTGCAGACGCTGTTCCTGAACGCCGCTGCCGCAGATCCAACGCGGGTCGACCCGCAGCTGCAGTGTGGCCTTGGAGTTCTCTTCAACCTGAGCGGAGAGTATGACAAGGCTGTGGACTGCTTTTCTGCTGCCTTGTCTGTTACTCCACAGGTACACACCGATACACAAACGCGTAGTATGGTGGAATGATGGGACGACGGTACGCATAGTACGGGGAAGTGGCAGCTCGGTGGTTAAGGTGTTCGGCTGCTGATCCGACGACCGCGGTTCGATTCCCAGCAACGCCAATCTACCACTGCTGGGGCCCTGAGCAAGGCCCTTAACCCTCAACTGCTCGGTTGTACGTCGCTCTGGATCAGAGCGTCTGCTAAATGCTGTAAATTGTACTTGTGGGGAGCAGATCAACTAAAATGTCCATTCAGTCCTTTCATGTTTAGGGTTAGAATTAGAGGCTGCGTGATAACGTGCCGAATAACAGCTGAGAGGTGCCACAAGTTGGTTGACTTCATGCCACATAGATGTGAAGCAGTTTTAAAAAACTGTGGTCATACAATTAAATATTAGTTTAGTGATTCACAGGATTGCTAAATCCTAGAAACAAAAATGTTTGTACAAAATAGTTTTGAGTTTG
>JAOUQX010000036.1:19543231-19557944 GCA_028566295.1 Liobagrus marginatus
TCCTCACCCTTATGTCCTCACCCTTATGTCCTCACCCTTATGTCCTCACCCTTATGTCCTCTACCTTAGGTCCTTACCCAGTGCTTCTCCAGCTCTCTCTCTCTGTCCTGAAAGGCATCCGCTGTGACCCCAGTCATACGTCTGTACTTCTCAATGTTGTTCCTCATTTCCAGGTGACTCGGGTTGGCCATAAAGAACGTGTGAGCGGCAGCAGCGGCCTTCCTCGGCTTACCTAGCTGTGCAGAGAAACAGTAAAGCCATGTTGGCATTTACTTAGTGTTCATCATTAGCACAATGTAAACAATGCTGAGATTTTGTACGCATCTGCTACAGAGGTGCAAATCAATAGCATGAAGCTTTGTTTCTACTCTGCAGACCGCTACCTGATAGTAGGTCATCTGTAGATAATTGTAAGCATTGCGTGTCCCGAATTCATACTCAATATCCGATGATACAGGAAGCTGACCAGCAGGAGTGACGGCTTGGTTTAAACAGTACCGTATACACTCGGCCCTCTGCTGGATCCAGTCCAATGCCCACAGGTCCCAGCTGCTGCCTTTTTCTGTTTCTGCACACACACATACACAGTCACAGAAGCAAATGAGCATGCACTAGTTATTTTATTAGAAACGCCCGTGGCATTGGTACATACTCATTCATTTAAATTACAGTATGAACAGATGAAATAAAGTAAGGACAAATGTTTCAGAATGGCCATAACTAGCCAATTAAAATTAGGGCACCACGATGGTAAAACAACCTACTAGTGGATTTCTCTGGTAATGCAGTTTAGGATGTCATTTAATTCATAATAATAATAATCTTCAGTAACCTTTTCTCTGCATGGGTGTTCTGCATCTGCATAGCCAACATCACTGGGTGCAAGGCAACTCAATTCATGTAGGTGTGATGCCAGTGCAATGGAAGCCCTGACACGCACACACACCCACACGCACACACACACACACACACACACACACACACTTAGGGAAATTTAGTGAAGCCGATATTTTGTATGTACAGACAGCTGAGGATTGAGCCAGGGGCACTAAAGCTATCATGTGCCAATGCTGACCTCTGGGGAATCAGGGATGTACAGTAGCGTAGTGGAGGGTCCATGCAATGCATGCAGAAGGTCTTGGGCTTAAATCCCAACATCTCTAAAGGAGGCCTGGTTATCAAGTTTAATAATGGCTCAATAATAAAGGATCACGGTGATGTAAAAATGTGGCAAATAAAAGCTTTTCCTTTTCAGATCTTATTTATCACATACACATAGTGAAATGTTTTTATTCCGCATATCCCAGCTTATGAATTTGAACGCTGGAGTCAGAGCGCAGGGTCAGACAGAACAAACGGCACCCCTGGAGCAAGTGAGCTTTGCTCAAGGACCCAATGATGGTAGTTTGCCTGGTGCGAGGCTTGAACCCCCGACCCTGATTACTGACCCAGAGCCTTACCATTGAGCCACCACATTTCCTCCCATTATTCAGTTAGTAACTTTTATAATGGCTACATTTACATTTACAGCATTTATCAGACGCCTTTATCAGACGCGACTTACAACCGAGCAGGTAAGGGTTAAGGGCCTTACTCAGGGGCCCAGCAGTGGTAGCTTGGTGGTTGAACCCTGACCTTTAGCGCAGCAGGTCAACACTGTAACCACTGAGCTTGATCAGACTTCCTGAATCCAGTTAACATTATAATTCTGTTAACCAAGCTTTATGGTAACAGAACAAGTCACAGCACATTCTATGTAACTGGGAATGAAAAATAATTATGACAAGTATAACAAATGTCCCATGCAGTTATTTAGCTTTAACTTTTAAAGGGTGACCTGGCTCCTTTGTTGGGGTAAAAGATGTATAGGTAATGTTGAAGGCTACCTAGTTTGGGCACTATCTTGTCCCCCGCAGTTGCGCATTGGTCGTGGCATTTCCGCCTGGTCTTACGCAGAGCTTCCCGGGTCGATATGGCCAGCTCAAGGTATTCCGCTGCTTTCTCCCAGTCTTGCGTGAAATAAGCCCGCACTCCGCGGTAGTAGAGCTCGTCGTAAGGCGGCAGCAGGCCTGAGAGAGAAGTCGAGCTTTCTGCGCTGCCGGTAGACAGAGAGACCGAGAATAACACGGCGCTGAGAGAGAGAGAAGCCAGACTCAGCGCCACGTATTCAGGCGCGTTAAAGAGCAGCGCCATAGTGCTTAGCGTAGCGTAACGTAACACCGCGTAACCCCGCGTAACGTAACGTAACGTAACATCGCGTAACACAGCACCGAGGGATAGAGGAATATGGGATGATTGATAGGGAAAAGCAGTAGGCAAGAAAAGGGAGGAGTGAAAGCGATGGGTGGGGATGTACTAGGGCTATCTGTGATTAAAGCCAGGTCCAGGAAAAATAGCGCGTGGCAACTTGCAGTCAACTAACTCACGCCAGTCACAATGAATGCTTCTATGAATGATTTCTTCAAAGCCCCTTTATAACATGAGATGTAAATTTTGTGTTGTGTAAACAGTGCTGGACTTTTTTTCAGCATATTTTTGGTTTCGTATTTAAAAAAAAAAAAGGTTATTTGCCGTTACAATGTACATAAAAGGAATGTTTGGTATTAAAAAACACGTATGAAATATATGTGATAGAATCATCATATCATATATATATGATAGAATAAAATCTTATTATAGTTATAGTGTTGTTTTGGGGTTAAGCAAAATTTATTTGTGAATGGGCGAAATAAAGAAGTTTAAGTTCAGTTATGACCGTTCTTGAATTTCAACACTCACTTGGGGGCTATATTCTGACAACTACAAGTCTCCCATAATGCACGTCGGTTCTCGAGAGTGTGACGTCATATGACAACGCCCGATGTTGCTTTTTAGTTGGCTAA
Organism: Liobagrus marginatus; assembly: GCA_028566295.1. Taxonomy (NCBI): domain Eukaryota; kingdom Metazoa; phylum Chordata; class Actinopteri; order Siluriformes; family Amblycipitidae; genus Liobagrus; species Liobagrus marginatus. Next base: position 19,546,114 of record JAOUQX010000036.1, read on the forward strand.
TAATTTGTGCTCGCGAATCCTTTGCCCAATTACGGATTGGAAGGCGGGTCTTCTCCGAATTTGGTTGAGGGAAAAAATATAGTAGTACTCGTCCAGAGCACTGGGTGGCACTGAAAACAGCAGTTTTATTGAGTGAAATAGAGTATAGGGAGTACGCAGAGCTGTCACATCGCGCCTCTGTATTTTAGGTTCAAGTGTTGAGGTCTGGGAGCAAAAGCAAGACGGGACCAGTTCGTGAAAAAAGGCAGAGTTATCGATAGGACATGGCGGAGGCTAGCGATATTTTGATGTCGGTGTTGTCCACTATTCGGGTGCCTAGGCCTGGAGACCGCGTTCATAAAGACGAGTGTGCGCTGTCATTCGCCACTCCGGTAAGCTTTTCACCGCACAATTTACTCTCTAGGCTTAGAATCCAGATAACCACCTCCTCTTCCTTGTTGTTGTTCTTGTTATTCTTCTTTTTAATTTTCCTGCTTTCTGAATATGAGTTAATTTAAGTTTAGCCGGTTTGCTGTTTTTAGCCTTGCTGAGATGCTGAGAATTGCAAGCTAGCCGAATGGCTAGTTGTGTTAGCCAGCTTGATTCAGACTTTTATATATAGCAGTGGTTTACTTTTAAACAAACAAGTCTTGCATTATTTACCAAATATATCTTTCTTCAGCAGCGCACTGTGTATTTTTCTGTGTATACACAGAAAAATGTTTCCATAACTTAACTAAGAAGGTATCTGTTACAAATACAACATTGCTAGCTAACAGTGCTGCTTTACTAGCGGGTTTAGCTAGCTAGCTAGCTGCTGAGTAATCATCGAGCAGCATCACAACAGTATCCGAAATTCTGTATTATTATTCATCATTCTCTACTTCATATTAGCGTAAAGTGTAATAAAGAATATTCTACTGCATCTAGTGTAAACATTTAGCACTTTGTGAGTATTTATGACTGAGTGCACGTTTTGTTCTCTGTTGAAAAATGAAACCTTCGCGATTAAGGTGGAAGACATGAATGAAACATGAGCCGTGCAGTGTGATGCTAATAATAGACTTGCCTATATAATATACTAATTATAAGCTATGCTTATATGTAGCCTTGTAGTTCTAAAGATTTGGCAACAAACTACAGGATGCCCTTTTTCGGCAAATGTAATCTCAACACAGTCTCATGTCCCTGCTACTTAGGAGAGCGAGGGAGGTCTGTACATCTGCATGAACTCTTTCCTAGGCTTTGGGAGTCGCTTTGTGGAACGCTATCACGCCCGGACTGGCCAAAGAGCTTACCTTCACATCAAGCGCACGCGCAAACCTCACATCAAGGTAAACTGCATCACTTTACTTAATGTCATTTGTTGCAGAGAAAGCTCAGCACACGTCCCAAAACAATAAAAACATATCATTGCCTCATTTTTAAAACAAAGAATAAATTTTCTTTATTCATCCATCCATCTGCTGTGTACCACTTATCTTGTTTTGGGTCGCGAGAGCACTGGGGCCTATCCCAGCTAACTTGGGGCATGAGGCAATCAGCAGTTAATCGCAGGACTAACACTTAGAGACAGACATTCACACACACTTTAACTCCTATGGACAATTTAGAGTAGCCCAATCACATGTCTTTGGAGGCGGGAGGAAACTGCGGAAAAGCAAGCGCGGGGAGAACATGCGAACTCCACACACGTTTTCCCCTGGCTGGGACTCCAACCCGTGCTCACTAGCCCTTCTTGCTGTTCGGCAGGCGTGCTAACCACTCTGTCACCGTGTTTCTCTATTCAATTGAGTTTTATTTATATAACACTTTAAAAAGGTAGCAAGCCAGAGGTAGTTTGGCACGTCCAGACCCTCAGACTTACAACACAAGGTCTCGACTACATATCCGTTTTTATCGACAAAAAAGGCACCTGACTGACTTGTAAAGCAACGAATCACAGTTTGTTTTATTGAGCGTCATGTTCAGGGGCCGGGAAAGGTAAAGTCGATGTCGCAACAAAAACAGACCAGCATGCAACCATAGAACGTTCATTTATGAAAGTCGTTTCTCAGGTTCAAGATGTTTTACTGTCGTTACATCATATACAGCTGTTGCAATACACGATGGAATGAAACAACGTTTCTCCAGGACCATGATGCTACACATAACACACAGTCACACAAAACAGAACAACACACAGTCACATAACACACAACAGGACAACAAAGCTATGTACAACACAAAGTGCAACAAGTACAGACAGTACAGAACAAACAGTATATACAATACGCTACGAGACAGATACATACAACATAGCGCCGATGGTTGTGCAACATGTGGCAATGTACTAAATAAAGATAGCAGCATTTAAGTAAAAACAGCAACGTTATTTCGCACAGTAAAGTGGCTAGTGTAAACAGTAGCAGCATTGTGGGTGGAATAGTAGATGACATTATGAAACAGGATTCCAGTGACTTATTTTTTTCTGAGTCTATACCGAGAACTTGACCTTATTTGGATTCTCATAGATGTCCGTTATCGCAGTTGTAAACAAGACGGCTTTCTTCTTTTATTCAAGAAGAAAAGCCGCGCAACTGATTTTATTTTATTTCAGGGGATTGTCAGAAAACCCTACACACAAAAAATCCAACAAATCAGAACGACCAGAGGAAAAGAGCTTACTTTTTGTTTTTGTTTGTCTTCTTTTTCATGTGGCGTTTTTACCCTTTGTGCGAATAAAAACCTGATTATGCGTACACATTTTATAGAAAGAGGATGACGGCAGTACTGGTTCAGGAGATCCTCCCAAGAAGAAACCCACTCGCCTGGCCATAGGTAAACCATAACCAGACTTCCATGTGTGACTTCCGTTTCCATATCGAACAGTGTTGTGTTCCTTGAACTGTTTTGCACTGCATTGTATTAAAGAAGTGCTAAGTGGAATTGAATCAGCTTCAACACTAAAATGCTGACCGTTTGAAACTCACAACCATGGAAGCCAAGAGCATAAGCGTCTCTCTCTCTCTCTCTCTCTCTCTCTCTCTCTCTCTCTCTGTGTGTGTGCGTGTTGTAACCAGATGTTATATTTGAATCCGTTAGGATTTAAAACTCTTGTAGTGTAATTAAGTCTTAAGATCCATTGAGGAAGTATCTAATATTAGAAATTGCAGCAATTATTAAAGATGGAGCCTTTGGGGTTGTGTTTAGGCATCGGACAAATGTTTTTTTTTTTTTTTTTTTGAAACTGTTCTTAATATTTTGCCAACCTTTTTAGGTTAGACTTATTTGCTTGTTTGTTTTTGTTTATTTATTTATTTAGGAGTTAAACGTCGCATTTATGATGTAATGATGTAAAACTTGTGCTCCTATTCTATATGACTGCACTTTAGGGATTGAGGGAGGCTTTGACGTGGAGCAGGAGCAGTATGAGGAGGAAGTCAAGATTGTTCTTTTCCCAGACAGACAGGATGTGACCTCAGATGACCTGGCCACTATGCCAGATGTAGTGAGAGAGCGAGTAAGTTTCAGAGAAAATCTATTTCAATGAACATTCGATTTAAACAACAAGCATTAGTTATCTGTTTTTAATGACTTTTTAATGACTTCTTATTTCAGTCTTACGTTACATATTAATAAACAATGTGATAATTGCACGAAGGTAGTATAATTCGAATCATAATTGCATATAGTTTTTCTTTAATGTCATCATGTATTGGTCAACAGTTCACCTTTAATTGTTCGATGAGTTAAATGTATGTTTTAAAGACGGTTATTATGATCTGTAGAGGAGAACTTGAAGTGGTAGTCTTACTGAGCTAGTACTGTTTGTAGCTGACTGAAATGACAGTGTAGCTCAATTTTGGTAGTAGTGTTGTGTGTGTTTGTGCACATGCAGGTCTCCCTGTCGATGGCAGAGCTGCTGGCTGCAGACTCGGTGTCACAATCTCTGCAGGTGCAGCAGTGGGATGGAGAAGTTCGGCAGGAGTCCAAGCATGCAGCTGACCTCAGGCAGCTCGACAACGGAGTCAAAATTCCTCCTAGGTACACACCCACTTGATTTAATGTATAAAAAAAAGTACATTGAATTGTTTATTTTTTTATATCATATACATGTATATTGTCTCTCCTGATTGCGCAGCGGCTGGAAGTGTGATGTGTGTGACCTTCAAGAGAACCTATGGATGAACTTGACCGATGGAAAAGTGATGTGCGGGCGAAGATATTTCGATGGTTCAGGTGGAAATAACCACGCTCTTCAGCACTTCCAGGACACAGGCTACCCGATGGCTGTCAAACTGGGCACCATCACCCCAGATGGCGCTGGTAAAACTCATTACAACAAAATCTTCTTGAAATAAGGCTTAAAAAATTTACTGTCTTAGTAAGTAAGAAATTAATAACATTTTTAGAGTTAAATAATATCATTAAATAGAATTAAATAATAAGGGACATTATATGACCCCAATTCAAAAAGAAGTCGCGACGTCGCTGGGAAAAATGTACGTAAAATAGAATGCAATTCTCACAAAAAATTAGTCAATATCCAAAAAGTTCCCCCCCACCCACTTACCAAAGGCTGATACCTCACATGACAGAGTTTATTGTATTTGGCAGACATAACTGACACATGACCGGTACAATGTCAGCCTGTGGAAATATTTCCAAATTATTCATGGCAACCAACCCTTCCTCCACCCACTGTTATTAATATATTCAAATTCAGATCGCATTCATCACATACACATACAGTACATGAAGTGAAATGTTTTTATTCTGCGTATCCCAGCATACGAATTTGAACGCTGGGGTCAGAGCGCAGGGTCAGCCAGAACGAACGGCGCCCCTGGAGCAAGTGAGATTAAGGGCCTTGCTCAAGCACCCAATGATGGTAGCTTGCCTGGTGCAAGGCTTGAACCCCCGACCTTCTGATCATTGATACAGAGCCTTTTACCATTGAGCAACCGCATCATTCCTAAACATATAAAGGTTTATTATACGCTTTGGAGGGTATTGCTGCCCTGTATGTATTCTGAATGTGTTGTGCTTGGAAAATTGCCACATCATCAAAAAAATAATAAACAAACAAACGCTGGTACAGATATCGGTTTCAGTATTGGCGAGTACCAGAAAAATCATACTCTTACTCGATCCTTAAAACTGGTATCGGTGCATCCCAATATTCTACGTATGATTGCGAATAAAAATTGTAGATTTGCAAATCATTGCATTCCGTTTTTATGTCGATTATAGACTGCATGCCAACTTTTTACAATTGGTTTTGTATATTGTAAACGCAAAAAAACGTGTTAAGATATATTTTATAAGTTCGACATGAAGTACATTTTTCTACAACACAGTCTAAAAGGCAACCTAATGTAATAAAGTGCATAAATATTTCATATTGCTTTTCACAGGCCACACTTAAAAACTACTTGCATTCCTTCCATTGTTCTTGTATCCTCTTCTATGATCGCAATATTAAAAAAAAAAGAAAGCAGGAGTAAATCTTTCAAGAATTAAATTCAGGTTTCTTGTCAAAATCAGTGTTTTACTTTTAGAAGCTGCTGTGATCTGTAAGTAGCTTTAGTCGTATTTGTACTTATTTTACTAGCAATTCCTAAAAGTATAATGGTGGAGTTTGAAAATCAACAAAGTCGGAATGAAAAGCAATACGCTAATAAAGAAGGTTTTTTTTGTTTTGTTTTTTTTCTGAAAATGTTTTTGGGCCCTTTTTCTGAGTACAGAGTCGGGCTGTGGATAACGCCACAGATGAAGGAGAGAAAGTCAATGAAGCATAAAATTCATTGAAAAAGCTGTGACGAAAGGAAATCAGCAATACAAGCAGTAAAAGTAGTAAACATACAATGTTGCAAGTGTGTATTATGTTGGGGTTAAACCATAATGGAAAGGACGTTTTGCCGCATTATGCAACATTATTAAAAAGAGTTTTGTTCTTTGTACCGATTAATTAAAGTGTACACTAAAGTAAATAATTTATTTAGCTAATACATACTGTATGTACGTGTGGCTTTATATGAAAGCAGCAGAAATGAAACGTTCATGGCAATGAAAAATGGCGTCTCTTTAGCATTTCGCTTAAGATTTTAAAAGAATCTGTGTCAGAGTGAAGTGCGTGCGTGCTGAATCGACTATAATAAACCGGTTTCTTTCAGATGTTTACTCATATGATGAGGATGACATGGTTTTGGACTCAAAGCTGGCGGAACATCTCGCCCACTTTGGTATTGATATGATGACCATGGAAAAGGTGAGTCATTAACACGTGCCAGCTTTGTTTAATAATTACTCCTTTATGCTTTGCTGAAAGAGGCTGATTTCTTCTCTCTCTCTCTCTCTCTCTCTCTCTCTCTCTCTCTGTCTCTCTCTCTCTCTCTCTCTCTCTCTCTGTCTCTCTGTCTGTCTGTCTGTCTGTCTGTGTCCGTTGCAGACAGAACGCACTATGACTGAGTTAGAGATTGCAGTGAACCAGCGTGTGGGCGAGTGGGAGGTGATTCAGGAGTCCGGCACCACACTGAGGCCCCTCTGGGGTCCTGGGCTCACCGGTATGAAGAACCTGGGCAACAGCTGCTACCTCAACTCAGTCATGCAAGTGCTCTTCACCATCCCTGACTTCCAGGACAAGTCAGTAACAGGCGATTTTATTAATTGTTTGTTTTTAAACTGGTTTCAGATAGATTGTTTGCTAGAAGTTGGTGCAAATATAGAAATACGCAACTCTACATACAGTCTCAGTCCATATTACACGTGCATTAATTCCCAGTGCTAAATTTGTGTGTGTAACTTAACTGCAGATTTTGTAAGTTATTCGCAATCATCAACAGTTTCCTTATGTGTCTAGATTGATATAAAAAAAAAAAAACCCTGCTTTAATTTTGTCCCTTTGCTGCATTTTAATCTAGAAGCATCTTAGATTTACATTTCTGGCATTTGGTCGGCACCCTTACCCTTATCCTTATCCTTTAAGTGACTTTAAATGATCCAATTCAGCAGTTATGAGTTACGGGCCTTATTTAGGGGCCAGCAGTGGTGCTAGGAATTAAAATCACCAACTTCCTATCAGCAATGTAACACTTTAATCACTGAGCTACTACATCCCAAATTCAATCAGTGTTTGAACGTTGTTTTAAACTGGATTCTATGTGTATGAGCATTTTAAACATGCCGAATGTGGACAATCGATCGTTAGCATGTGCAAAACAAGCTGACGATGCAAATTCCATGCCTCGATAAATGCGTGTGAAATACACCCACATTTATAACTTCCAGTTCTAATAAAAACCATAAGCATTGCACAAACATTCTGCTTTGTCATTCCTACACGGTTTTTCCAGTTATCAGTTCTTTTACAAGGCAGACAGCGATGCTAATCATTTCATTGCCTGATACTCTCGCACTGTTAAAAGTTCAAAATTTCGTAGCATTTGATCATAATTAAATTACTGTGTATATTTAGTAGGGGGCAGTATAAAGTGTTTTCATACAAATATTTGAAGCAGAAAGTGTTCAATGATCTACTGAGAGTGTTCTTTATAAGGTTGTTTTTAACGTTCTTTAATAGGTACGCTTCCAACATTGACAAACTTCTCGATGAAGCCCCAAGTGATCCCACGCAAGACTTTAAAACGCAAGTGTGAGTAAATTCAAATTTCACATTTTTTGTCACGTACAGAGGACGGCGTGCAGTGAAATGCGTTAAACGTCTATCGGTGCTTATGCAGGGACAAAGAATCGCGAAGGCAGAAAAACAGAATTGCAGTGACCTATATGTTTTGAAAGGTCTAAGACTACTTCAACGATAAGAAACTAGAGCAGTAATAGAATAAAGGAAAGATATTGGCAGAAAAAGTGTCAAAAAAAGGCAACACAGTGGCAAATATGAAAGAGTAGGCTAAGTGTGTAACTAAATTTTAAGTGTGTGTGTAAGGTATATGATTAAATCCACTATATATACACACATCCATATACATTTGATTCACTTAGTGTTTACACAATGTGCAGATGTGCAATGCAATAGAGTATAAACTGCACTATAATGCTATAATGTGTGTTATATACACATGCATACATTATACTGCAGTTTGCCCTTATGTGTACTGTATGTGTGCAAAAGGGCTGCGAAGTGAGCATAGAACATGCCCAGAAAAAAAAATTCCATGGTCTATAGATGTTCTTGTTGAGGGCACAGATGGCCTGCTGGGGGAAACAGTTCTATTTTCGTCTTCTATATTTGTAATATATTCCTGAAAAACCTTGCTATGCCTGCATGTATCGCATCTTAATTGGTTGTAACGCTTTACTTGACCAGCAGAGGTCGCAGAAGAGTAGCAAAACTGAAGGAAACAGATTTGATCTATTTCTTAACCTTCCATTCTTTCTGGCTGATAGAGCAAAACTGGGCTATGGCTTGCTCTCGGGAGAATACTCAAAACCCTCTCCAGACCCAGTGGATGACCCCAGCACGTCCTCTGAGCCCAAGGTAGGATAGTACTCTTATTTGAGTGTATCGTGTTCATCTTTGATGAGATCTTGTATTTGATTTACAAAATTGTGTTTCATATTGTATTCAATATTGCCTATTACACCACAGTGTGATCGATTTCTCAAGTCTATTATTAGAGATTATTATTAGTTTTCCCATAACAGCGTCTCCTTCAGCTGTAATATAATCTTAATTAGCATGTTCTAATAGGTGCTTAATATTTACAACAGAAATGTCATGTGACTCAGATAAATATAATTATGAATATGGCCCGGGTTTATGATTGTGGGTTTACATATGATTTATATGATTTTAGATCATTTTATATAGGAAGGTTTATATGATTAGTGGTTTGTTTTCTGGGTTCTCACTTATATGTACTTTGAGTTTAACTTAACTGTTAAAAAGCAGTTGCTTATTAATAAGAGATTAGACTCATTGGGGGAAAAGTTGTATATAACTGAAATAACACTCCTTTAGATGAGCTCTTATACATAAACCAGATTTAAATCCAATTTTTCTAGCAGACTCTTGACGTATGCTCGGCACTGAGACCCTTAATACACTGTTATGAGCCCTATTCTCAATAAACCATGCAAAATAAAACTTAAGGCTTTCATTTGAGTCATCATTGTTTAGCAGTACAGAGAATTGTGTGGTATTTCTTACGTAACCACTTTTAATGATCGGTTTCCAGGGTGATCAGATTGGCATAGCACCACGAATGTTCAAAGCCCTTGTCGGGCGGGGCCACCACGAATTTTCCACTAATCGGCAACAAGATGCGCAGGAGTTCTTTCTTCACTTCATAAACATGGTGGAGGTAAGCAGTGTCACTTCCCTCATTACCCCTCTTTTTCCACTTGTTTAAACTCTATATATATATATATATATATGTGTGTGTATGTACTGTATATATGGTCTATATCTCTTTAACAGAGGAACTGCCGGTCGGGGCCAAACCCATCTGAAGCATTCCGCTTTTTGGTGGAGGAAAGGATTGTGTGCCAGCAGTCTCACAAGGCCAAATATACGCAACGAGTGGACTACATAGTTCAGCTGCCTGTGCCTATGGATCAGGCCATTAACACCGGTACGTGAATGTTATGAATACTTTTCATAGACAAATAGTGTGAAACTAGTGAGAAGTCAGAATCGTTATTATATCCTTGCTTGGTGGATTATAACATGTTGAGAGCAGCGCTTCCACTTTGTTTTATTTTTGTAAAGAAAAAAAAACACTGTGTGAAATGAATACTGTCATTTCCTGCCCCAACTGTATTTTTCTGTTTTGCAACTCTCCTCTTAATATATTTCTTGGCCATTAGAAGAGTTACAGGAGACCGAGCGTCTGCGGGAAGAGGCAGAGTCATCCGGAAGCCCGCCTCCTGCCGCGACTCGAGCTCAAATCCCGTTCTCCGCCTGCTTGAGTGCTCTCAGTGAGCCGGAGACACTGACCGACTTCTGGAGCTCTGCGGTGCAGGGCAAAACCACCGCCACCAAGTGAGGGGCTTTTATAAAAACTCTTGTCTTCTTTCTTGGCCCTGCACTATGCTGGTCAAATGTTCAATGCTGGTGAACGTCGACTAATCACTAAGCTTTTCTGGATTTCAGGGCCACACGATTTGCCTCGTTCCCTGACTACCTTGTCATCCAGATCAAGAAATTTACTTTCGGCCTGGACTGGGTCCCTAAAAAACTGGGTAAATATTTCATCTTCAGTTGTTTTTGTATATTTTTAATTGTTGCCACTATTTTTGCTGTTTTTTAGTATATGATTAGGTGTGCGTTTAAAATGTATACTATTTACATACTAGAGACCTCCTTAGGTTGTATTCAGTGTATTGTAAGAGGAGACAGGAGTGGAAATATGGCCACATGTGAATTTGTGCAGGAAATGCTGCTTAAGATCATTTACCCGTAGCTACTAAATATTTGCTCTTTTAAAAACAATTATGTTTTGTTTAGCCTAAATTTGTTTATTTATTTATTCATATTTTCTGTTAGATGTTAGCATTGATGTTCCTGATACACTGGATCTTAGTGAGCTCCGGGGGTCCGGACCACAGCCTGGGGAGGAGCTTCTTCCAGAGGTGGCCCCACCTCCTCTTATGACCCCTGACGTGGAGGTGAAAGGTATCCTGGGTTCCCATGGCAACGACGAGGACGACTCTCTCTATTCCCCGCTACTGTGTCAGTCTGTCTTCTCTTTTTCTTCCTTCCCCGTTCACCTGTCGGCCTCTGTCGCTTTTTCCTCACCCTTCTTTCATTCTTTGCTTACTCCTTACTTGTTTGTGTTTGTTTCACTATAACCTCTAGAGAGTCAGCCTTTTATGATCGAGTTTGTTCAATTGAAATAGTCTTGCAAAAACATACACCGCTCCAACCTCATGCTACCCTTTGAAAATGACACTGAACGAAGGGATTTTTGGTGTTCGTAATTTCATGTTTTCATATTTTATATCTATAGTGCTGTGCAAACGTTTTAGGCAAGTGGGAATACATTCCGTAAAGTAAGAATGCTTTCAAAATTCTATTTTAACTGTTTGTTTTTATCCATTTACAAAATGCCAAGTAAGCGCACAAACAAAGCTCCAAATCAGCTCGACACTTCCAAAGTGTTGCATGGATTTTGAAGGATGAGAATCGTGTGTGTGTGTGTGTGTGCTTCATTAATTACACGCAAGCAGGTGCGAATATGAATATGATCATTCATTTCATATGTAGGTTGAAACCCAGTCTTTAACTGAAACAGAGACAGCTGTGTAGGATGCCTAAAACTGGGTGATGAACAGCCAAACTGTCAGTCAGACTGAACACGAGATATGAGGTCTCTCCCAGCAAATTTCTAAGCAGACTGGGGTTTACAGATGTGCTGTTTTGCTTAAGCACAAAGACACCGGTAATGTTACACTCTGACACAGTCGTTGGCTGAGCACACTTGTTCAAGTTCAAAGTTTATTTGTCACATGTACATCATACATAGTACAACATACAGTGGAATGGTTTCGCAGTAAACAGGGGCGAGGGAGCGGGAGAGGGAAAGTGTACAGGGGGGTTGGTTGCATAGAAGTAATATTTGCAATAATTACGGTAATTACCAATGTACATCTATATGTATGTGCAATAATATAGTATATACAGTGTACATATACATTCTGTGCAATTTGTGCACATTATGGGCGTGCAAAAAGACGTATATCATACTCGCTTTCCTTCTACATCCGACTTAAGTGACTTGGGCAAAGAACTGGAGGAAACCAGTGGGACCGAGGTATCTCCATCTACTGTCTAGAGACGTCTGGCCCTTAGTGGACGTTATAAACCGAAATTACAGATTGAAAACCCCGACATTCAGGCTGATGAG
>JAOUQX010000036.1:19572842-19586801 GCA_028566295.1 Liobagrus marginatus
ATTTACACACACATTATATAATATATATATATGTATATATACACACACAGACACACACACACACACACATATATATATATATTCTTTGTGTGTGTGTGTGTGTGTGGATATTCACATATATACATACATATATTTATACACGCACATATATATATATATATGAATGTGTGTGTGTGTGTGTGTGTGTGTAAATGGAAAAAAAAAAACGTTACACTGAACATTTCCCTAGTATATTTAAATGTCTTATCTCCTGTATTGTTGTATTATTTTTTTTATTATTATTGATCTTTGATTTCAAGAACATGGAAACCATTTTAATGACACATCCTTCCTATGTTTTCTTGCTGTTTGCTAACTTGTATATAAAATCCAGTCCCTTTAGGATTTCCAACTTTTAAGGCAAATCCAAACAGTCCTCGTGTATTCTGTGCAACCGTCCAATTTCATCCAATCGCTGCAACCGTTTTACTAATGTTCTCAATCATTATAATGCCCGTCACAACACCTGACCATTGTCACCAAATGCACTTGATCTTGAAGAAGATCCCGACATGCAGTCTTACGCTAATGTCTCCTGATTACCAAACGTAAATTGTCATGCAATAAAAAAATACTGTTATGTAAACTGTTTTGCGACATAATTTCACAATTTGTTGTAACAAAACAACTAAAAACACTGCAGTATGCATCACAAGTTTCAAAATCAGGAATTTAAACCCGCAACAGTCACTACAGAACCTGTGCGATGAACCCCCAGACGTGATCTTTTCTTGAAAGCGTTTATGAATTTCATTGTTATGAGTTACATAATGAAAAGAATTGTGTGTTTGATCTGATTTATTTGATTTGACTTTAATGAAACATTGAAATAAAGCATGTTACATTATATTTGCACCAGCATTGTTTTGTGCATGCATTTATGCACATGATTTTAGGGTTACACAGGTGGCCACACACACACATCACTGACGGGGTTAACGCTATAACATGTTTGTGGGTTAGAAAGCAACACATATACACACACACACACACACACACAGTCACAACAGAACCTTCAAGTACTTTTCAATGCATCTGATGCACTCATTTAACTGCATCAGTACTCTATAGCGCTGTTGTTATTTATCTGTGACGTGCCTTTATGTGCGCATGGCTTAATACCTTTCAGAAATATGTAAATGCTTGTTAAGCCCTTTAATTTAATTTTTATTCAGCTATTTACTTATGACTATCATATGGCCCACAAACTACACTGATGTGAGGAATGCGTTTAATAATGTTAAGGATGTATGTCTATAGGCATATGGATTCCGTGTGCAAGTATGTGTAGTGTACATTTTATTTGGAAATGACACAAAATTAAACACAACCAAAGGCTTTAAGTGAAATAAAAAAGTAACTGGAGCTATTTTGTTATTTAATATGTATTTCTCCTATATGCAAATAAACTGTTTAAAGCAGACATTTAGACAGCAGTAGATGGATAAACCAAACAGCTCTGAACATGCTGACTTCCAATAAAGGAGAGCGAGAGAGCGAGAGAGAGAGAGAGACACACATACACACACTAACACACTCACCTAGAAGGTCTGATTGGGGTCTTGATGAGAGTCGAAAGCGTGGCAATGCAAACCAACGTAAACTAAGCACAGTCTCCTACAGCAGTGATGCGCAGATGACACGTCTGTTTCCTGTGTGTTAGAGAACATTAATGTCAGTGTAGCTCTGTAAGGCCTGGCAGACGGATTCGCACTTTTTCACATTAACATTGTAAGTACTCATTTTTACTCTCATGATATACTGCACAATTTGATATCAGCGTAAAGAATCGACTCGCCATTGGCCTTGGATTTTAGTTCATTACTAATGAGACCGCGTTAGCGTTCTTACCTAGACCATAAATCCTTTACTGTGTATGTAGTTTTGTGTGTGTGTGTGTTTTGTTTTATGTTCTTGTGTTGTCAATTATAAATATCGATCGTCAATTATAAAATATCTGTGTACAGATCTGGCACTATAATGTATTTTCCTGATCATTGTAAATGTATCTATAACAATATTATATAACAGTAATAATAATGACTCTTTTGTTATTGTTATACACTTATTATTTATAGTACTTATTATATACTATATTGTTATTACTATAATAACATTGATTATGTATTCTGGCTGCTGCATTAAGGCCTCAACAGAACGTAAACATTCGCAGTTGTGATCAGAATTGTGTGTGTGTGTGTGTGTATCGAGTTGAGATCGTTCTACTGTCATGTTTATATACTGTTTTTGAATTATAATGAATATAAGACCGGTGGCTTGTTGTTGTTTTTTTGTAAATGATTTTTTTAGCTGTGCCTTACATTTAAATAAGCAACAAGCCACATGCTAATAACTTTCTTAAGGTATTTCTGTCAATTAACATTAATTGATTGGAAACCGTCTTTCATTTATAATGCTACAATATAAATGACAGTAGATGTGATGGTTTTTATCATGTTAAATCATTTTAACAACTAGGAAATTTGGTTAATTGTATACGTCTTTAACGTCGCTATAGACAGCGATAAGAACAAGGGCATAGCAAAAGGTTTCTTTGTTAAAGATTACTTTAACGTGCTAGAATTCTTATCTACATATACACAAAGTTGCGTAATCATAGTTTGCTGAGCGTATGGTCGTTAATTCCTAGATCCTTATAATACCTAACATTTACTGCCTTATTTACATATCATTAAAAAAAATGTATTTATTAAGAAATAAAATCAGTATTCCTTATTTTAACACAAAAATCAATCATCATTGTGGATTAGACTTAACCCTAATGTAAATATATGCATCTGTTGTTTGCCAGAGAGGCTGACGGATGAAAGCAACACAGTCTCATGCAAAATAAATGAAGCTGGACTAAAACAGGGCAAATTCAAATCAAATCAACAAACGTTTTCAATATCAATATGCTAAATAAAACGAACACTTAACTAAGACAAGAAAAAACAAGCGAGACTAAAGCAAGCGGTACGAATGTTAGGAAGCTAACGCAAGATGGATGAATGAGAAACGTCCAAATGCAAAGCTGGACAAAAAGCTAGATGGACTCAAACGAGACGTCTTGAAGTAAGATAGACTAAAGCAAGACAAACAAAAAGCTAGACAGTCAAAACGACGCCGCTTTAAAGTAAGACAGAGTATAGAAAGATAAACGGAAAGATAGACATGATGCATACAAAAGGACTGAATCAAGAATGACCAAAGCAAAGTGGACATATGTGGCAAGATGGACAAAAAGATACAACCAGACACATAAATACTCAATGAGTTAAAGCAAGGCCGGCTACAGCGAGATACGCTTAAAAATTCAAAATGTATGAAGCTAGAGGAATAAAGTTTTACACACACGGCAGAAAACTCGCAGCGTTCTTTTATTTATTTATTTAAAGTAAAAGTTTTGTCCCGGTCAGTGATCCAGGACATCATTTGGTCAACATTTGATCCAGAGCATCTCCATGCAACACTGGGTATATATAAGCAAGGAATACATCTTGAAATAAACCATCTGTCTTTCGCAAGAGTTAATTAATAATCTGTTTTATACCATATAATGCTTTAAGTATAATCCTAATATTATAATATTAATCTATATATATATATAAAACTGTAATATTGTTTCATATATAAATGTTTGTATTTTCTAAGCAAATATATGAATATTATTTCATATTCTAGCTTGATATACACGAATGTAATGTAAATTAGTGAGGACACAGAGATACACTGTATGGCCAAAAGTTGTGGACAATTTTGACATACCGGCACACCGCAAAGTATTGGCACACAGCTGGAAGCACACAGCTGTCTAGGATAGCGTTGTATGCTGTAGCATAAAAATCACTGGAACTATGAACAGTGTTCCAGCATGACAATGCTCATGTACACAAAGCCCCGGCGCTCCATGAAAACATGGTGTGTTATGGTTCGATGTGGAAGACAGAGAGAGCCCTGACCTCAACCCCACTGAACAGCATTGGAATAAACTGACCCATTGACTTCACCCTAGACCTCCTCACCCAATATCTGATCCCTGATCAGCCCTGATCTTACTAATGCTGTTAGAACTGGATGAGCAAATCCCCACTGCCAAGCTTCACAATCTACTAGAACACATTTCCAGAAGTGTACTGGTTCTTATTGGAGTAATAGTGATCCTAAGTCTGGATTAAAATGTTCAACATGTACAGATGTAAATTTTAGGTGTGACATAATTATTTGGACTTATTTGGTGTTGTGTTAAGTTGAAATCAAACTCTTTCGCAGCTAGTTACAATAGTGCGGGACCTAATCCGGAAAAAAAAAAAAGACCTGCGCAGGATATGATAGATTTACATCTGATTTAAACTCGATACACGTCTTAGCATTTAGCAATATAAGCATTTATAACTAAGACTACTTTTCATACTGAGACTAGGATTCCCTCTTTCATAGCATGTGTCACACTTCGTTCCTTTTTTTAGCCAACACAGATCACCCACTTTCCTTTGGTGTGTTCCTACACCCGCCCATTTTTGCTTTTTTATTGCTATCACTTTGTAGGGCTATCAACTGAAAAGACGTGAAAATGTTATTAACCACATAAACACGTATAACGCAATATTAGAAGCGTCACAGTTAGTTGAAATCCAGGACTTAGGGCTAAGGAAGAGCGTTGTATGTAATACAAAGCTAGAGAGAAAGGAGGACGTTTTGTTAAAGCATAAACAGTTGTAATGATCGGAAAGCTTATATCAATACAGACGTCACCAAGACATTAATATTCAATTAGACTTTTGCTCGGCTACACACCAGCCTTGGATCATCCGACTGTTTTTCTGCGATGAGGTGCTTGTTTCAGGTGCTGCCGAGGACGGTTGCGCAGCCCAACATACAGTACATCGTACAGGGGCTAGGACTTGAATCAAAATGTTTAATGTTTATTTCCTGAGTATATTTTATTCTGACATTGTTTATAAAGTTGTACTCCACCCAATAATCTTAGTTATTAATAAGCATTGTTGTGTGGTCCTTTTTGGCTAAAGATAAGTTGTAATAAGTTTTAGCAGTGATTTAGCTATATGTCCAAGAAACACTTTGAGGCTTTGAAAGATTTTTGAAACGTTCCCCTATTGGGAATTTTATATCTTGGTTTATTTCCTAAACAGTTCCTTTAAAGACAACATTTTACAGTACACAGGCCATAATTGCTGGGTAACCTACCCGGTTTAATCTTCGGCTGTTCATTACATCATGACCAGAGTTGGCAAAACGTTTAGACATGCTTTACTCAAGTAGACGTACAGATACTCATGTTTAAGTCGACTGGTAAAAGTTGAAGTCCTGACTACATTTTTTTACTCGAGATAAAGTAGAGGTTAAAGGGCGGGAACATGTACTAAAGTAAAAAGCAGCCATTACTACTACTGTACCTATTTTAATGTCATGCTGGTAACTGGACCTCACACTATTATACTACTTTAACCCTTTCCCTAAGTTTTTTAACCCTTTCACTGCTACGTTTATATTATGCTAGCCGTCCCCCAGAGTGAGTTGGTTAAGGCGACTGATAGAGTAGAACGTTTCCGCTAATTGTTTCCATGGCGACACGTCATTCTTGCCACGTGACACACCGCATCCACAATAACAACGTATGACCATGTACGGTGTATACAGCCACGTGGGGTCAGGAATGTCTCTGTTCTCAGTCATCCCTTATTCGCTTTGTCTCCATCACCTTATTCATTTATGTTGCTTTCTTCTTTACTCGTTGTTAGCGGCATAAACTAGCCCACGTTTACGGCCAACAAAACTCCAACGTTAACTTTAAAAAGCCGCGCAATGACAAAAAAAAAATAGACCGAATGTTTTGAAACGGCGCATGCGCATTACGCAATAGCAACAAATAATATCGACCAGGCCACCAAACAAAGTTAAATAAATAAGTAAATAAAAAAGCGAAAGTAACACGCCTGGTTTAAAAATATACGAAGTATAAAGTACAAATATGTGTGTAAAAATGTAATGAGGAAAAGTAAAAAGTTGTCGGAAGAATAAACAGTGAAGTAAAGTAGCAGAAAAATCGACTTACTTCTCATCTCTGACCATGACTAAGGTAAACTACCAAACTTTACATGCTATATGTAAAGGTTTGCTGTGTCTCAATAGTTTTCTTCCCCAACCATTGCTGTAAAAGAGAAGCAGACGATAATAAATAAGAAAAATGGACTAAACGAGCAGAACTTTCATATCTATTAGCATTTACTTCTATTAGCATGTAGTTCTATTAGCATTGCTTCTCTTAATAGCTGCGTCACAGCTTAGCTTCTTGCTCTTTTGGAGTCTGTGGAAATAAAGCTAGCATAATGTTGTGTAACGATTGTGTAACTGTTTCTGGAAAATTCTGTATAATTGTTTGAAATGCAGATAACCCCTTTTTAGCATGTCTACACATTTATGTGACTGCTTAGCTTGTGGCTGGAAACTTAAATCTCATTGACGTCATTGAACTGTGTGTATATATTAACATTAATTTCATATGAAATGAAAAAAACAAGTATTTGTTCAAGATTTTTTTTTTGTTGCTCAATTGAATTAGCACTGCTCACACGTTCTATTTCGATAATATCCCCCAAAAAAACAGCATCTTGGCATCCTAAAACCTTTTCATAAAAAGAAATTCAGGCCAGGTGACACACAGAAACATGTGACAGGGCACCCATAACTGGTCTGTAAAGCTAAGTTTTGTTTTGTTTTTCTTTCATTTGAAAATGTTATGCATGTTATAAAGAAGAATAAAAGCGAGAACAAGCGAGCCGGAAATTTTTAGTGGATCGATACAATTAGATTTCACAATACACTCTGTATTGTGAAATCTAATTGTATCTAACAAATATCATTCAGTGCAGCCGTCGTCTTTCCGTTGACATTTTGTTGTGTGTACATTTTAAAGCCCACGGGCCTTGCATAATTGACTTCAAGAGATTTAAATAAGCAAAGTGTAAAGAATCTCTAAATGTTCATGAGGATAAAATGTGTGTCTCAGGGATCCCCTTAGTGCCAGACTTCAGCCAAACAGTCATTATCGAAAGAGAGAGACAGAGAAAGAGAGAGATTACTGTGGGGAGATAGGCGGTAAGGAGTGGGTGAATGTTTGCTCCTGTAGTGCTAATTTTAGAATCGATTATTTTACATTTAGATTCTTAACAAAAGTGTGAGATAAAAAGAATTATGTTTGTTTAACCAAAACGTGTAAAGTCGTACGTTTTGGTAGCTGTGGAGTGGAATGACTCATTAAGAATCTCCTCCTACTCCTCTTTTCCTTTCCGTCTTTCTCTCTTTCAGTAACCATTGTGTTTTCAGTTTATACTCCCTCCAATACTGTGAGTAATGAGGGATCCCTCGCAACTGGGTCTTTCCTCTCAAAACACCCTGTATTCAAAACGAATCGTTATGAATCATTTTTACGGTATCCCCAAAGAATCTCTTCGGAATTTCTGGTATGTTTTATCCAAATTTGACATGAACTATGATTTAAATAATATCAGTATGAAAGCTGAAGCAGCTGTGAGCTATGTGAGCTAGGTTTTTTTTTTTATTTTTTATTTTATTTTTTTAGATTAACTAAGAGAGGCAGGAAAAGGTAAATGAAAGGAGGGAGAAACCTCAACGACAGATGTGAGGCAGGAGCCATGTTTGTTTTGACCTTCATGTGGTTCCCCTAAGAAAACCACCCATGTCCTACAGAAGCACGTTGTTACACCATATGAGACTGTCGTTCTTTCGCACCCTTTATCTACAAGAACAATACATCTTATAATGGATGAGAGTGCAACTTATTCTGAACAAGAACCTTTTGTTGCAGAAATAAAAGACTTTTTTTTTTTCATTTCTTTGACAAAAATCAAACAAGCTGTGTATCAAATGAACAAGACCGTTTTTTTTTAAGTGAGAAAATGCCCATTTAAAATTTCTCACCTAGGTAGTTAGCACAAGCCTGAGACGACTTGTAACCTCTTCTGAATTACATTGAGATTATAACTCATTATATTATACTATACAGTTGTAGAAGAACAAAGACATACAGTAGAAAGTATCTTTAAAGAGCGTTAAATAGGAGTATATTGTTAAAAAAAAATTAAAAAGGGTGATGGGATTTGAATGGGATCATCTTATCGTCTTTGTGATGGTGGAATCAGATATCAGAAGGAGCATGTTATTTTAGGTGAGATAAAGGACAGGATCAGGAATAAGATTTGAACATGAACAGTATTAAATGTGTTCACAGATATGATTGAACTCTTCTGAACTACGGCGAGTTCTTATGACTTTGTGAGCAGCGAGCCGTGTTCATAAATTGCACACGGAAAACTTCTCCTGTCCCAAGTGGATGTTTCTAAAGGAAAGAAAAACACTGCTTTTATTTATTTTATTTTTTTTAAAGATTTATCCGTTTTCTATCAATTAATAAAATACTATTTTGATTATTGGACTAATCGTTTTCCACCCATAGCTAAGCTAAACCAAATCTAAACTAGGATGAGATAACTTAATATATTGCATGCATTTGACATATATGAAAGTGAAATTTTAATCTGGAATTTACGGAGACTAGTATAAAAGAGTGAAACCGCACAACATTGTAAAATGGATTTTTCTTTAAACAAATACCTTCAATGTTCAGTAATAATGACTTTAATAAAGCATGTAAACATCCACGATAATACAACTTAATGCTTTTGAAGATCTTTAGAATCAGTGATAGACTCATGTGCAGATTACTTCAATAAAAGATAGTTCATAGCAAACCAACGGAATCAGGCAAATTAAGGAGATTATGACTGGAAAGACATGCATAAAAATATGCCATAAGCAAGTGAAGTCTCTAAACAATTTAAATATCATCCTGAAATTTAATCTTTTTTATTTTATGTTATTTTCTTTTAATAACACCCATTACTGCGCAAAAGCAGTTTTATTTTAAATATTAAGGTTCTGCAGCTGAGCTCCAACTGTACTGTAAAAATATACATGATAGAAGGTATTACACTATTTCCAAACCAGATTCCATTCATTTTTAGTATAACTGAAGTCATTGGTTTATAAACAGTCAACATGTTGATTTGACATGTTGGTTTGTTCTGTATTACAATGTATAGCAAGGTTATGTAGAACATCGGCCCCTACTGCCACTATTTCATCAACAGATTGCCATTAAATGCTTCACATGCTTCTACACATTGCTCTGATTTTGTCTTTTATTTCATTAAAATAAACAACAACAACCCAGAAAACACTCTATTGCTTGTTGCGAGATAATCAGCCGAATTGTTAATGATAAAGTGGAAAACATGGAAAGCACTAAAACACTAATTATGCTGTAGGTAAAAAAAGTTACGAAATCTGTATGTAAGGCAAATAAATAGTTTCTGTAGGACCGTGCATGTGGACAGGTGGCACGTTTTACTGATGATAAAGTTATCAGGTGAATTATATACATTTAGCAAACACCAAATAATAAAAATAAGATGAATTCCTGAACACAGTCGCATACCGCAATAATGGATTTTTCTAATATATTTCTGTACAAATGAACGACGAATGTTGCCGTCATTTAAGTTTTTTTGTCATTTCTTTAGGTTCAAAACGTATATATTTCATACAACCGAATTGTTAATGATAAAGTTGAAAACATGGAAAGCACTGAAACACTATTTATGCTGTAGGTAAAAAAAAAAAAAAAAAGTTAAGAAATCTGTATGTAACGCAAAATAGTTTCTGTAGGACATCTTTCCTAAATGCAGAACAGAATACAAAAATTAAAAAGTCAGTTATAGTTTCGTTTAAATAGAAAGGGAATAAGTGCAGAAGTGGAATAATGTTACAAAATCCATGCGGTTTTGTGCTACCTTACTCAGCAGTAAAGAAAATGTACAGCAAGATCAATAGAGAACAGAATATCAGAGTAAATAACAAAACCGTTGTCATATCTATATAGTTTTTAGCAAATTAATGAAACAGTTCACAAATGAAAACATCCATACACAGGCATTGTAAAAGTATAATGCAGAAAGACAGTTTAGTAGTACCCTAACCCTACTATATTATTACCAAATGGCAAGTTATCATTGGACAGATAGTAAACTATACCGTGAATGTGGACAGGGGGCAAGTTTTACTGATGATAAAGTTATCAGGTGAGTTATATACATTTAGCAAACACCAATGAATAAAAATAAGATGAATTCCTGAACACAATCGCATACCGCAAAAATTGATTTTTCTAATATTTTTCTGTACAAATGAACGACGAATGTTGCCGTCATTTAAGTTTTTTTGTCATTTCTTTAGGTTCAAAACGTATATATTTCATACAACCTTTCTAACATATATATCAACAAATATACTGCATATGTATGAAAATTGAAATGTATTCATTTGTATGTATGACCACATAACAAATATGTCAAATATGTTTTATTGCTTCATTCCGGTCGGTATAAGGTGGAAATTAATCTAAGTCTGATCCGGTGCTGGAAATATAATTCACACCCAAACTGTGTGAAATGTATGACCATGACCTTGATCAGTAATCATTAATATTCACAATGATCGTTTTCTATTGTTCGTTAGCTCGGATTTGCTCAGAAATGTAAAAATGAAAAAGGTATTCAATACAGGGACATCATGTTTTTCCTGTTAGGCCAATCAGATGTAAGGGAGGGGTCCAGACATCTCTTAGGACTGTAATAGCGTGCACAGGAGCAGTGCTGGTGTAGATTTGAGAAAGGGAGCGACAAACATCGAACGATCGAACGCCGAATACCGAAACCCAGGTACAGTTTCTCCATAGTTATATTTTAGCACTCAATCATTAAACCATGTAACGTACATGTCGAAAACTCTTTGCAATTTTATCACTGCTGATGGCCTGGTAGAGACGCATTAATATTAACGAACCAAGATTCAAAACAAAAACTAACTGGACATGTTTGATTTACCTATTTTACAGATTTTTTTTTTTTTTTTTTGCATTTTAAATAACTGAAGTATTTTTTTTTTTTTTTAAATAAAAAATTCAAATAAATGTATTTCTAGTACATGAATAACGTTACTGAAGTCCTTATTGTTGGTAGCATCACCTTTTGTACCTTCAGTATGTCTCATTAAATTAAATATAATTATGGCTCTAGTTCATTTCTTTTTGTTTACTTATTTTAAATGTACAAAAGATAAGCAAACCACTTTTAAGTACACCTTTTTCGTGACGACGTTTAATTACGTTTAACAGCTGACTATTACCTTTTCGTTATCACATTATTCATATTTTTTAATAAAGGCGCGCTCGTTAGGATGATAACACTGTGTCGCGGGTACTAAAATGGCAGTTCGTGATTACTGACAAATTTTTATTGTAAATCAAGCACTTAACAAAAAAGGGATTCATTATTACAGCGTCGTTATTTGTTAGTATGACAAAATATTCGATGTAGGAGACATGTAATTAGGTATATATGTATATAAATGTAAATGTATATAAATGTAAATATATGATAAATAATGCATTTATTGTAAACTTTGTCACATTTACCTAAGCATGTCTTTTAGTATAAACATGTCCTCGATATGCATGTATCTGCTGGATTGTGTCGTTTCTGTTGAACTCTGGCTCTGACCACAGCCATGATCATCTGGATTTCTGGGTTATGTTGTCAGGTGCAGTTTTCTGCTCCTTTCTATCTCTACACCTATCTGCTTCTTAACTGCACTTCCTTTTTCTTTACCTTTTAGTTTCGTCGCTTTTATGAACACACAGATGCTTTTCAGACGTCTGTCTGTTTCCTTAGTTGCCTTTATTTATTTTTTTAAAAACAAATTTGGAATATATTTTTGTACATTGCATCTTGCATGAATGAACTATTTTTTTTTCTTTTCGTATACACTGTAGGTCTGTTACAAAGTTATAAATCACTGTGATAATGAAAAATGCAATCCTAAAACAAGTGTAAGATGTTAGATATTAGATCTTTTTTATCAGATATCTTTTCTCCTTATTTGTCTTTAATAACATTGGAATATTTGAAGATTAAAAGAATATTTAAACACTTGTTAGACATAACATTTTATTGCCAGCGTCCACTGATTGGCTGGATTCTGATAAAGGAATTCATCACAAATGTGGGTTTTATAATCCATTCCTTTGACCGGCTATTTATTATTTACTGTAAGCTATTTATTCAACTCTGTATCGTTTGTTTTATAATTATATGGAAGTTTCACATTTGACTGCAACTATAAAATAAGCATTAAACATCGTGTTAGTTTTTTGTGTTGGGTTACTACCTGCATTGTTATCGCATGTGTTAAAAATGATGAGGCAAAACTACACGCCTGGTAAACTTATCCGGAGCTATACTATGACCTTTTACGTTATAATGGACAAACGAAATTCCAGATCCGGTTTTTCATTAATGTGGGAATATAATCACACTATGTACGTATAATGAATGTTAACACATTCATGTCAAAAAAGGCCTTTAAATCGCCCAAATTGACCTCAATTACACACAAATTGTGTCGAATTCAAGATTTAATACGTGTAGATTGTGTAATGTTTAAAATAAACTTGTTTTTGTGAATATGTATGTTTTTTTTTTTTCCGAATGCGAGGATTAAAATGTTGAACGATGGCGTACGTTATGGCGCCGAGAATATTATTTGTAACCTTAAAAGATTTTTTTTTTTTTTACGTTTTTAAAACAGTTGCGCCTTTACACTCTTCTAAATATTGAAATTAATTATTTGTAAATGTCACACGGTAAAATCATCATTCACCAAACAAATAATTCTGCCCCCCCACCCCCACCCAAAACATACCAGTGATTATTGTACAACAGTTCGTTTATTAGAGCAAATGAAATGAAATCAATAAGCAGATCAAGTAAACAATGGGAACAGAGTTGCTTATTGTTATTTATATATTTCTGATAAGGTTTAGATTTTTTTGTTTTGTTTTGTTTTGTTTCGTTTATGCATTCGTGAAATCAATACAATTGACAGAAAGTCAAATTGAATCCGAACCATGTATAAGCTCAATGCAAATTGTGCTACACAAAGAAACAGAAAGAAGAGATTTGCAGAAATCTCACACACAACAAAGCTCCATATGCTGTACACCACACTCCCAACTCAACCTACCACTAACAGCGCTGTGTGGCATTTTTTTTTTCTCTTCCTAAGCGGGGAGAGATCCGTCTTTCGTGGAACAGAGGAGGAAGAAGGGGTGTGTAGGTGTGTGGAGGAGGAGAGGAGGTTAAGAAGTGAGGGATAAGAATCTACTCCTCACACAATCTTGGCCCACACACACACACACACACACACACACACACAGTCCCCACTTGTGTTCGTGCACACTTTTGTCAGAGCTGCTTCTCTTTCATGTCCCTGCTTGATGCCCCTCACTCGTTATGTCTGAAACCCATAGCCCACCGCAAAAGCGTATATCTCCTTACGTCTCGTTTTATCTTGTTTCAACTTTTTTTTTCTCCCCGCAATCTTTTGAAAAATCTGAGCCCACCACAAGCCCCTTCCTTCCTTGCAGGAACAACCGTGTGAGCACTTTAATATGTTGAGAAATGGTGTGAAAGCAATATAGAATAACATTTGATCATTTCTCTCCCCAGCTTATACTTTGTTCTTTATTGATCCGAAAGACAGAATGTTCTTAATGGGGTTATTACTACTGCTGGCACCATCTCATTCATTTGCAGGTAATCGTATGCATGCATACATTGATATTATACATGTCACCGAGCATATACATATATATACCGTATATCAAGTTCAAAGTTCAAAGTTTATTTGTCACATGTACGTCATACGTGGTACAACATACAGTGAAATGCTTTGACGACTGACCGAAAGTTTACTGTAAGT
>JAOUQX010000036.1:19586901-19597128 GCA_028566295.1 Liobagrus marginatus
CTCCCTAAATGTAATAGGAAGAAACCTTGAGAGGAACCAGACTCAGGGGAAACCAATCCTCATATTGGGTACAGCATTTCAGCCTCCTAAATCAATCAACTATCAAATTTATTTAAAGTATAATTTTTTCTTTTTAAAATAAAAATGAAAATGACTAAGAAATGCAGGACATGTCGGTGAAATAAATTTTGTTTTGTTATTATCACAGTTTTTATTCTCTCTGCTATTCTGAGCATTCTGTGCTATTCTGATAGTCCTTTGTTAGGAGTGTCACCCTGGCAGGAGACGAAAAGTGCAGATTGTTGTTGGTATTATTTTGGTTTAGCCTGCGTTAATGCATTCAGTGTATACATTGTTTATGGAAATTTCTCTGAAATCATCTCAAATTAGCTATCCATAATACGATGCCCAGCGTATGTCATGTGTACAAAATATAAGATAACTTGGCAAACTAATTAAGAATTCGCAATTGTTTTCATGTAGTTAAATCTTGGGAGATGGCTATAATTTACTTAAACGAAGAAATACGTGAAAACAAATTCTTGATAATAAGCTACACATTATTCTGAGCTGCATCCCACTGGTTGTGCTTTTTATTGCACCATCATAAACAAACTCTAGAGACTGTTGTGCGGTAAAATCCCAGAAGATCAGCAGTTATAGAAATATTTTACAAGTTTGTTAAGCACTAAAGATCATGGCACATTTTTCCTGAATTCTGATGCATATGATTACCTGAAGCTGCTGACTCATATCTGCATAATACACATTGCACTGCTGCAACAGAATTGTTTAATTAACTGCATAAATGTTTAGAGTGTGTCTAATAAGGTGTTATAAAATTTCTTATTTTCTAGACAAAGTGTGTTTAGCAGACTCACTTGACATTAACTGCAAAGAATGTTTGAGGATTGTTTGTTTCACAAGTTTACCTTCTACTATCTTTTGATAATCTGCTTATTTCTTCTCTTTATCATGTACAGATGGCGCATACAGCATGTATAATTCTGCTTTCTTGAGGATATAAATAAAAACAAACTCATCAGCACCACTGCAAGAAAAACAAACCCAAATACTGGGGCTAGTGTCTTTCAAGGTCTGTTGTGAGTTTTCATTGACCTTTGACCTTCTTACACAACTGTAGAAAAATATTTGAGGTTTTCGCTTATCTGGGGACTAGCGTGCCCTTCTTTGTGCAAACAGATGCTGCTCGATCAATTTTTACCTTTAATTGATTTTAACAAACTGGCTAAAAATAATTTAGCATAGACACAGATGGTCAATTATCTTCAATGTCATATAGCTACCCCAAGCAGAGTAACCAAATTGTGCAGTTCATCATATTCACCTTGGATTAACTGTGAAATCCTCAATAATTGTAAGTGCAGATTTCTAAACGTTTAGGCCCAGTTTCACAGACAGGGTTTAGCATCAACCACGATTTAGCCATAGTTCAATTAGGATATTTAAGTAGCTTTCATAAGCATGAACTAGGAAAAAAACATTACTGGTGTGGTCTTGAGACAAAACAATGTCAGTGACAGATTTTAAGACATGTCAGTATAAGTTGCTTTCAGTTAAAACAGCTCAGACAGGGATTTTATTGTAGGACTTGTCTGTGAAACAGGGGGTTAGACTTTCATTTTTGTCTTTTTAAAATAGCATGTTTTGTTTAAAAAATGGTTGTGGTTCCATTTGTTGAAAAAATTTAAGAAGGAAAAACATTTTGCAACAGATGGAAAAAATGGAAAAACCATTTTGTAAAAATGTTACCATGTTTGGTTTATTGTTTTATTTTTGTGTGCAATGGGAGGTTTTGTCTGGTTGATGCAAGAGCAGATATTTAAACTTTTAATGAAGAACATTAATCAGTAATCTACACGTCTATACAACCCGAATTCAAAAATTAAAAATTTTACACTTTTATCCACTAAATGAGCTCATTTCAAATGTGATGCCTGCTACATGTCTCAAAATAGGAGGGATGGAGGCATCAAATGTCTGAAAAAGCAAGACATTTTTAAAAGGATTTAGCTGGGAGAACATCTAGCAAATAATTAAGTTAATTGATATGAGGTCTGTAACTTGATTAGTTATAAAATGGATGTCTAAGAGAGGCATAGTCTCTCAGAATTAAAGATGGGCAGAGGTTCTCCAATCTGTGAGAGATTGTGGAATACTTTGAAAACAATGTTCCTCAATGTCAAATTGCTTTGCAAATTTCATCTTCTACAGTGCATAACATCAAAAGATTCAGAGAAACTGGAGAAATCTCTGTGCGTTAGGGACAGGGCCGACACAAGTCGCCGTGGCATCTGCAGTTGCCAACTAAAGGTCTATCATGCAAAAAGAAGCCATATATGAACATGGTCCGGATGCGCCGCTGTGTCCTGTGGGTCAAGGCTCATGTAAAATGGCCTGTTACCAAGTGGAAAAGTGTTTTGTTGTCAAACAAGTCCAAGTTTGACATTCTTGTTGGAAATCACGGATGCCGTGTCCTAAAGATGAGGGACACTAAAGAGGAGGGATGCCTTCCAGCATGTTATCGGTGTTCAGTTCAAAATCCAGCATCTCTGATGGTATGGGGAAAACGGTAAGTGCATACGGTATGGTCAGCTTGCATGTTTTGGAAGGCACTATGAATTCTGAAAAGAATATAAAAGTTTTAGGGCAGCATATGCTCCCCTCCAGATGACATCTATTTCAGGGAAGACTTTGTGTATTTCAGTAGGATAATGCAAAACCACATACTGCAGCCATTACAACAGCATGGCTTTGTCATAGAAAAGTCTTAGTACTGAATTGGCCTGCCTAAAGTCCAGAACTTTCACCTATGAAGAACATTTGGTGCATCATTAAACAAACAAAAAAAAAAAGACGACCAGTAGCTGTAAACCTGTATCAGGCAAAAATTGGACAAAATTCCAATCCCAAAACTCCAGAAACTCTTAACCTTGATGCCCAGACATCTTAAAACTGTTTTGAAAAGAAGAAGAGATGCTACAGCATGGTAAACTTGCCCCCGTCCCAACAATTTTGAAACCTGTACCAGGCATCAAACTTGAAATGAGCTCCTTTTGTGCATAAAATTGTAATAGATGTTCTATTGTGAATAAAATATTGGCTCATGTGATTTAAAAGTCTTTTAGTTTTCATTTTATTCACATTTAAAAAAAAGTCCAAACTTTTCCGGAATTCGGGTTGTAAATACACAAATGGGGAGAACAAATTAATTAAACAAGAAACGCCTGAAACTAATGGAGGACATCAGGGAAAGAACACATGACAAGTCTCACAAGACACATGGCAAATTTAACAAAAACATATTATAAGAAGTCTTTTACATAAATCAAAATGGTTGCCCTCTGTGGCCTGACAGGGCAATGTCCCACTTGTATCCTATGCATTACCTTTTTGCAGCCACATCAATTTTCACATTAGTCATTAAAAAAATTAAAGGAATTTAAAAAAATAAAGTGACTTATTGCATGGTTTTTGCTACCAGCCAAAAAGTTGGAGTATTTCAGAGGTCAGAAATACAAACTGACTTGATGGCTGCAATAAATGTACCTAGAACCATTCTATTCATCCATGATATACAGCAAATCACACCAAAATGAAAACATGCCAAACCTCAAGGGCCACAAAACCATCAGAATTCAACCTAAGTTTTCACTTCTGTCAGCTAGGAACAGGAAGTGCATAAACTGCAGGCAAAGAAAATTGGACAGACAGCATTTAAATATACTTTAAAAAAAAAAAAAAAAAAAAAAGTATGTTAATGCAGTAGCAATAGTCACAATGTAATTGCTTCAGTTATCATTAATCAACATTTTTTAAAATAAGTATATACCTTTTTAATTACAACATAAAAGGTAACCTGATAGATTATATAAGCTTGAAAAAGATTTTTGAATCGCTTTCGATAAATGCACAATTTTAACATCATCTGTAGTATATTACAGTTAAAGACACTGTTACTACACATTTATGTCAGAAGAAAATTTAGCAGTGTTCACTATAACTTGATCAGGAAATGACAAATGACAGAATCTTCATAGAAATCATCTTCCTGCACGTAGACCAAGATTTATGTAACTGGTACTTTAGCTACCAGTGGCTCCTGTGGCCTTGCCTGTTATTTGCCTATCTACATTGATGGCAATATAATATTTAATTCCTACTAGCTTTTGCCGTGCTGAGATTCAGCCAAAATAACCTATTAACCACTTAGGGTTTTACATCTATTACTATAATCTATAACAGTTGAACGGTTTAGATTATGCTATGGAACCGAAGAATACATTAAGAGCCAGCTATTTTACAAGCCCATAACATAACCTAGATTTTAATACAAGCTCCCTGATGCCTGCAAATATTTTGAAGCCCCGGAACGCGATTTGACCAAGCTCGAACGCGTTGACTTCCCCATGCCGAAAAGATGAATGTCTTTTGTGCAAATGGCTACTCGAAGATTTTTTTTCCAACCATGTTTTTACTTAACATTTTCAAGCCAACAATGAAGCGGTAACCTCCCGGCATGTTGTGCTTTCAACCTGTAGCCACACACACACACACACACACACACACACACACACACACAAACAGCTGCAAGCAAGGCTCGAGAACAATAAATGGGGTTGTTGTATTTTTATCCTTATGGCAAAAGCAAATTCGCATTTAATTGATCTAAAAAGCTAACTATTGCCATGTAGTGAATGATTATGAAAGCAAGCTATAAACATTTCAAACAGTTTTCAGCACATTATTCAAAATCCAAACACTTTTCACAAATTGAAAACAAGCAGAGCTGTATTGCTTTGGTTATAACACATACTAGCATAAACATTACTTGTTGTTTCTGCCTATTTATTACTTTCTGCCTATATACATTTCTTTTCTGAAATTTCTTATTATTTATGGCCATTCGGACATAGTTAAGAATACTAACAATTGTTCTTTCCTACTCTCTTTTCAGACAAATGTGGTTGATCTCAAAAGACCAGAGAATTCAGATATCCTATATTATAAAATATACCAGCCTAAAAAAATGTGAAAATCTATTTTCAAAGAAGTTTAGTTGGGACTAAAACATCTCTAAACGTTATGGCACAATACAGGAACCAAGCACTGCTCTCAGTCACAATAGTCATGTTAATGTTTCACTTCAGTATGAGCTACAGTTTCAGGAACTGCATAGAAAGTCCCGACTCAAACCATACAACCTTCAAATGCAACAAACGCCAAGCTCAGACAGTTTATGACATTGTGGGTGATATATTTAATTCGTCTACAAACATCTCAATCTCTTACTGCAAACTTGTCAGTATTCCTCGCAACAGCTTCACTCACCTGCCAAAACTCAAAGTTCTGCTACTTAACAACAATCGCATTAGGCACATCGAGCAATATGCCTTTGCTAATCTGCAACATCTCCACACACTGAACCTGTCCAGCAATTACTTGGTTCATCTCAATTCATCCATTTTCCATCATCTCCAGAACCTCAGCAGTTTATTCTTGGCTGACAACAGACTGACAAATATATCTTCTGACATAGTTCCTAGTTTGTCTAAATTAGAGACTCTGGATTTACGTAGGAACCAGTTAAAGGATTTTTCAGTGGTGGTGCACTCTATATCAAACTTGAAATGGCTGAAGAAACTCGACATTTCCTTCAACAGACTTATCACTTTGCGACACTCAGCCAACCTGCCACAGTCACTTTCCCATCTTTATCTTAGTAATAACATGCTGACCACACTGGAATGCAGGAATGACTTTCTAACTAGTGTCAAAGTGCTGGATCTCTCTAATAATAGGCACCTGTCAACCCAGGCTTTCTTTGGTATGAACCTGAGCAGTCTTACATATCTGCGTCTTCGTTCCACCAACATTTCTATAATAACTCTCCTTAATCATACAAATGTGATTCCTTGGCATGTAGACTTCTCAGGTTTGGGATTGACAGAGCCACAGATAATAGTTTCTTTGTGCAAACAACTCTCATATTCTCCAAACAGACATATTGAAAAAATGATCCTTCAAAACAACGATCTAAAAAATCTAAGTAATAAGACATTATCGGACTGCCCCCTTATCACTAAAATTTTAGACCTTTCATCCAATCAGCTGAAAAACATAAGCTGTTTGCAATTCCTGGAAGGGCAGAAACATCTTGCGAAACTAAGAGTTGAACATAACCATTTTACTGAGCTTATAAATTGCAAAAATCATGCTAAATTTGCCCACTTAAAGGAACTAAGCTTTCGCTACAATCGCATTCTTGAAGTGTACTCATTTGCCTTCAGTCATACGCCAAATCTGACAACTCTGCAGCTGAATATAAACATAATTGCCTACTTAGATCGCAAAGCACTGCATGGACTTAAAGACCTTATTACACTCCGTCTGGACAACAACCTTCTGACTGATCTTTATAACGAAACTTTTGAGGACCTTCACAGTCTTCGGAAACTTATTTTACGCAATAACCAAATTTCTGTTATATTTAACAATACCTTTTCCTCCCTCAGTATGCTGAGCATCTTAGATTTAGGAGGGAACAAGATAACACACTTAATGCCCCTAGCATTTGCAGGGCTGGACAGCTTGAATAATCTTTACTTAGACCGCAATCGTCTAGCGGAAATTGATGGTCAGCTGATTGGATGCCTGCATCGCACACTGAACGTGCTTGATTTACATGGCAATTTCATTCATTACATTAACGAACATGTATACTCTCCATTTGTGAATTTAACAAAACTGACTGACTTAAAATTAGATGGACAGATGCCATATGGAATCACCTTATTACCTCATGCATTTTTTCGTGGCCTCACATCTCTGAAAAGTCTTTATCTCAGCAACAATCATATCGCCTCTCTGAGCACCGACACATTTGATGACCTAAAAAACTTAACATTTTTAACATTAGATGACTCGTGCGTTGGCGTGACTCAACTCAAGCCAGGAATTTTTCAAAATCTCAACAAGTTGGAGAAATTAACGGTTGAGAACATGGGCATTGAGTCATTTTCAAAAAACGTGTTTGGTAATCTCACAGGATTGAAAATACTGCATCTTAATCATAATGCCATGCAGACTTTGGATGTGGACCTGCTAAACAATCTAACTAATTTACAGTATTTAGATGTCAGAAATACTCCACTCAGTTGCAACTGTCCCAATAGCGATCTCCAGGATTGGATGAAAAACAACCAAAGAGTCCAGTTTATATATCTTTTCAACCTGACCTGTCCAGATGTCAAAGAGTCAAACTTTTATAACTTTAGCACCCATGTATGTTCAGATTTTGGTGTGTATTGGTTTGCCTCTACGTATGTTGTAACACTGCTTTTAATAATACTTCCACTACTTTATGTCAAGCTCTATTGGAAATTTAAATATGGCTACTATGTCTTCCGCTCTTGGTTTGGTGAGCAGTGGCGTCGCCTTCGGGAAGTGGAAGAGAAATGCACATATGATGCCTTCATCTCCTACAACTCAGCAGATGAGGAATGGGTGATGGAAAAGCTTCTCCCAAACCTTGAAGGGAGTGGATTCCGACTTTGCCTTCACCACCGGGACTTTGAGCCAGGCCGGAACATAGTCGACAACATTGTGGCAGCAGTTTACAACAGCCGAAAAACAGTATGTGTGGTCAGCCAAAACTTCCTCCGCAGTGAGTGGTGCTCCCTAGAGATCCAACTGGCCAGTTACCGTCTTTTTGATGAGATGCAGGATGTTCTTTTACTGGTCTTTTTGGATTCCATCCATGAGCAACAGCTCTCTGCCTATCACCGTATGAGAAAGGTTATGTTAAAAAAGACTTATCTACAGTGGCCAGGGCTGGATTGCACAGATCCCGGCAAAGCACAGGAGCTATTCTGGAAACAGATTAGAAGAGCTCTAAGAAGCAGCAACAGTAGAGACCAAGATGAAGTAAAGATGGAAGAGAATGCTCAGAATGGGCAACAGATAATTGACGCGAGAGCAGAAGAAACAGATTGTTTCAGGAACCAGGCACAAATGAGCCACATTACCTAGTGCCAAAGGCCTGAACAACATATGTATGATTCATGTTTATTTTTTTGCATTTCATATTTTTTAATGAAAAATAATTAAAGAAAGAAACCTATATAAGACTACAAATAGATGATAACTGTTTCTTTATTAATAACATTTAGTGATGATTCATGGGCACTGGAATAAAACTTACTAACAATAAGCAGAAAGGAAATACCCTAAATCATGTTAAATAAGATAAATCAGACACAAAAAAGTGAAAATCAGCCAAAGAAATGTATGAAATGAAGATATAAAACTGTAAATTAAACTGATTTATGACAACTCTGCATTCTCATCTCAATTGGGACACGTGCATTATTATTGCAACATGTGAATTTTAAATAAAAATGTACATAGAACCATCAAAAATTAAACACAAGGGGCTTAGTTCTGGCATGAGAACCCACAGAAAACTAACTCTCTACATCACAAGTTTTAGTGGGCATGTTTGTCCATTCTATTATGCTGTCAAAATCACAATAATACATAATTGTGACATGTCAGACAAACCAAAATTACCAAGAATCAATCATCTGTCCGGTATACAGGTATGTATATGACAAAAAAAAACCTGAGAAAATAAAATACATTTCGCTAAGAAGAAAATTACACAGGCTGTTATTTAGTAACAGTTAAGAAATTTTATCCTGGGGAATTCTGGTCTGATTCACAGCTGATGTTACAAAGTTAAAGTACACATTTGGAAAGCATTTTTTTACTAATACACATTTTCATCTATTTAACTTAGACAGCTCAAAGTCACAGCATATAAACATTATATATAAAATATGTAGCTGTTAGTAGTTGTCAGCCTATGGCACATACTATAAATTAGGGCTGGTCAAGTGCAAGAAAGGACCACAACCCCTCTTTTCAGAGTCTGGCTGGATGTAAAGACTCATTTTAGATTCTTCTGATCTACTAAAGGAGTCGGATGGATGAGAAAACCGATAGTAAGGTTCATAACAAAACCCTTTGGGAGGAAAGAACGCTGAAACAGTAGACGAGGCACCAAAGAGTTGCCTTTCACTGATCCTCTTAATGTCATGTTTAGGAAATTGATTCCTAATCTCTGCCAGCGGACCTAATGATGTATGGGTTCTTCTTGAATACTCATCTTGGAACAAAAAATTTAAATCAGGGTCATTTCTCCACTGTTCTAACAGAGGCAGTGTAGGGCTGTTTCTCCTCCTGTTTTCACCACTAGCTAATTTTACTTGCTTCTCTGGCTCTGGGAAAAAGGGGTCCAAAATTCGGTCTGTGCAGCTATAGTACCATGGTGGAGTCTGAGTCTTAGTGAAGGTTTGGTGCAGGGAGAATGTCTGCGAATTGGAATGCTGCTTTGCTCTGAGAGACTCTGGAGACTGTGCTGTTATACTCCATTGGCTTAACTACAGACAAAGAGAACACAGCTAATAAACTACCATATCCCCATAGCATCCCCATAGCATCCCCATAGGGGGGTACAGAAAATACCGGGTGAAGAAGTCGCCAAAAACATGTTAAAAAGCCTACCGTGTGCTCGGCAATGCTGTATACAGTGCCCGCCGCTCAGCCAATCCTGAGAAAGGCGATGCACTCTGTCGCTGAATGATCAGAATATTGTCTTGTGTAGAAGCACAGGCACGGACACGGTTAACCATAACACTAAGCTTCTTTATTTTTCTTAACATGGAGGTGAACATACAACGATGCATTGAATTACGAGGTAAATCTCTGTTTACATAAACTTCTGCATTCTCTCTCTCGCGAGCCCAATCACGGACCGTCTTCTCGCGAGAGAGAGAATGCGGGATATTGAGCGGAATGCACTGTATACAGCATTGCCGGTTAGCGCGACTAGCGTGACGTGTAAGTCGTTATTAATAATGGGAGCGTTTTAACTAACACATAGCGGCTAGATAGGTCGGTAATATAACCAATAAGCTGGCATTAAAAGGTTTAGCAGAAAGATGAACGGAGCTTAGTCTGATCTGTGAATGAACAATACTTCGTAGCGGTGTGTAAGTCGTTATTAATAACGGGCGATTTAAGTAACACATAGCGGCTGGTTAGGTCGGTAATATAACCAATAAGGTGGCATTAAGAGGTTTAGCAGAAAGGTGAACGGAGCTTGGTCTGATCTGTGAATGAACAATACTTCGCAACCGGTAA
>JAOUQX010000036.1:19642553-19653064 GCA_028566295.1 Liobagrus marginatus
ACTTCCGGGTCACGCCATATTTAAACGGCAAACAAACGCCATTACAACGCGAAGTATTACTTGCCCTGCAACAATACCAAGCCTGCTAAAAACTCTAATCTTTGTGTGCCCTTTCAGAAAACCTCCTAAGGACTCCTGACGCTCTGGAAGAACTTACCTGCACCGTGTGCCTGCACCACAAGTGGATATTTGTGCCGAAGCACCGCTGCCACTGCTGTAACCCACCCAAGTTTGTGCACCACCACCGTTTGTTGGACTTTTTCATTGCTCTTGGATCATTTATGGTATTAAACGCACTAAACTGCAAGTGGATCCTCTGTTGTGTGCTCATTTCCCTGTTCTACACGTTACACAAACCTGCACCTACACACAGTGTAGCCTTCTAAGCTGCCGATGAACTCGCTGCCTAAGTGGCTTTAAAATGAAGCTTTAGTGCAAGATTTTAATTGTGGTAAAAGACCTCTGTTCATATTAAATACTAAATCATAAACTATCACTTTCAACAAACATTGAAAAAAAAGAGAAAAAAACATTGTAGCTTGTGTATTTCATACGACCTACAGTATCTTATGGTATCTTATACGGTTCAAGCCTTGCACCAGGCATGCTGCCATCATTGGGTCCTTGAGCAAGACCATTAACCTCACTTGCTCCAGGGGCGCCGTTTGTCCTGGCTGACCCTGCGCTCTGACCCCAGCGTATTCTGACCGGTATGCTGGGATATGCGGAAAATAAAACATTTCACTGCATGTATGTGTATGAGACAAATAGGATCTGAAAATGTCAGTAATCATTCAGATCTTCAATTATTGTTATATTATTATTATTTGCTGTATGCTTGAAGCAGATATTCATGGTTTCATGGTCTTGGCATATTCCTATAAGGATGTGTAGTATTTGAAATAAAGAAGAAACAAAAGCCGACTGCATCCCATACCTTCTCACCCAGCTCTTGTACCGGAGCTCACTAATGATTTTGTGGCTAAATTTCCACAGCCACACTCCCCAATTCAAGTTCAAGTAGCTTTATTGTCGTTACACCATATACAGCTGATGCAATACACAATGGAACGAAACAACGTTTCTCCAGGACCATGATGCTACATATAACACAGAGTCACACAAAACAGAACAACACACAAGTCACATAACACACAACAGGAAAACAAAGCGCTACGTACAACACAAAGTGCAACAAGTAC
Organism: Liobagrus marginatus; assembly: GCA_028566295.1. Lineage (NCBI taxonomy): Eukaryota > Metazoa > Chordata > Actinopteri > Siluriformes > Amblycipitidae > Liobagrus > Liobagrus marginatus. The sequence continues at coordinate 19,643,756 of JAOUQX010000036.1, forward strand.
AGACAGAACAAAACAAACAGTACATACACTACGCTACGCGACAGATACATACAGCATAGAGCTGACGGTTGTGCAACATATGGCAATGTACTAAATAATGCTAGCAGCATATAAGTTTAAATAGCAGCATTATTTATCACAGTAAAATGGCTAACGTAAACAGAAGCAGTATTGACTAGTGGAACAGTAGATGATGTTATGAAACAGTATTACAGTGACTTAAAGTGTTGACAGTGTTAACGTGACGGTGCATGAGTGTTTCAGTTCGTGTTGAGGAGCCTGATGGCTTGTGGATGAAAATTGTTGGACAGTCTGGTTGTAATCATGAGTCTAGGAGTTAAGACTTTTTCAGAATTATGCTGGTTAGTATAGGAGCAAGAGTGAGACTAAAACTGGAATAGGCTGTTCAAAAAACAAGGATGTGATAGTCTGGTGTTCTAATACTTTCTGCTATATAGGGTGTGTGACAAACCTATCCAATCACTACTTGACTGTTTATAATAAAATAAACCATACACCATTGCAAAGCTTTCTCATGCTCATGGTCTGAAAGTCAAGAAGCAATAATTGTCCGTGGTCTCACAGTGGTAAAGATGGCATTTCTCTCTTTTCCCGGTCGATCATACTCAGACTAGCCAACTGTGAACACTAGCTATTTCTGGAGGTCTGCTAGCTCATATGGGAGAAGGCAATTAGCATTCACCGGCCAGTGCGTTTAATGCGCTATGTTGCTAGCGCAGCAGTATGAATGAATACAGCTAAAAAAAAAAATTGTGATAAATTAATGCACCAGTATAGCTGACTACGTAAATTTCGCTCAAAAGGACTTCCTAGGATGCAGTCTTTATTCCTGATTCAAAGTCATGATTTCTACAAAAATGCTTGCAAGCCCTACTGTTTGGCAAAAGTGTAAGTGGGGAAGAGATTTCAGCAGGCCAAAAATATACAGTATCTCAAACGTTTTTTAGATTTTATTATATCTTTTCATGTGACAACACTGAAGAAATGACACTTTACTACAAGGTAAATTAGTGTGTGTACAGCATGTAGAACAGTGTAAATTTGCTGTTCCCTCAAAATAACTCAAAACACAGCGATTAATGTTTTAAGCGCTGGCAACAAAAGTGAGTACACCCCTAAGTGAAAATGTCCAATTTGGGCCCAATTAGCCATTTCCCCTCCTCGGTGTCATGTGAGTCGTTAGTGTAACAAGATCTAAGGTGTGAATGGGGAGCAGGTGTGTTAAATTTGGTGTTATCGCTCTCACTCTCTTATACTGGTCAGTGGAAGTTCAACATGGCACCTCATGGCAAAGAACTCTGAGGATCTGAAAAAAGAATTGTTGCTCTACATAAAGATGGCGTAGGCTATAAGAAGATTGCCAAGACCCTGAAACTGAGCTGCAGCACGGTGGCCAGGACCATACAGTGGTTTAACACGACAGGTTCCACTCAGAACAACTAGATAAACTTATTTAGTTTGGATAGTGTCGACAGATGTGTGTGGCGGCAACCAGTTGAGGAGTACAAAGACAAGCGCGTCTTGCCTACAGTCAAGCATGGTGGTGGGAGCGTCATGATCTGAGGCTGCATGAGTGCTGTTGGCACTGGGGAGCTACAGTTCATTGAGGGAACCATGAATGCCAACATGTACCGTGGCATACTGAAGCAGAGTATGATCCCCTCCTTTCGGAGACTGGGCCAAACACACCTCCAAGATGACCACCGCCTTGCTAAAGAAGCTGAGGGTAAAGGTGATGGACTGGCCAAGCATACCTCCAGACATAAGACCCTATTGAGCATCTGTGGGGCGTCTTCAAACGGAAGGTGGTGGAGCGGTTTGGACACTAATAACTGTGTTGAGTTATTTTGAGAAGACAGCAAATTTACACTGTTATACAAACTGTACACACACTACTGAACATTGTAGCAAAGTGTCATTGTGCCCCACCATCAGACCCATATGTTACAATTCTTAAATCTGTTTCACAGTTGTATAGAATGTCTTTGTATGCTATAATATTACAATTTGCTTTCATTAGAACTTAGAGGCACAAACACTGTCTCCGCATGACAAGGCCTCTGTGCACCCATGAAAACACTGTGGGTTTTGTTATGGAGTTGATGAACTCGCGTGTCCTGCACAGAGCCTCTGACTCAACCCCACTGAACAGCTTTGAGATGAACTGGAACACCGACTGCACCTCAGAACCTCCTCACCCAACATTAGTATCTGATCTCACTAATACTATTGTAGCTGAATGAGAACAAATCCCACAGCCATGCACAAAAATGGACCAGTAATGCTTATATCCATAGCAAAAAGGTGAATAAATCTAGAATAAAACGTTGTGATGCTCAAGTGTCCAAAAACCTTTGGCCATATAGTGGCCAAAGTCTAATGCAGTTAGGCACAAAATATCAGTGTTTTTAATTTTTTTTCTTTTATTGAGCAGAATAGTTCCATATAACACCTGTGGAGAAGACATTGAATAAATGAAGCTGTTGGCACTAAGAATGCTTCTCTTTAGTGCAAAATATTAGATGAATTGTCAAGGAATGACATTTTTCCAGTCATTATAAAAAGTCATTTGGCAGCAAGTTATAACACTAAAGATGGTATGAGCTAGTGCACTCAGCTAAGCTCAACAATAACATTAGATTATTTTGCTGCACAAGAGGGTTTTTTTTTTTTTCAAAACATGATTGTTTAAATTGCTTAATGAACTATATTGTATCGAAACATCATATATACGTCAGATTGATTAAAACATTCTATTAAAGTAATGGCAGAAAGCTACTATATATTAGCACAGCCTAATATCCTAGAGCGATAATTCCAGCATTAATAGCTTATATTGTGCTTTCATGTAGAAATAAAAGATTATTGTTTATCTCTGTAATGGTTTACCTCCAAAATACACAACACATCCATCATAACCAGCAGCAGTGAATGACACTTCAAAAGCTACATAAGTTGTGTGTGGCTGAAATAACTAGTCATATAATACAGTATACATTAATAATATTTCTTAACATTAAATTCATTCATGAAGTGCGTAATTATATAAAGTCACAGACTTTATTTTGTTAACAGGTTTGTTCTGGGCTGTTGTGTTTGGTTTTATTATCAGGGAACTGATAGCTCAGGGGTTTAAGTGTTGGACTGCTGATTGGAAGATCATGGGTTAAATTCCCAGCACCACCAAAATGCAGCTGATGGACCCCTGAGCAAGGCCCTTAACCCTCAACTGCTCATTTGGATGAAAAAAATGGTATAAAATGTAAGATGCTCCGGATAAGGGTATCTGCTGAGTGCCAGAGATGTAAATGTACTAATCATTACTGATGCGAGAGCTACTCAGAATGGTTTATTATGGCACTGTCTCACAGCTCCATAGTTTAATCCTGATATGTCTGTGTGGAGGTGCATATGTGGGTTTTCTTTGTGTTCTCTAGTTTATTTCCAGCTCCTAAAATGGAGTTTCTAAACAGAGTTCTAAATTAATTACTTTTTTATTGGACAGGGTCACATCATAGACACATTCACACCTAGAAGCAAAAATCGCCTACTAAAATTGTTAGGCTATTTTTTGCTTCTAGGTGTAAATGTGTCTATGATGTGAACCCGTCCAATAAAAAAGAAATTAACTTAGAACTCTGCTGATTTATGGACTGCGAAAAAGCTCCTGGTCAGAACTATACTGAATATATACTTATACTGGGACATCGTATATGACACACATTCTGCTGTTTCCCAGATGAGGATGGGCTTACCCTTGAGTCTGGTTCCTCTCAAGGTTCCTTCTTAGCATCACCTTTTTCCACCGTTTGTAACAACTGTTGTGACAGGCAAATCATTGGGATAAATTTAATATCAGAATTTCTATTTATTCTTTTTTTGTATTCTATAATTTAAATGTTCTGTTTTCAGTGAAGCTGCTTTGGGACTACGCTTATTGTTAAAATCACTATAGAAATAAAATTTTATTGAATTGAAATAAAAGTGCCTAATACTTAATGCATGTAATAAATTGTTCTGTTCAATTGGCTTCCCAATAATAAATATGCTACTACGTCACGTACACCATTTTGCCGAACATACAATATTTAGACACCCAACTACCTCAATCATATGTGCTTGTTAAACATGGCAGTCCAGAATTTGTCTACCATTTGCTTCTATACCAGCTTTCACTATCCTGGAAAAGCTTGGGTCTCTTAAGTCCAGTGAAAGCAAAGTATGGATATCTTGGTATGTCTACATACATTTTGCTATGTCGTGTAGGTACTACTCTTTCTGTTCTCTGCCAAAAAATTTTGTGGACCAAATATCGACTCATTTTTAAAAAGAAATAAATCGTACATAGTTTACACATACAATATCATATTAGTAGTTAATGCTTAGACGGCGAAGTAAACAGAGCACTAGGGACAAATTCTGCTACTGCATTTTGGTATTAGACTCGTGAAGACCCTCTGACTCTGAATCAAACCTGGCCTCAGGGCTATGAGCAGTGGGTGCAAGCGCACCGACAGCCTGAGCAGTAGTTGAAATGATCCTCAGCTATGTGGTGTGCTTACAGTGTGTGGAGCTTTAAAGCGTTTTTATTTTTAGACTTGAATCATGTTTATTAATTTGTATTTAGTGTTCAGATTTTTTTTTCCTGATTTCTTTCAGAGTAGCGATATCATGGCACCCGTGTAGCTCTGTGCACTGCTGAGATAATAGGGCAGTTAAGTGAAGTGCACAAGTGCCTCACGTGTCACTGGTTTCTTACAGCACTCACAGTAGATGAGTGACTCAGGAGCACTCTGCAGTACAGAGTGAATTTTGAGTGCATTTCCTCTTGCCATGTTGTGGTACATCATACTGACTGTTTTTCCCCCAGCTCTTTTAGGAAGTTATTATAACCCCATTTATATCATAGAATACATCCCGATCTATTTAGGTCACATTTTGTCGGCTGCCAATCATTAGAGTAATCCATCCCCAGCGGTGGTGTCGGGTTCGAACTCAATTTGCTGTAAGCACATCTATTTAATAGCACTTATTTGAATTGATTTGCCCTCAAGGATTTGTTCAAATAAAATTGATGAACCCCACTACAAGAAACTACAAAAGCAGCAGATGCAAAGAATATGATTTAGAGGGAAGACAGGGGAAATATGAAGAAATCTTTTTCATGTGAATCTGATTATGGAGTAAATGTGTACCATCACTGATGAAACTTTACTTTCATATCATTAACCAAGTCTGCAGTAAATCGGACTTCACTAAATCATGAATTTGAGTATTAAGCGAGCAATATTTAAAATGCAAACCAGCTCAAAGTCAAATGAACTATTTAATAGACAGTCAATTCTTAAATTCAATTCTAAAAAGACAATTCTTTTGCTCTCACAACAGCTTCATGACAAATGACTAAATTCTTCATGACATGGAGTCCACAAGATGTTGGACTCCTTCTTTTAAGACTCTGCCCATGCTGACATCGCATCCTGTAATTACTACAGATTTCTTAGGAACACTTTCATGCCGTGCATCTCAACGTTTGCTTTGTGACGTTATCAGTGCATTATCATGCTGGAAGGCAGCCATTTGGAGATAGTTAAGAGCGGGCATGAAACAATACACAATCAGCAACGATACTTTCTGTAGTTTTGAACCAGTCTGGGCACTGTTCAATGATGTTTCCCATCAACAAAGTGTTTCTATCTGAAGAACTTCCACTCACTAAAAGTTTTTTCTCTGTTACACCATTCCGAATAAACTCTAAAGGTTAAAAAAAAAAGTAGATCGATCAGTGGTTATTTAAATACTCCCAGTATATATACAAGTAATGTAATACATACCACTACAATATACATACAGCCTTAACCCAACATAGCCCTTGAGACCTATTTAAAAATAAGGATGTTTTTGACATATAGGCTAACCATAGACACTAAGAATTATGCTATATCTTTACTCTAACCCTGTAAACATCTACTGAGGGTCTTGGTTTTGTTTCATCAGTTCATGAAATGCTGTAAGATAGTGCAAAGGGTGAGCGAAAAATATAAGAAGAGAAAATAGATGCGAGTGCTGATGGGGTCAGAACCCATCTGCTGTGTGTGAATCTGCCTGAGGTGTGGAAAAGAGCAGGAATGTTTCTGTGGCGCGGGTAACAGGAAGAGGAAAGGTATGTCTGTAAACAGCATTTAGATAGCTGACATGTCTCCATGTACACGCAAAGCAATGTGTCTATGGTAAGATCCCTGTGGGGGTGCATACGTAAAGGTTGCAGCTGTTTATTCATAGCACCGTTCAAACTTCTCTCTCTGTTCTCATTTACCCGGACTCTTACATTTACAGTATTTAGCAGACGCCCTTATCCAGAGTGACGTACAAGAGTGCTTTAAAGTCTACATCAATGATTATTTAAAATCCGGTTCGTTGGATTAGAACGAAGTACAACAAACACAAACCTGTTGGAAAAAAAGGCAATTGTTAGAAAGGTGTTTTTTTTGTTTTTTTGTTAGTAATAAGTAAGAAAAACACTAACTATCAAGGGGTAGGTATTTAAGAAAGAGGTAGGTTTTTCAAGATTCAATTCAAGAAAATTTATTGTCGTTACACCGTATACAGCTGTTGCAATACACAATGGAACAAAACAACGTTTCTCCAGTACCATGATGCTACATATAACACAGATTCACATAACACACAACAGGACAACACACAGTCACATAACACACAACAGGACAACAAAGAGCTACGCACAACACAGAGTGCAACAAGTACAGACAGTGCAAAACAGACAGTACATACAATACGCTACGGGACAGATACATACAACATAGAACTTTTAACATAGCGCCGACGGTTGTGCAACATATAGCAATGTACTAAATAATTATAGCAGCATTTAGTTAAACTAGCAGCATTATTTAGTACAGTAAAGTGGCTAGTAACTTGGCTGTTCTGACATTGATGGGAAGTTCATTCCACCACGCTCTTCTTCTCCTCCTATTTAAAATAGTTTCCACAGACCAGCCAGAGTACTTAACAACTGCCTCTGTTTCAGCAAAGTAGCACTGCTGAGTCCTAAATTAGCTAGATTTATATATATATATTTTAAGGAGGTGGTAGTCTATCCATTAGCACCACTGCACTTATACAAATAGTTTAGAATAAATAGAATAAAAGCACACACCCACGCTAGCACAAACATGTATGGTACCAAGTCACATCAATCAAGCAGAAAATCAGGCAGCTCCTTTACAGTAAAGATGCGTATAATGAAGTAAGATTCCTAAGCTAAAGTTTGTGCAATCCTTAGTGCTGTAATTTTACTATCATGACATCACTGCTACGTAAAATGTAGTAGTAAGATGCTAGAAAAATGTGTTGAAGAAAAAATATCAAAAAATGGATTCTCAGATTAAGCATTTTACACTTTCCCCAACAACTTAAGTGATAGCATTCTGTTTCCTATTAAAAAGGCTAATAATAGGATTGTTTATAATATAACAATAATAATATTGTTTATAAAAAAACCTTTATGCTAATTACATATAGAAAACAATGCAGCCTTCATGTTCTGTTAAAAAAAATGATTCAGCTTATGGCAGATATCCAACCCTGCAAAACCTCATTTCCTGGGGTTTTAGTACAGTACCAGCATTTCCTGGAGATAGTAGTCCTGTTCCGTCGCACACACAGGTAATAGGCCTGCTGTGATTTGCGCTAGAGATATCTTTACTGTACTACTCGTGCAACCTAACAAATTTAACATGTTTAGACATGTTCATATAAATCTTCCCGATTCCGGAAAATTCGAGGAGAGGGGGTTCTAGAGAATTCCAGCATGTACTGGTCATGCATTAAAATATGTAAAAATACTTAGATCAATCTACACACGATATTTTATTTTTATTAATTTGTTTAATTACATTTTTAAACAAGTGTGTAGTTTGTCCTCGTCACGATGTAGAACATCAGTAAACTTGCAGGTAATCAGCTAGTTTGAAGAATAACACTAGCTCTGCTAATGAAGGGACCTGATCTCACCTCAACATGTCTTTTACAGACATTTAAACCATCATAGGCAATAAAAAAGTAATTACTGCAAACAGAGCAGAGTGGATAAACACTGTAGTTATCTAATGTGCTCTTTCCTCCTCGATTTCCGGGATATTGTATTTTATTTGCTGGCGTCAGGGAGCCACTATAATAATGCATGAGACTGCTGAAACTTCCGGGAGAGGCTAGATGTCTGTTATAGACATATTGATATTAGTTGAACAGCCATGACTTCGTAAATTGGATCATTTGAAAAGAGCCCGAGAGTACTGTTGCTTTGTGTTTGTTGCCAAACTCCAAGATGCTTGTCATTTAACTTAAATATTTATACCTTTTTTTTCAAACCAATTTTGCAACCTGCTTATGATTTATTGGAAAGTTGTAAACACTTATTTTGTGGAGGTGAAAACAGTATTTTTAATTGTAACACATACTGATAATTGCTGTGTCCACAGCAGCCAATCAGATTGTTTTTGTTTTGATTAATAGACTAATTGTTCATTCACATTTTTATTGTAAACTAATAAGTAAACTGATACTGAACAATTTGACAACTTTTCTAAGTTACTTTCCTGGATTTAAATCTCCAGAGCTGGGATTTGATTGAAGCAGAATATATGATTGACAGGGGTGTGTATAGCAGTTTAGAACATTGGGAAGTGGTAGCTCAGTGGTTAAGTTGTTGGTCCGGAGGTTGTAAGTTTCCGGACCACCAAACTGACACTGTTGCGCCCTTGAGCAAAGATCTCAACTGCTCAGATGTACAGTATAAATATGATAAACATACATTCTTTGATAAGAGCATCTGCCACATGCTGTAGATTTGGAAAGCAAGAAACATTTTACGATTCAGTATTCCTTTAAAGAAGCATATTTGTTTTCTAAGAGAACGCTTATGAAATCATGGCTGAGTCAGAATTAGTAAAAATATTTGTGAGTCAGAACAGTGTATTTAAATGTATGTGTATTTGTGCTTTGGCAAGAGAAAAACATTAACCAAAAAGAAACCCATTACATCAAAGCAAAGAGTGCTGAGTCTCAATGGTTTCAAAAATGTATTCCTTCCAAAACCAAATGTTTATGTAACGTGCGAGTGACGAGGAGGCTGGATCCAGATGCGTAAGGCGCTTTTATTGCTGATCGAACGCCAAGCAAACAAAACGCACTAGCAAACACACAACGCGCACATGAGCAAACGTAAACAAAAACACGGCTAGCAAACGGCTAGCGTTACTCACTGAA
>JAOUQX010000036.1:19741272-19754030 GCA_028566295.1 Liobagrus marginatus
GATTCCGCATATCCCAGCATACACATTTGAACGCTGGGGTCAGAGCGCAGGGTCAGCCAGAACGAACGGCGCCCCTGTAGCAGGTGAGGTTAAGGGCCTTGCTCAAGGATCCAATGACAGTGGCTTGCCTGGTGCGGGGCTTGAACCCCTGACCTTCTGATCACTGACCCAGAGCCTTATACCATTGTGCCACTGCCACCCCATTATATATGTTATATATGCATAATATTATATATTATGTGTATAGACTGTCTATACACAGTCTCTCTCTCTCTCTCTCTTTCCATATGGATCTTTGCCATCTATTCGCTTTTCAAACTATTGCACCCATTCTTGTTTACCAAGTCCTTCTCTGTATGTTTAAAGCAGCTGCCACACTTTTTTTTCCATGTGGTTTGGACGTCATCGATTAGTAGAACAACATCTACTGTAATACGTTACCCGTTCAATCAATGCCGTTTACATCCGAGTATATCCAATATGGCGGCGCATCCGGGTAACTGACCAAACCGTGACGTGGTGTCGTCCAGTTTCCGACACACAATTGCCCAGGTCATCGAACTAATTAGAGCAGAGTGTCCTCACGCAAAGGAGGAGCTTGGAAAAAGATGATTCTTCAAGCGACTCGTTTAAGAGTCGCTGAGAAATGAGGTGAATTTAAATGAATATTATAAGACAATGGCGGGTTTTGACATTGCATGCAGGCAGACCTGTCGTCGCGGGACTCCCCAAAATAAATGAGGAAAAACAAAATCCAGGATATGTTCCTGCACTTAAATTCTGAGAATATACACCCAGGGGCATGACATATCAGCCTACATATAGCCTAACCTACGTAGGGGTCTTAAAGAATAGTGACCACATGGTGCAGGATGTGTACATCCCGGCAGCGTCCTGACAGACCGTACACCGGATATGCTGCTACGTCGCATTGCTATCGTCATCGTAAAGTTATAATGCATTAATAACACAACAGCATTTTCTTTTAGGTACTTAATCTTTTTATGTAGATAAAGGAATTAGTGGTGGTCACCTCTTTAGCATTGGCCTCTTTACTGCTGCGTGTGGTTGGGGCACCTGCTTCACCAATGTTAGGAGTTTCAACTTCTGAAGAGCCATCGTCTAATAAGGCAGCGGTGGCAGCGGCAGGAGTTGTTTCTGCTGATTTGTCCAGCTCAAAAGAGAAACAGCTGCTGCTCTCTTTCTCCTTTTCACGTTCCCTCTCTCTTTCCTTCTCCCTGTCTTTCTCTCTCTCTTTCCCTCTCCCCCCACCATCGTAGCAGCCAACAGGGATGTTGGCCACTGTAGCCTTGACTTTCTGTGGAGGCCTGGAAGAGACTGGAGGAAGTTTCGAAATGGGAGCTGGAAAACAATAGAAAAGCACGAATTTGGGTAGCTCGGTTAAACGAAAGTAAAACACAAATATCGCGATCGTTTTAGAAAGTGATTAACGATCGTCCATCCAGACCGATTTGGGTTTGTACCTGCCAGTGGTGGCTGAGCAGGACTGGCAGGCTGTAAAGACAATGTTGTACCAGGTGGTGGAGCCGTTGATCCAACTTTAGTCAGTCTGTCTGTATGAGAGAGAGGCAGTTTGTCGGTCTGTCTGTCTAGTTCAGCATGTGCAGGACCATGACCAGGCCTCTCAGGGGTCGGCAGGGCAGTAGGTGTCACACAAGTGGTGGAAGTGTGTTTGGGAAGGATGGAGGGGCTTGAGACCGTATAAACCACACCAGGTGGCACTGTTGCTGCAGACACCATCCCTGTAGCCAGGGTTACAGCGGTAGAGGGGTAGATGGTTGTAATGGCTTGGCTGGGAGACTGGGGTGGCGCTAACATGGGAGGCTGACCTGTTTATACAAAGAAATGAGAATTCGTTAGAAGAAGATGTCATTTCCAAACACAGAGCTCTGTCTTGGAAGCTAAAAGAAAATGTCCGGCTAAAATGACTACATTTTAAGTACATTTTAATTATAAATTGAAATTTTAGCACCATCCTAATCAGTCAACCAACAGATGTTTGCTGTTTCATGCTTAGTCAAGACTAATAGTGCTAAAAAAAGTATGTTAGGTAGAACAGATCCTGAGATTCTCTAGTCACCGGGCTACACAGTGAACTAAATAATAAACTCCAACATTGTTCTGGTTGATTCATAATGTTAGGGGAAAGATCATAGAAATGTTTCACAGCTGATACACGCACACACACACACTAACCAGCAATAAGCGGCTGTACTAAAGTTTGTCCTGAATGAGTGATCGTTGCAAAGGTGGCCAAGGGAGATGGCACATATGCTGATCCAGGTGCTGCATGCACTGTCTGGGAGGCGGAGCCTGTTGCCGTGGAGACAAGCGGGATAGGAGCGGGGCCTCCTGGAGTGGACTGGACGTAGGTGATTCTGAGAGAGGCAGAGAGAAACGAGTGACGAGTGGAAGAAACTGCAGTATTGTGTAAGAGTGGAAGTGGAGTGATGATGGAATTGCGAGTGTGTAGTCGGCGGCGCAAGTATGTGTGTTTCATAGGTACCTCGTGGGAGGGGGAGGCAGCAGCACAGCTTGTGAGGGGGTAGAGCCTGGGGGGGCAACCACTGTGGCTGCTGCCATGGTTACAGGGAACGGACTCCCTGCGGTAGGAAGTGGGGCTTGTAAAACAGGCATAGGGGCAATCTCGATGATCTAGATGAGGAGAGGTAATGTTACATTCCATTTATTAATTCACAGCCAAAAAGAAAAGCCTGTTTGCCTACTGGCCACGTACAAGTTCTTATAGTTATATATCATAGCAATTCTATATTAGAAGTTCTATATGCGATGAGAAATATAGGTCACCTTGCTTCCTGACTGAGCTCCATTCTGCACCGGAAGAGGAGGAGCCATCAGTGGAAATTGCTGAGAAGGGGCAGGCGTGCTCCGCACAGTTGCCATGGGAACCAGCATCTTGCCTTGTAAGACTGGGGAATGTGTTTGCACTGTAGATATAAAAAAAAGACGGCAGTGCGATATAAATAACAGGGGTGCTATCACTCCAGCACCTTACCTGACTAGCATAAACGCTAACCGAAAAAGAAATGGGGAGGGAATGGTTTATTATTGCTGCCATGTAATTAGAATATTAGAAAAATAGAATATAGAATGGAACATACAAAAAGTAATAGAACAATAGTAGAAGAACAGAAGAACAGCTTCACTGTTTGTCATGAATTTCACCGACATGGACTAACAAGTTCTCCTCACCTCTAGGTCCTGGACTGACCACGCCTACTGCAGGGCCACAGGAATATCCAGACTGCTTCCCATTCGACACTGAAGCAAGTGTAGGTGGTGCTGTAGGCAGGGTGAAGATACTGGTTGCCTGGCTGGGCTGATGAGGGGAGGGGCTCTTGGGGTTGTTGGCAGAGAGAGTGGGCAGGATGTACTGTACTTGTGTGACTGCTTTTTGGCCCGCAGAGGGTGCAGGAGAGGCTGTAGGCAGGATGTGAGGCTGCAGCAGAGGCAGAGGTGCAGGACCATTACTCTGCGTGGAAGTGACCATAGCGGGGGATGCTGGATTTTGAGAAGGGGGGGACGTGATAAGCTGCACAGCAGAAGGTGCATGGAATGTGCCTCCCAAAACCAGATTTAGTCCTCCTTGACCTCCAGACGCAGTCATGGGACTGGGCAAAGATGAGGAATAGTACCCGCCCCCGGCTGATGGTGCCAAAGTCGCCCCACTTCCTGCCACTGTAGATCCAACAAGAAGCTGCGCCTGAGGAGCGGTGGCTTTTCTGTCGTGTGCCGACTTGCTGGCGATTGGCACTGGCGTACTGACGACAGGACGCACCACGTTAGTGACGATAGTGGATGCTACTCTAGCTGGTCCCAACGCTGAAGATGTGCTAACTGAAACGGACTGGCCCAAGGAAGACAGAGAAAGACAGTGAGACGTGCCACCTTCGCCGTCCCGACGCTCGCCCTCTCCTCCCTCTATCACACGCTTTCTTTTCATGGAAGTGTCTGAGGATTGTCTGGAGGAAGGGTAGGAGGAGAGAGAGATACTCCGACCGTGACCGGACCCAGACGCCGATGAGCAGATCACGGGGGCAAAGACTCTCTGAGAGAGTTAAAGAAGCGAATAGGAAAGAATAATTAAGCATTAATCACCATTAAACACCACTTGAGACTCTATGCACTATGTGGTTTGCTGGCACGGGGCCGCAAGTGAGAATGAGAGCCCTACCTTGCATTCACCTTCGTCTCCGGACCCATTTTCACTGTCGCTGTCGGTCACTTTCTCCTTACATTTCAGGTCTATTGAGCTGCCAGGATAAGGATCCTCTGTGCCATAAGAGGGAGACAGAATGCCATTGAGTTATTGATTAACTGAATTGTTTTCCAGTGATCCGTTCAGTGACTATTTATTCCTCCGACTGCTTCACCTCCCGCAGCAATCATGCTAGAGCGATTGTTATACCTGTGGCTTAAAGAAATAACCATATCCTGCTTTGGGTTCTATTGTAAACATAGTGGTACATCCAGACATCCTTTATCCCTATGCCCTAGATTTTTACTTTCATGGCAAAAGAATTCGGTCTGCACTGTTTTTATAGTCAGGAATCCAAAACTAGACGAATCAATCACTGAACAGGACAATAGAATTGTTATTTATAGCACTGCTGCTCACATTCGCGTGCAGCACACAAAACCAACATTGCTCAAACTATTTTCCAGGAACAGCTACCAGCTATGTGACTGTGCAGGCTCAGTTGGCAGAAGAGTCCCTATTAGCTAAGCTACCTACACTATGCTGGAGTGGGTGGGTGGGTGGATTTAGCAAGACTCATGGAGGCTTCACAATGTATTAAAAAAATCTGTATTTTGTCCACCTGATACCAAAAGATGAATTTTAACCACCCTCACTGTACCTTAGTCACTAGCTTTTTAACCCGTCGGCTATTCCTACACACTTTTCAAGCACCTACACCGTTGTTGGCATTGTTTAGTGGTACCCTGTTGTCAAGCAGCCAGAAAATCGCTTAATGAAATAGAAATTAGGGCCATCACATACATTATATATATATATATATATATATATATACACACACAAGTTCACGTTTATTGGTCACAAATATATCGTACGGTACAACATACAGTGAAATTCTTTAGTGACTCACTAATCGTTTGCTATAAGAGGGGAGGGGGAAACATATATATATGTTCTGTTTCAAAATATGGTACATTTCCATGTTTGGATCTACACATGCTAAATGTGACTATCTAGAATAGGGGTCGGCAACCTTAATCACTCAAAAAGCCATTTGGAGCCGTTTCCCACAGAAAGAAATAAAATAACACAAAACCCTTTTGACGTCTAAAATAAAGATAACACTGCATATATTGTTTTACCTGTATGGAAAGTATAGAAATATATGTAGTGTGTTGTATTTATGAAATCAATGAACCGCTACCGAGTAAACAAAATTTTATTTCTGCAGGCAAACAAAAATATTTCGAACACTTTCAACTAGCTTTAACAAAAAAGATGCTGGGTTGAAAATTACTTTCAAATAAAATGTTCAACGTCTAATTGAGTCCTCTTCGTATTCATGACATCAAAAGTTTAACTTGTCGGCTGCAGCAAATCAAAAATGCCGTCTGCTTCTGTGTTTCGTCATTATTTAATCGCGGAATTCGCAAGTTTTCAAAAATTAAACAGTTTATTTTAGTGTTACAAGAGCATCATAATCTTAGAATTACATTTTTTTTTAAAAACAAACTAACTAAAATAAAATTAACTTAAATGAAACTTAAGTGATATCTATTATCTATTTTCCAAATCTACAGGGAGCCGCAGCAGAGGGATGAAAGCGCCACTTGCGGCTCCGGAGCCGCGGATTGCCGACCCCTGATCTAGAAGAATATGAGCCAAATAATATTAATGATAGTGATGATGATGGTAAATACAGGTGCATCTCAACAAACTAGAATGTCATGGAAAAATTATTTTATTTCAGTAATTCAACTCAAATTGTGGAACTCGTGTACTAAATAAATCCAATGCACACAGACTGAAGCACTTTAGATTTTTGGTTCTATTAATTGTGATGATTTTGGCTCACATTTAACAAATAATCATGACTCACCAATGACGTCATCATCCCCTTCCTCTTCACAGATGACCATGCGTTCCTCGTCACTAGTCATATCTTCACTGACGCACCTCTGGACCTGAGACGGTGCTCCGCCACGACCAGAAAACTGCCCCGCTTCACCACATATCTAGAGAGAGAGTCTTTTCTTAGAGTGTACTTTTTTTTTTTTTTTTTTTTAATGACAGCATTGACTCAGCTCAATATTACGTTAATACACCCATAACACTGAAATAAGTGTCTATGAATTATAAGAGTATGTGTGTGTATTACCTGTGCAAGCTCTGCTAGCACCTGAGGATTGCCTCTCTCGCTTCGCTCCAGGCTGTGCATAGCACTCTGTGAGAAGGCACGAGGGCGTGCAAGCCTCTCCCCTCCCGAACGCTCAGACACGCCCACCACACCCGGCCCCATCCCTTTAAGCTCAGCACCCATTGAAACAGATGGAGGCTCTGAATAATAGAATGGGACAGAACAGAAATGATTTTGTAAGCTACAGCTTAAAGATAGGTTCAGGGTTATTAATCCTGGACTGTGGCTACCTGTTGTCTCCGACATGCTTCTCTCTCGGACATCTTTTCCACCTGGTACATTCCGGCTCTCGCTGCTCGACTTCTTCCTGTCCTTGTTACACCACTTCCAATCGGGGTGGGCTTTAAAGTGTGCTTCCTTTACCTGCGAGTTGTGAGATAGCAGTGGGGAAAGTGAAGCTGCTCACGATGCTTTAAAAAGAACACAACCTGCTCCGATTTTGCTCGTGGCCCAGTTGGAATACTATTATCCAGTGGTTAGCAAACTGTGGGTCGCACAGTGATGAAAGGTGGGTCTAAATTTACGTTACGGTGAATGAGTTTTCAAAAACAACACAACAAAAAAAGCATTTCCTTAAATGGCAACAAAGCTGTAACTAATCAAGAAGTAATGAAGTGTGTTTTATTCGTATTACTTTTATTTATTTATTTATTTAAAGTTTATTTTTTGGGCATTTCAGGTTTTTGGGCGGTACAGGGTATAGGGAAAAGAATACGAGCCATAATCAAACTCGAGTGCAACGACGCTTTCTATGTCGACGTGTGCTACTGACGGCGCTACCGCGCCGACTCAAGTGTGTTTTAAAGAGCGTATTGGACACACTAGCCAGGACCATATCGAACGCACTGGGCATACAACGCGCGATTGTAGTCCGATTGATGTAGATTCACATTTGAGACTCAGGAGACTGAATCAACATAACATTTATTGAATAGCTCACTGGTCTGATTCATTTGAATGTTCATGCGTCTGTGTCAGAAACCTACAATACTGCATTCAATGACTGCGCTGCGTACGTTCAAATGAAAAATAGGATTTCCCTATATTTATTTCATTTAAAAATATTATGGTGGGGCTTGAGATTATACAAGTATGCTTGTAGCTACAACAAGCTTGATTAAAGAAGTATATGTGGGTCCTGGAATGAAAAGGTTTGGGAAGCCCTGCTATAAACAGTTGGACCTTTGCTAGTATAATAGCCAGCGCTGTGCTGAGGTTGCTATTTATCCAAAACCTCACTAAATAATTCTTAATTAAAATGTGTGTAAAACATGGTAACACCATGTCTAAACCATGATCAACAAACTAAATTGCTGACATATAAATTTATATCCCAACAGAGCTCACTCCTGGTATCATTTTCTTTAACCGGCAAGCACAGTACACATGCACATTCTTTTACCTGGAATGCTAAGTCGTGATACTTCTGTTTTTCTTTGGGTCCTAAAGCATACCACCACTCTCCCAGGATCTTGCTAACAGTGCGGTTGTCCTGATTAGGGTGGCGCTGGTGAACAAGAGCACGGTGGCGCTTGCTGAAGATCATGAAGGCATTCATGGGCCTCCGGATGTGATCCTTCTCCCTCTGGGATTAAAAAAAAGTAGCAGCAGAACAGGCGCAAGATGAAGGAGATGAAAAATGTACCTGAAGAGTCACCCAAAGAGTGTTTGTGTGTGTGTGTGTGTGTGTGTGTGTGTGTGTGTGTGTTTATATCTAACCTTGCCAGGGCTGTTCTTGTCATCTTTGGGCAGCGCACTTAGAGACTGGGAACGGCGTTTCCCGGGCGAAGCCGACACTGGTGGGTCTGGGAGGACACCGGGTAAAAACCTGCACACACAGATACACACATTACAGCTTAAGAAGCGATCGAGTGCTTCTTTGCGTCACCTGCAAACGTACCTTTGTGCAGATAAACAGAGTGGAACGGTGTTCAGTAAGTCTCCTGAGTGGAGGGTAACCCTGCGGATGTGTTGTTTGTGCGATTCCATTTCTAACATCAGGCATGTTAAATGAAGTCTTTCATTTAGAAGAAGCGTGTATGCTAGAATAAGTCACATTCTGCTCATTAAAACAGGGATGAGTGGGGTTTTTTTTCTCACATGTTTACTTTGAGCTGCAGCAGCTACAACATTAAACACAATTCTAATTATATTTCCATTTTGTTCTTAAGTCCACTGCATCAAAGACACGGCATGGCTATTTTCATCTTGGTAACACGGATCCCGTAGTTAGTGCAATTAGTCGATACTGTGTTTAGCTGAGAAAGCTTGTTTTTCTTAAATTTAGCTACAGGAACGCACCTGTGAATTATGCTGTGGCCTGGTTCAAGTCGCCACGGACTATAATTTAAAAACGCCACAGTGAGCTCCAGACTTTGTTTGTGTGGAGAGTGGACGTGTTTACAGATGAGTCAGTCGCCGTGTTTTATACGGGAGTGAGATCCCGCTTGCATGTGGACCAAACAGCATTGGTAGCTTGTTGAATGTCTCATTTCCCTGTATGCATTGTGAGCGTAAAGGCCTTTTCACACAGCACTTAACCATAGGTTATCGTTTTTCTAAACAACGCTTTTAATCTTGGGTAGAGGAACAGTGCACAAAGGAAATTTAGCGGTGGGCTTAGAGACACTGTTTAATGGGGTTTGGCACTTTTGCCGTGTTGACACCACAATGTGCAGCCAGAAGTGTATTGTGTGGTGCTACAATGTCACAGCAGCAGACATGCAATGAGAAACAGAACAGACAATCCCTCAGATAACCTGAAAGTCCCGACTGGCGTCAGTCAACAAAACGGAATCACATCACGGAAGTGTGCACCGTAGAAAAAGGGAAATAAATGGTTTGCCCTGGTTAGATATCAGGAAACGACCTGGTCAACTTTGTGAGGACCTTCAAAGGTCACAGAAGTTACAAAAGCTGTGAATGTAGCAGAATTAGAGTAGCAGAACTGTCATGTTTTCTTCCGATTGAAATATTCCGTTTGACATGAGACGTTATCTGTTCCGAACTGGTGTTCCCACGTGCCGGCGTTTTGCCAGAACAATTTAGCGACATGCGCACTGCTTTATGTCACACCATCAATTTAATTATTTCACGCGTTTTTAATCCTGTAAAGATGGAGCCGCGTCGCTTAATCGCGACAGTTAGTTGTCGGCATCGTGTTGCTCTCGTGCACGAGAGTGTGTTAGTGTGTGAGAACGCGCTGTTGATGAAATCTTTTATTAAAAGGCGAGCCGCAAGAAACCGATCTTTTTGGTAGCTGTGCTTCACTACGAGCCATCCATTTCCTGCTCCACCTGCCTTCGAGCAGCAGAAGCCTGTGAATAAAAGTGTGTAATAAGGACAGCGACAGTTTTCAAAAAATCTTACGAGCTGGAATGGAAATAACACTTCCGCATAACACGCCGCTTATTTCCCAGGAAACTGACGCTAATTCCCGAGAAATTCCTGTCAAGACAAGGCAAATTTTTTATTTAATCCCATCTCTTTCAACCCGATTGACTTGTTAATCAGGCAAATTTGGCATTTTCATTCCGATTGAGGTGTGTGTTTACATGGAGAATTTTCATTCGGAATGGAATTTTAAATCAATTGTAACCGGAATACAATTCTCTACGTAAACGAGGCTACTGATGCAAAAGTGTGGAACAAGCCTTTGTGTTTGACGTTCTGTATTTATCCATTCATTGCCTAACATTATCCTGTTCAGGGTCACGTGGGCGCTGGAGTCTATCTCAGCTAACTTAAGGCAGGCGTACACGGTGCGATTTTTTTGCTATCGTAAGAGCGCGCATGCGATTTTTTTCAATCGAACCGAGAAGTTGATGCTCGTACGGTCGTGAGGAATTACCAGCAGTGCGGAGCGCCTTACGAGCACTTCCTGACCTCCAGACTATTTTTAAACATGTGCAAAAAAGTTTGTGAGCTATCGCTTTGAAATCGTGACGTGTGTGCGGTTGAACGAGCCGATCTGTCGATCTACCTGAAGTTGACCAATCAGGAGCTTGGAGAACGGTTTGGATAAAAACGCTCGAGTATAAGACAAAATAATACACTTTTACTTCTCTAGTAAAGCGCACTTACTTCTGTGGGTGTGGAAAAATAAAACGAGGAAAAAACAGATCCTTACATGCAAATAAAAGAAAACATGAATCATTAGTTATAGGATTTTTCACCCCCACACACTCATTTTAAGAAATATAGAATTGTCTTCATTTCTACTGACATGACCTAAAATTGACCTATATAAAAGTTAAAATCATAAATGATATGAACAGCAGAGATCGCTTCCTCTTTATTTATAGAGTCCATATTTTAGTGCTTCATGAATACTAACCGGCGGAAACGCAGGCAGTCACATCGCATCGCCGACTCGTGCCTTGTTTTGATGAGGTGGGAGAATCGATTTGTTTTACCTCTCTATCAGCCTAGATGTGAATTAGATATAGAGATTAAGGGATTTGTAGGTTTTTAAGAAATAAACGGTTTGCTTTACTCCAACACCCAGGGATCTGTGCAAAAGGGCGTTTTAAAGGGAGGTTGCGCTTGTGCAGAGAAAGTGCGAGAGAGATTAGGGAACTGTCCTGTTCTGGTATGAACGCAGAACTTCGTACCATTGCTTTGGAAATCGTACATCACTGCGTCTGTGGGATTTTCATACGAACGCACCCGTGTGCGTGGACATACAATCGTCCGAATTTACACCACGTACGCCAGTCTTTAGGGCGTTAGGCGGGAGCACCCTGGATAATCTCCAGTTAATGGTAGGGCTAACACTTAGAGACCGACAACAATTCTATCCCAGCTAACTTAGTGTGTGAGTTAGGGCGGGGTACACCCAATCAACAATCAACAGTTAATCACGGGACTAACACTTAGAGACAGACAACCATTCACACTCACATTCACTCCTATTGACAATTTAGAGTGACTAATTCACCTATGGCCAATCGCATGTGTTTGGAGGCGGGAGGAACCCAACTAAAGTACCCAGGGAAAACCCACACAAGCGCAGGAGAATATGCAAACTCCACACAACACCCTGGACAGGAATCGAACCCATGATGCTGTGAGGCAGGAGTGCTAACCGCTCTGCCACCGTGCCGCCCTAATATGTTGTGTGTATGTTAAAGTGTAAATGTAAACTGGCAGGAGGAAACCGGAGTACCCTGGGAAAACCCGCAAGCACGGAGAGAAGATGCAAACTCCACATAGAAACATTCTGGGGATCCGGAATCGAGCCAATCACCTTCTTGCTCTGAGGCAGGCGTGCTAACTACTCTGCCACCAATCGTGGACAAATAAAGTTAATATAAGAATATAAAGTGTGAAGGGTCAGATTTTGAATAGCCAAGGTTGAATGTTAAGCTTAGGTACAGTAAGAGCAGTGTAAAACATGATAAAAAAAAATAAATAAAGATTCATAACTTCTGCTTACTCAGCATTTACACTGACTTACAGAGTTAACTATTAAAAGTTCAAAAAGCCCTTAGAACATCACTGTAGCTAAACTGGTGCCCACTGAAAGCGACAAGACAGTAACTTCGTGTTCTATTTTGGATCTCAAATTCGCCCATGTCTCCTCATCAAAAGAGCGAGAAAACCTCTTTGGTTGAGTAAAACCAAATGACAACTCATTACCTAAATTGGTTCTGCTCACTGTTCCCCCCTCCAAACCCCCCCCCCCACACCCACAAACACGGAGAAAGAGCGAGAAGAGAGAGGGAGAACTTAAAAGTGGATTGCATTTCTCCTGGAGTTGCCATTATGTTCATCTGATTACACACACAAATGTGCACCGCGCGCGCACACACTTTAAAATGGCGGTTACTAAAAAAAAAAAAAAGCAAGGTAGCAGCAATACTGCACAGTGGTTTAATGATACTGAATAAAAGGTACCGAAGGCACATCCTGGAGCGCTGCAGAGTCAGAATCAAACCCGTTTCCACAAAAATGAGTGTAAAATCGGTTAACATCAGTGGTTAATCCGAATTAGATGTTTTCTCAGTAATTAGTTAACGCCACCCAGTTCTTGAGACGATATAACGATATAGCGCAATTACCGATTAAAGAATTACCGTATTTTCCGCACCATAAGGCGCACCGTATTACAAGGTGCAGTCTCAATTTCGGGGTCTATTTCTGTACTTAACCCATACACAAGGCGTCTACAAAAAAAAAAAGGCATCGGAAGCAAAACAGTGAGTTTAGTTGAACTTTATTTTACTATTTAATCGTATCGAATCATAGATTCATTGATGTTGAATTCTTTCGCAGCTGCTCTATTCCCATTTACAACCGCGTAACTGATAGCCTGTAGTT
>JAOUQX010000036.1:19791672-19803269 GCA_028566295.1 Liobagrus marginatus
CACACACACACACACACACACACACACACACACACACACACACACACACACACACACACACACACACACACGTCACTGTCCATTTGACAAAAGGGATTTGTTGTAGTCCAAATCCTCTGACTCACTCTCTCCCGACACACACGCACGCACGCACGCAATGTCTTAAAACAGGTCACTTCAGCTTCTACACCTGTAGGAGAGGACACTCTGGAACATGACGATAATTACGCACAGTCAGCATGGGATCACAGGTGTGTGTAGACAATCACCGACGCATGCCACGTCTGTGGAGGCTAACAGCTCGAGCAACAGACACCGACCCCATTGTGTCCCGGCGGTGGGAGGAAGCAGGGACGGGAGCGGGTTCCTCCACCCTGCTTTAATGGCGAGGGGAAGCTGCGTGTGTCCTGACCTGCTGTGGAATAACAACACTGGGACAATGCTGTTGTACTGAGTGGGAATTTCCACACGCGCACGACAGGAAAGAGACGGGCGCCGGCGCGGAGAACATGCTGGATAGCGCCATAATGACACAATCCCACCAGTTCCCAGCTGGCAAACACGGTGATGAACTGAAAATACATAAATACATCAGTCGTGGGTGGTGCAAAATGGGCCTGTTGAGGCCAATAAATATATTTTTTTTAAAAGCACAAATATTGCCAAGGCTGTTATGGAAACTTGTTGAACTGTAGAAAATGTTCGCGCTCTCACAGTCACTACCTGAGACACATAACTGGCATTCCTGCACTGAGAACTTTAAACAGTTATTTACATGCGCGCGCGCACACACACACGGTTACGTTTGCGTCAGAATCTGTTCCGTCGTTCAATTACCAACAGCTCCTTTATGTGTAGTTCGCAAAAATGTCTCCTGTTCGCTTTGGTGGCGTCAACTCTCAATAGAACCGTCTTATTGGCTTTGACTTCAGAACAGCTGAATAAAGCAGAGATAAAATAATTATTGACTTGACTGGTCAAATTCCACTTCCTGTAAATGAAGCGAGTTTTACATTCATCTCTGTTCATTGCACACACACACACACACACACACACACACACAACTTCGCTAGTTTTAGTTTTATAGTGCACAAACTGTACACACAACATTCTGCATTTTTAATAAAACATTGTTTAGTATGTTTTTAAAGCTATATTACCTATGGGGACTCATAATATACACATTTGTGTCCTCACAAATTGATAAACAAGTTCACACACACACACACACACACACACACACACACAAGTATTTAAAAGGGCTCAAGAAGGAGGTTCTAGGAGGTTTGATTTATAGTAAATAAGAAGAGTTAAAGAGCTAATTAACTTCTAAGTCTCCATGAAATTAAAATCATCTTAGTATGAATGTATCAGTATTACGTTCGTGTATAAGCAATGACAAAGCTGCCATGAAAAAGACACGCGTTGATCTGGCATAACATTATGACCACCTTCCTTATATTGCGTACCTAATATTATGGCGGTTCAGTTTGCACTTCATGAGGTTCAGTGTTGATTTAGGAAAAATAAAATGGAAGAGCAAGACCGGGATGATGAGCAGGAATAAATGTTTTATAGCTCTAATGAAGTGTTCATAATATTGTGGTGGTCCCCCTTTTACTGTGAAAGCAGTCCTGACCCGTTGAGGCATGGACCCTACTAGAAGGTGTGTATGTGGCATCATCTGGCACCAGGATGTTAGCAGCAGATCGTTTAAGTCCTGTAAGTTGTGAGTTGGGCCTCCTTCCTTCCCACGTGCATCAATGAGCCTTGACCGTTCATGACCCTGCGTTATGCTTGATCATGCATACTGAATTTACGTGGACTTTTAGTTTCCTCATGCCACTACTCATCAATATGGATGCAAACTGATAGGACATTATTATTATTTTAACTGGAATGAAATAAGCTCAATTCCAATGTCCATGGTTAGGTGTTGCTTTTTAAGAGAACCTCCTCCTTGCTAAACCCAAATATTATAGTGACTTTTATGGTTATAGCAGTCTAAAGGCCGAAACATACGCCGGCCGGCAACGTCCCGCTCGCGCGACCTCATTTTCTTTATGCCGATGCAGCACAAATTTTGAGACCGCGTGGACGGTGTGCGTGCAACAGCGCGTGCGCATGCAGTACAGAATAGTTCACTAGGTGGCAATACGCGCAGTACTGAGCACAGTGTGCAGTCGTGGAAAGAACGATTCAAAAACAACGGAGTGTTTTCCGTTTTAGATTCTTTTTCTCGTGGCGCATTTTCCAAACTATGCTGCAATGGTGGATGCACTATTTTACTTTTCTGATCCTGTCCATCCTGCTCATGTCCCATTGATGACACGACTCAGTGCCGCCCTCCGATGTCTGGTAGAGTATAGAAAAAATTGTATTGTGTATGTGTCGAACGCACGCATCTGTGGTTAAGTGTATTGAAACGTTGAAAGATACCTGTTCGTGACTGGGGCTGCTAAGCGTCCAGATGTGGAAAGTGAAGTATACGCGGCGGGGCTTAATTGAAGATGAATCCACCCCTAACTACATGGCATAAAGACCTGGCAAATGGGGTTAGGGGGTATAAAAATGACATAAATCGCATTCTATGGCAAACGAAATAACCCCATGCGTTAAAACAATTTTTTTTGCATTATACATATTTTTTTATGTATATTTGTTATAGAAGACAGATATTTGCGTTACTACGGACACATCACGAATGAAGCACCCCATTGCTTATGGTATTAGATTAACAGGAGGTTATGAGGTCATATCCCAGTTTTGAAGTCCCTTCATTGGCGCCAAGACAAAGACCACAGCATTGCTGTTTATTGAATATGTGGATTGGTAGATTTTCGAAACACGCTGGCATTGGGGTGTTTAACCCGGTGCCTGATACTCGCATCAGTGCAACACATCTTAACACACCTCTTGTCTGTACTGACAGTAATTTTATTATTGTCATATTATATGTGATCAGTTCAGATCCATCTCGCAGCCTCTTTCATGGGTTACATATTAACTCTCTGTTGACAAAGTGAACATTTATGATGCCTGTTACTATATAAACATCTCATTAATATAACATGCGTCTGAGATTTGTCAGTTAAAATCACTCATTGTCCAGCTCAGCTACGGTCAAATCCTCCTGACGGGAACAATGTGCAGAAACTATTCAGCCCCCACGTTGCATCGTTCCTGTCCAGTTGGTGTGTGCAGTCTCACTAAAAGGAAGGTGTGGACATTACTGACAGGTGTGTTGTCTGCCTACGCACATACGCCGTGTTTACATTTCACATTATATTTGTAGATCTGGTAGACACTTTTATCGACGTGTTGACAAGGTTATAAGGTACGGTGTTGACTGCAAACAGCGATGAGAACTGGTACAAAGCATCCTGGTGCCTGAACAATGGAAGTGGTTTGCTGGACATGGATCATTTTACAATGGAATATACATTCCATAAGGTTAAGTGGTGATGTGATATAAAGACAGGAGTGCTGCTGGCGGGAAAAGGTTATGAGCGAGTGTATTAGTGTGTCCACCCTCTCATTCCTACTCAAAAGCGTGGGAAAACCGGGACACGCTGGAAAAGGATTACGAGCTTCGAATGATCAGAACTCGGGCTTTGCTTCTTTACAAATGAGTGAACGCAACAAGGCGGTGACGCGTCGAATGAGCATAAGCAGCATTTTATGAGCGCTCTTCTCCTACGGTTAATGATTTAACTGATCGCCGGGTGGCGGCCAATAATCACATTTTAAGATTTGATCGAGTCTCACAAACCGATCTTTCATTGTATTTATTTTTGTCTCATATTTAGTATCCTGATATACATAGTGTTATGCATGAACTCATTGATATTAAAATGTTCGTGATTATTTAGAACTCTGTTAAAACAATAGCTACATTACATATCATCATCGTCATCGCTATAAAATGTAACAAATATATAAAAATATTACAAAGGCAACATCTATAGTATTACTTTATCTGAAGAAAGGTTGACGCTGATCAGAAAGCGCGCCGATCAGTTATATAAAGCTTATATAATAATAATAATAAATGATATAAAGCATCGGAAGCGGGATCGGATCATGAAATCGGTACCGGCTGTAAAAATCATAATCGGAGAATCCCTATAGCCTTAAACTCTGAAAGCAGTTTACCTGAGAGCTCGACTGAGTTTGTCGTAGTTCATCTGGGGCTTGCATTTGCGCGCCCCCCACAGCCGGGCGACCTCGTCGGGATCTTTGATGACGAACTCGCCGTAGTCCCCCTGCCAGGCAATGACATCGTGGTACTCCTCTTTCCTGAGCAACTCCAGGATGAAGTGCCACAGCTGGATCTGCCTGGAGCCTGGACTTGACTCGGGCTTGTACGCCCATTCTGGAAAGGCGAACCCTAAAAGCAGGCAGAACATAAAGATAAATATGGTGCAACTTACAAGAACCCACCTATATTGGCACTCAGATCTTCATCACTCTGGTTGCAATCACATGAGGTTGAGGTCAAGCCTAACGTTATCGTATAATCCTAGATCATCTGTAGTGTTTACTACGGTTTAACTAACGAGTCCATTTTCTCTTTCATGACAACAAATCCAAAAGTTTCAATTCCGACTAGAGCTGGTTAGATCTAGAAAAAAACAAAAAAAAAAAGAGGGAAAAATATTTTTCAAATCAACAATAAACACTGAAATTGCACAAACAAGCACAGCTGGATTTAAATGCAAGTGGACCGCCATCAACTGTATAGAAGCGTTAGATAACAGAAGAAAAACTAAAAGTGTTTACTAAATGGTAGTGGTACCTAGTGGTAACGCTGCTTTCTTAACAGGAAGTTTTCCATCACTGGAAAGTCCAGCACGGAGAAGGGTGTACTTCCTGGTTTACAACGACAAGCTGCATGTAAATAAAGTCAAAAAAATAAGAGGAAAACGACCGTTTGTAGCCGTTATACCGTACACATTAATGGGAAGTAATCTATTCTTCCACTGTGGTGAACAACCTACCGGCACATCTTTCTAAATAAAAATAAGGAGTTTGATTACAATCAAACAAACCTTTTGCCATTTAATCGGTTAGACGTTGGTGACTGTTAGGAAATCTCTTAATACAGGGAGAAATAAAAGGCAGTAAATTATCGAGCAGCTAGGATCAAAAGTTAGCTAAAAACGATGCAACCTGGGCATTTATTCCAGGCCATGTGCATACATGCTCACACACACACACACACACACACACCTCCTTGCTTGGTTCTCTTTGTAAGATTCTATTCCAGCAAAGACAGCACACACTTTTTACACTGATGGTTTCCCATCCAGATTGGGTTTTTTTTTTTAATTTAAATTTTTTTTTATTGATGAAGCCTACTAAATAAACTCGACATCAAAATTTCTGACTGGGTTGATGGAGAAAAAAAGCAAGTCTGTGTTTAAGAATAAAAAAGAAAAAAGGAAAAGAAGGTCTGCTTTGGTTTCAGGTTTCAGTCTTATCGTGACCGGCTGGCACTGGATTACATCATCGTTGTGTGCAGTCTTCAGACATTTTGCATAACAGTTACTGCGTACAAACGAGGATTTGCATACCTGTAACAACCGTTATAAAATAAAACATTTGCTTAAGGTTTGAGTAACCCTAGGGGTGGCACGGTAGTCGGCAGCGGCGCTCTCCTCAAATGACTTTTTAACAGTAAACTCAACACACCAGGACGTGCTGTTATGGGAAAACGTTCAACGACTGGTGTGACGAGTTATCGGCCGGCCCGCAATTCCTCCAAGACTACAGCAACGCCTTATTCAATTTTATTTATAACAGGTGCTTTTAACAATACACATTGTCCCAAAGCACATTTACAGACGATGCCACCTGAACCTGACCACATGAACCCATCCTCATGTGGGGGACAGCAGAATGTGATATACAGTGTAAATGTAAACATATGAGCATGTGTTCAGTCTTGATCAGTCCTTGTACACCAGTCAACATTTATCAAAGGGTTGTTCATTCATTAATCACATCATACTTCATTGTTTACTTACTGGAACTGTTGCAGAGAGCGTCTGCAAAACAAGTTCCTTCCTGTTATCACTGTAAACACTCACCAACACCTCTCTTACTCTCGTTCTCTCTTACAAACTATTCCCCCCCAAAGAAAACAGCTCATCAAGTTATGCAGCTCCTCTGTCCTGAAGACTTTCCCCTGTAGGAAAACCTAAAAATACAGCTTTATGTCTGACTGGTATTATGCGCAGACACTGGAGACTCCTTCCAAAAACGCTAAACAAACAGCTCAGATACACGTGTGCGCTCTAATTAATATTAGCATATAGGCTATATTCATGTGGCGTATATGACTTTAGAGATTATGTAAATGGTCATCATCAGATCCACTACACTACACAGTACAGCACATGAAAAAGCACTGCAATTGCCCCTTTAAGAGGTCAAATGTGCCATGCCCCAAAGAGTCTGACAGGCACAGATCTGGTTTCATCTCTCACTCACTCACACACACACACACACACACACACACACACACATGAAAATGATCTCTGCTAAGATGTCTGAGCCAAAGTCAATGTCTGTCAAATTCCCTGATGAACAATGAAGAACAGACTACCAAGTCACACAAGCGCACTCAGCCTTTTGGCAATGATGGATACACTTACAGATGTGTAATACATACACACACACACTTTGTTAACCAACAGTGCTAAGGCATGATGCCGGATACTGTGCTTCTCTAGGCCCCCACCCACAAGCGTAAGCTGCTATTTGTGCTGAAGCATCCGAGACCGATCTCGTCCTAGAGGACAATACCTTTCCAAGATAAGAATGTGTGCGGCTAAGTGTGTGTGCATATTATTGATCATATTACTCGCCGCATTACCACCCATGCAGCGCCAATGTGGTGATACAAGGGAACGCACGCACGCACACACACACACTTACAAACATATGGCAACACTGTGAAACAAAATGCTACAGCATGCGAGAACTTGTGCTAAATGTTTATGCAACATAAAACACAAAGCCGAGCCGTGCCTTTGCTGCCGTTGCCAAACACAAACCAGTTTTGTGTTCCCAAAAGCATTCTTTCTTTCTTTTTTTTTTTACCTACTGTATGCAATACACATCTGCAAAGCTGTTGTTAGCATCCACCGAAACGAAATCCCAGCTGCTGTATAACCCTGGAGCTAAATTCCCATGTCAATATCTTGTGATTGAATCACCGTATGACAACACACCCAATCGTGGTGTAGATCTAAACAACCAACTCTTACGCTCTGTTTAGAGAGCTACCCTGAATCCTGTTTCTTTTATTTTTTTAAAGACCATTACACTCTACAGAGCCTACTTGTTTTTGTCCTCTGAAGATTAAGTTAGTGCAAAGCTCACCTTATTAATTCGGTCCCTCCACTGCCTTCCTATAGGAGCTCGCAATAGACTTAAATAAGTGCCAGAAAAAAAACGGACCCACTCACTTTTACCACTTTTTCACTATTACCGGCAATAGTCCAATCACAAAATCCTGCGCCGGTGCCCAGATCCTGGTTCCGAACTGACATCTTGGTCTCGAACAAGGAACAAGGGAACCGTTGACATCAGCAGGTGGTGCGTTTACTACAGACGGCAATTGAAAGAAGGCATCTTTGAATTCTATTTAAGTTCATTTAAAAAAAAAAAAAGCAGTATATTAACAACAACATTAAATATGTCAGTTCAGCAGTGGTCAGGAGCTTGCCATCTCTTGCCATCTGGTCGACAAGGAAATCCAAGACAAAGTAGCGCGAGAAAAAAAGCATTTTTATGAAGAGATAGTGTGGCAAAATGGCAACCGCCGGATTTAACCGAGTCGCTGACCAATTGGTCAACAAGTTGGTGACATGGAGGGTTCTGCTCCCTACCAGCAGAAACATGAGGATGTTCCTGCACAGAAGCCCTGGCCTAAACCACAATGAACATCCTTGGGAGGAACTAGAACGTTGACTACACCCCAAACCTCCACAGCGGTCGGTACTTCCTGACCTCACTAATGCTTATGTGGCTGAACGCTCAAATCCTCATAGCTACACTGACGATCAACTGAAAAGCATGTCCACAAGAGTGGCAGTTATTACAAATGGGGTAGAATGGGATGAAGAATTGAATGTGTTTAAGAACCACATAGAACACTTACTGTGTGCCCGAGGGAATTCTCAACCACCAACTGTCCACCGGGTTCCTCTGACTGAACCCACCATCCATTTTGCTCGTCATCCTTTATATCCTCACTACCTCCTTTCAAACATGCTTTCTCTCTGTAGTTTAGGCCACTCTGGATAGCGGAATGGAGTAGTGGTTCATTTGCCTTGCACTATTCAGGGTTGCGAGGTTAATGCTCCTAACTCTTCCCTGGGTGAGTTTGCATGTTCTCTCCAGACCTCAGTGGTTTCCTCCATGCCCGCTGGTTGCCTCAGTCTATATCCTGTTTGGAGTCTATCCTCAGTCAACCTTGTGGAGGTTGATTGGCATCGCTAAATTGTATGTAGTTTGTAACTGGGCCCTGAAATGGTTTGGCAAACTACGCGGGATATCCGCTGCCTCGTACTCAAAGGCCCTGTGATGGACTCCAGGTTCCCTGTGACCCGGTGTAGGATATCACGGTGCATTCAGGGCAAGTACCATAAAAACTGGCCACAAAGTGGGAAAATTGAAATAGGACGCCAGACGTTAATAGAGGGTCATGCACATACAAATTCAAATCAGTAGGCAATTTAACCAAAGCTGCCTATTTGCATGTTGTTGTGCAGACGCAGACAACTGGAGAACTTAGCTTAAACCAACACAGACAGACAGAGAGTGAGACGAGGGAAAACTCTGCAGAGACACTTACCTGGACTCGAGAACAAACTGGAGAATCTGGAGTCTACCTTCCTCAGCACCATTATCAGTCTGAATTAATTCACATCTTAAATCTTTAAAATTTAAAGCATCCACTAAGTTACAAAGATTAACGAGACGCATAACTTTGATAGAGAGTTAAACATTCAGTGTTGATCTAAACAAATAGCCGGTTTTATTGTAAATTATGAGGTTCCTAATTTTGGCCAATAGTCCTTGACATTAACAATACAACAACTGGTGAGCTGACCAATCACATTCAGTCATAATCGGTAACTGCTTGGTCCTGATGCATGAAAACAATCACGATGCCGGTGAAAAGTTAATATAATAAAAAACAGAATCAGTGCGCTGCTTTGCTGTGTATAAAATTGGGGCTTGAC
Organism: Liobagrus marginatus; assembly: GCA_028566295.1. Taxonomy (NCBI): domain Eukaryota; kingdom Metazoa; phylum Chordata; class Actinopteri; order Siluriformes; family Amblycipitidae; genus Liobagrus; species Liobagrus marginatus. The sequence goes on from JAOUQX010000036.1 coordinate 19,800,930, forward strand.
TTGGAAACCTGATGTTTTGGCGGAGACATGCCATCTAGTGGACACTGTTTTGATCTTGAACATATACATCTGTTGAGGTACGCAAGTATGAACCATTATTTAATTATTATAAGTGAATTTACTGTTTTGAGAGACGGGGAGCGAGAGAGAGAGCGAGAGAGCGAGAGAGAGAGAGAGAGAGAGAGAGAGAGAGAGAGAGAGAGAGAGAGAAGCATGTTGTGTGGGTGCAAGTAGATGCAGCAGTGGGTATTGTGCCATGTGTGGAAAACAGCGCGTGTGTATTAGTAGATAGAGTTTTAAAGCTTTACCAGAGAGTTGGGTTGCGAGTGCAAGAGCGTATGACCTCATCCCCTCCCCCCTCCCCCCTCCCTGCATAACCTCTATGACCTCGCGTCCTTCTCTGTGTCTTTCGGTCTCTGGTTCTCCCCACCCTCCCCAAGGGGGAGACACAGGATCCTTACCACAGAGAAGAAGAGGACAGATCAGTGCACGCGGACACACGCGCACTTCATCAATAATTCAGGGAGCCATCTTTGCTCCGTATCCGAGTATCCGATGGAAGAGGGGGTAATCTCTGCCCTGGGACATGAGCACGAATTTGTTGAGATAAACACTAGAAGTTGTTGTCTGGTGTAAAAAAATAAATGGAGAGTAAAAGGAGAGAGTGATGGAATGAGACAACACGGAGTAGGAAAAGAGAAGCAGTCTAGAAGAGCCTGAGGAGGGCTTAGGGGGGTTTGGGGGGGAAAGGGAAACAACGTTGGGGGGGTGAGAGAGAAGAGGGATGAGATCATAGCTAGTCTCAAAGTCTGTTGTCATCCAGGTCAAATTGCCGCTCTCCCTCTCTCTCTCCCCATCACCCTCTCCCTCTCTTCCTCTTCCCATCAGTCTCTCTCCCTCTTTCTCTCCCTTCACCCTCTCCCCCTCGAATGCAGGCTGTCCGAGGTGCAATCTGTTTTTTTAAACGCTGAATGTATTTGAAGAATCTCAAGCACTCCAGCATACAGCAGCTTTGTTATGAGAGGAAGCATAGCCATCATGCAGTGTGTGTGTGTGTGTGTGTGTTAGCAAAAAGCAAACTGATGACATGAAAGAGTTTCTGTCAGGCAACACAGAGCAGCGATTCACTTTGGGTAGAAACTGAAGAGGACAGCTTTATTCACCTCTTAGTCATTAACGCTAGTAGCAACTCCGGCCACTTCTGAAATTCCAGAGGCGTGTGTGCGTGTGTGCTTTAGGATGGCCGGGGGTGGGTAAGAGAGCTCCCTTTAGTATGCTGGACTCTTAAAAGCTCGGTGCGAAGACGAATATTACTGCAGCGAGTGGAAGTGTGTGTTCTAGTGACAAACTTTTTTTAGCCGAATATTAAGCTGGAATTTTTAAATTTTATTTTAAGTTCTGTGGTGCTGTAAAGCTGCTTTGAGGCAACTGCCATGGTTGACCGGACGTATAGCTATAGAACATATAGAACATTATCTGGCTGTTTGTTCTAGAGCTACATTACCCATGCGCTGTTGCTACAGAAAGTACACCTAGCTACAACATAGGAACATGCAATGAATCAGAAGCTGCTTGGAATTGGGAACTTGAGCCGAAGGACTTTTCCTTGTAGCCTTTTACAGTCTAGGACAGAAGGTCCTCGAGTTACATTTGTGCGACTTATGAATTTTCAACCTTACGATGACAATGATGAAAGTGATACAACTAAATTGTAAAAAAAAAAAAAAAAAAAAAAAAACATTTGCTCGCACAGCAGGCAGTGCGGTGTACAATACGTTAGGACTCCGCCCTGTGATCATGATTCCAAGTAGGCTAGGCCATCTCGTGACGTATGCTATTTATTCCTATTCATTTATGGTGGGGGCATCGGAACACCTCTCTTTCCCAAGTACCTATTTGGATCATTTTCGGATTCAAGATAAATAAAGTTATTACGGTAAGGTGTGCAATAAAACTATAGCGTTACCTCATTTCCAGCAACATGTCAGATTGGCACTGTAGAGTAACACTTGTTACAAATAAGGGTTTTATCAGCCCAATGAAGATTGTTCTAACCTGAGCTATATGTATTCCAATGGTAGGTGATTTACCGTATTTTCCGGTGTATAAGACGACCCCCTATTTTTTCGGGTGAAAAATTGGGTCTTGTGCTATACTTGCTGCATAAGACCACCCCCCTTCTGAGACACCATTTAAAAAAAATTCAGAAACATAAACAAACCCCATCAGATTTGATTTAAACATTGTAATTTTAATGAAAACGGTTGACTTACTGGTAGTTAAAATCCTTCAAAATCCTCTTTGGCTTTTCGTAGCTTGTGTGAAGACTCGTACACAGGC
>JAOUQX010000036.1:19910031-19924546 GCA_028566295.1 Liobagrus marginatus
ATACTGTATATACTTATGTTTGTAATGGACACATTAATTTTGTTATAAACTCAATGTATTTGTAGCAATTTTCATATGAAGTCATTAATGACAGTGAAATAATTGTTGTACAAAACAGCTTTAAACAATGTAAGGAAAAGCGGTAGCTCAGTGGTTAAAGCAGGGGTGTCCTAACTCAGTCCTTTTGGGTCACTGTACTGCAGAGTTTAGCTCCAACCCTAATGAAACACCTGAACCAGCTAATCAATGCTTTACTACAGGCTAGAAACTTCTAGACAGGTGTGTTGGACACCCCTGGACCTTGGACTGCTGATCATAAGATTGTGGGTTTAATTCCCAGCACCAACAAGCTATTGCTGGGCTCCTGAGTAAGGCCCTTAACCCTTAACTGCTCAGTTGGATAAATAAGATAAGTCACTCTGGAAAAGGGTCATCTGCCACGTGAAACGTAGGCATGCAGCATCAAGAGCTTTGGGAATTATTATACGATTTAATCTCATTTACTAAAAAAAAAAATAGAAATGGCTCAAAGGATATTTTTTTGGAGCAACAGTAAAGAACAAAAAGTTAGCGCACAGAAAGTGTTAATAAAATACAACAGCAGGCGGTAATGAAGGACCTACAGATAGACTGAGGGCATCTGCTGGTCCTGAACCTCAAAAACTCTATGGAGACATTTGCTGTTGTGAGAGTGTACTTATGATAGATTATATACCATACCTTTATTATGATAAAAGTTTATTACTTTAACAAAGCACTGAGGTTTGTGTGTGTATATATATATACATATATATATATACACATATATATATATATATACACATACACACGCATATATATATATATATATATATTTATTTATTTTAAATCAGGCAAACAATAATACCGGCGCTTTTGGGTTATATTTTATTTAGAATTAAATTTTAACTTGAAATTTAACTGTCTATACATGCGTTGGTTAAATTAAAACGTTAACAAAAACAGAAAGGAAAAAGTCGGACACAAAGAAAGAATTTGAAGCACCGGACAGACAAGAGTATAGACAAAGCAGTACACGTAGGATTACTACAGTTTCTAATGTTTTTTAAATGATACAAAGATAATGAATGAGGAATACGCATTACCACATACTGTATATTCCTCATGAAAAAAATCCTATAAAGGCTCAGTGTGGTTGAAACTAAAATCAAGTTTGTCTGCATTAACCGTTTTGCGTAAAATAGATTTTATTCCGAATCCCTTTCAGTAGAAATGGCTTGTTACTTTTCATTAAGCATCTGTTCAAACATTTGGACCTGGCTCTGGAAGGCTGGTGTTTGTTGCACAGATGTTATGGAACATCTGGTCCATAGATTATTACCAGTTGCATTAATAGCACGGGTACATATCTGCAGTGTCCTGCAATAGTGAACACACACACACACACACACACACACAAACACATCCCCCAACTTGTACTAAACAGCCAAGCCTGGGGGAAAAATCTTAGTACTTTCAGAACAATACCTTTGGTTACAATCCAATTAGCCGTTGATACTTAATCAACAAATTGGAGCAAAATCTCTAATTGTGTTTTATTACAGATTTGGCAAACTATTATTCATCCAGTTTGCTTTAACGTAAATTACAAAACCCAGAATCAGCTGTCTCTCATTTACTTTGCTCCACGATATAAACAAAGGTATTTTATTGGACAAATTATCAACAGCAGAAAAAGCTGCCCTCAGCTTGAGTGTGGTCTGAGCATGTGTGCCATTGCCATCTCTTACAATCATATCTACACTATGTTTGGTAAATGCTTGTTTCCTTCAGCCATACTGAAATTGAAATCTCTATTTACTTTCATCTCATACAAAGCCTAGCCGGCACAATCCTAATTAAATGAACCCAAAAGGACTTTTCTTCTTTCTTCTTTTTGCCAGTGTATCTATTTCTCAGGACCTGGAAACAAAGGCACACAACAGTGTAAAATGAACGCACACTTATAGTCAAGCATTTGAAAAAATGTTTAACAAAGAGAAAAGAAATAAATGGGAAGAGACAAAATGGCAAAAAAAAAAAAACATCTGAGACAAGGAGTTCGTGTCACTAACAATAAAAAAAAAAAAGCAAACGACCAACGTTCACTGATTAAAAGTTGGCACACTATTAGGGTTAATTGGTAAAAACAAATCCAGTATAATTAGAGCTACCTGAGTAAAAGAAGTATAAAATGATAAGAACTTGTGGCATCTCCCGCCCCCTAGTGGAGCAAATATTTGCCCGGTCCTTTAAAATACGTCAGGAAATACCCGTAGTGAGTTTAACCACCCACACACCCACACACGTAACAATGCAGTTGCAAATATTGCCATTCAGTTTCATTAAGTAAATCCTAATATAAATCAGGGCTAGATGTTGTCATCACCAGTTACACAAATTAATCACATACTGAACATGGAGTTAAAAGCTGTTGGTAAAGAGCCAGAGTAAAGGACTCAAAACAGTTGCAACCAGCATCCTTCTTACTAATCGACCCATAACCGATGTCTGCCATCGAGTACGCTTTCTTACCTGTGCCCTGGCCACTTGCTGTGCTGCATGTCTGATTGTTGAGCAGCAGCTTCCTGCCTTCTTCATAGTCATCCTGATCGACGCTGACCAGCAGCCGCACACCTTCTTGCCCAGCTGCTCTCTTCAGGGAGTCGGTGATGAAGACGCCCTTGAGTGCCTCCAGCAGCGCGCCACTCAGGTAGTCAGCCCAGAACGCGTCCAGGTTCTGCAGCTCAGAGAACTTGATGTCGCAGACGATGGAGCCGAGGTCACGGGCACGCAGCAGAAGGTTGGCGCGTCTGAAAAGCTCAAACTGGCGCTCCAGAGGCTGTTGCTTGTCTGAGGAGACACTGGCACGCAAGGCTGACTCATGCTCGGAGTACTCCGCTCGAACACGCAGCCGGATGTCTGCCATGAGGAAAGAATGAAAGGAGGAGAATGGAGGAAAATAAAAATAAAGGAGGAACAGAGGGAAGGTGAACGGATACGAAAAGGGATGAGTTGAAAGACAGGCGAGTGAGTGACAAAAAGAAATGCATGAAGTAAAATTAAAGACGGCAGGCAAGCAGGAAAGGTAGAGGGTATTCATGAATGAGAGAAAAAAAAAAAAAAAGGAGGGGAAACAGTGCAGAGTTGAAAGATAGGAAAGAGAAAAAGGTAAAGAAATAAGTAAAACAATTGCAGTCAGATTCAGCACGTCAACACAACTTTACTTTTAAGACGCCTTGGATTATTCAGACTACGTTTAACACAGAGCAAAATGATAGTATTTCTTTGCTGTGTACTTAATGGCCTTAATGTAAAAACTTTTCTGCTCAGGAGCAGTGTGGCTGTAAGCATCAGAGGCTTAACATGTATGAGCTCGACAGCCTGACAGTAATGACCCAAAACCAAACTGAAACAGTTCATCTGGACTAGATAAGGCTCAGGATGAGGCTCGGCTCTAGGAGCAGACAGTCAAGAAAGGGTTAACACTTTCCAGCTGAGTAAATTCTGACTGAACAACGGATCTCGCAGAAGACCATTCACTTAAGAGATGGACAAGCATATTTAACTGAGCAGGCAGAACTCAACATGGTGGGCTTCAAGTAATGTTCACCGAATGCACACTTAACCCACAATACCAGATGATTTGCAGCACTTCGGTTCTCACAGGTCTTCTGCGTTAGGCTGAAATTTCGACTGTCCTATTTTAAAGTCGCAATTCTTTTTTTTTTTTTTTTTAGCGTATTGAAAAGTCCAGCAGATAGAGGACATCAATTTCAGGCAATTCAGCATGATCAATGAACTAAAACGCAGCTCCCCAGCCCTAAAAATTAGGCTCGTTTCAAGGTGGAGTCATTGAGCAGAACCGGTCTTGTGCTTTGAGCTAAATGGTTTAGAGGCCAAGTAGTCAGAAGTAACAGACTAGTAGAGGATGGCGCTACCTTGTGGTCATTTCAAAACAGGCGGAGGAGGAACCGATGTCATGCAACGGCACAGGGCACAGAGATGGCAAGATACGATTGAAAGATACATACTGAACCAGTGCTTCGTTGTGATGTCATTTCCTTTCATGTCATTTCATGTCAGAAGTGGAGAGGACCCATCCATCTTCAGAACATTGCTGCAACACAAATCCAACCCTTTCCACCCTCAGCGCTTTCCGCACTTGCCTTTCCACGCAAAGTTTGGTGACAAGAGCGTCTTAGGAACTCCATGGAAACATGTTCTCGTGAGATTTTTTTTGTTTTACAAATTCAGGAGAAAAACAGTAAATCATGTAGATCTTTAACTGAGCAATTCATGGTTACTTTACATGTTGGAGTTAATTGTGGGATTGAGATACTTTGCCTGAGAGCATCTGCTGCAATAGGAGTCTAATAAGTAAATAAGTAAATAAATAAATAAATAAAAGGCCTTTCTCCATATGATAACTAGAAAAGGTCTGAACAGCCATTGTAAGCAATATCAAACTACAAACTTCCTGAATTTCATTGTTCAGTTAACAGTGTCCACAACAAGCACTTTTAGTAGACATCAGAGGACATTCAAAAAATACTGTAATGGAAATTAACCAATGACAATTTGAACCAATAATAAGAGCAATAAAGGAAATGTTTTTGTTCTTTAGGTTCTAAACTTTAACAAAATTAAAAAAAGAATCTCTGTAGGCTTTTGAAATTTGTGCATAAAAAACGAATTAATTTCTTAATCTAATTGAGAATTCCCCACAGCTATTACAACAAACTGGGAACATTAATCGAACACGTACTCTAAAAAAGATCTAATGGCATTCGCATAGCACTTTCTATTCTGTTCCATAGTCAAGTACTTCTCATGCTGGTGTGAAGCGAGGAGAGTGTTTTTTTGCATGGATTAAAAACATCTCCAATAAGTTTCAAATTCCGCCATAGTTTAGGCAGATGATTCAGTACAAAATGACATAAAGCAATTAACTGATGATGGACCGTGTGACTGTTTACAGAGACATCTGATGACATCAATCCATAAAGTTAGGTATTTAATTTCAGATTTTTTTTTTTATGTACAGTATGTAGAAAAACAGGTCCTTTAATTTTTCCACCTTTAGGCACAATTTTATGAAGCCGCTGCTGCATGCGAAGAGCTTCCACATTATATCCATCCCTCTTTTGTGATGAACAACAAACCAAGATGGAGGGAGAGAGAACGAGAGCAGGACTCTGCTAACTCGTTCATTAAGTTTGCTCTCTCCCTCTTTTAGTATGTGAGGATGGCCAACTTGTTTTGTCCCTGACACTTGAGTCAGTCTGTTTTTCAACTGTGGACACAAAGGAGAGAGAAAGAAACAAGCAGAGTTTGGGATGAACGTTTTTCCATAGGCTGTTCCACTGTTGCGGTCAAAGCAGGCAATTTTAAAAGCTTCAACTGTATATGGGTAGAAATAAATTGACTTTGCAGTTCCCTCAAACGATATTTACGTTTACATTGGTTTTTTTTTAAAGTGATTTTCACCAAGAGCTCTGTTGGGTTATTTTCCTCAGAACTGCTCACAAAATGAAAAAGTGGACATTTCTCTAGGTTGAGCTACCACTCAAGGCAGATTCAGGTTTGATATTGTTATTGACGTCCTCAGATTTGATCAGATCAAATGTCAAGCGTTCAGGAGAGCCCAATATATGAAATATATTGTTTGATAACATTTCCCCATTACACTAAGCTTCCTTTCCCTTTTAGCACTGATGAACATGAAAGGAGATTTTTTTTTTCTTTCTTGAGTCAGTTCTGTGGCCAACAACTTTCTCCAGAATTCTGTACTAGCTGTTTCTCCCCAAAGGCTACTAAAATACACCAATAAAAAAACAACAGGTCTTTGGGGAATGGTTTGAGGAAGTGGATTGTTTATAACGATAACATTCAGCACTTTCGCCCCTCCTCTTAACCGAGTGAGGAAGGTAAAATGTTTTACCTTAGACATGGAACAGGCCTCATGAAGGAGCGCACGAGTGAGATTGCACACACTTGGCTTGAGTGTGTTTGATCGCACAGAGAGTAGAGCACATGCCCTTAAGTGTGGCGTGCACGTTCTCTTTCTCCTGCTTTTCCTACCCATTCCTGAGTCAACCTGCTGGAATCAAATGCGGTGTCAACAGAGCAAAGAGCACTTTCAGCATGTTTAGGAGCAAAAGGTCAAAGGTCACAGGGTAAAGCAGGACGATAATGTTAAGCCTCTTTTAAGAATTTTTTATAACCAACACAATGTAGGCATCATGTAAATAGTATAATAATAATAGTAAAAGAGAAACATTCTTATATGCCAGAAGACTAAGATTTCTACTGGTTTTTAGTAAGACCAAACTAAAAGAAAAAAGGCTCAAAGTAAACAAAAAGGTTTATTGTTAAAAGAAAAAAAAGAAAAAACGCGCACGCGGCTTGCAACGTATTGCCATTAGATACCTTAGAGCTAAAATACTACGCATGCTTGCGTTTAAGTTTTAGCAACGAGAAAAGAAATGAGGGTAATATTAGAATCGTATTTTTTCAGCTGTACCCATACTGACAGCGGATCAGCGAGTTTCACCAACGTCAGATATAGAGGAGTAGAGAGTTATCCTCAGGAGAACTTTTAAGCATTTGCTTTCATTCGGCGCAAAAAAACAACATCCCAGCATTGTCATGTCAAGTGAAGAAGAGTGAGTAAGAAAAAAAACACAAGTTAATCATGCAAAATGACGATGTCTGCGAGAGTGAAGTGAGATCAAACAATGGAATCTAGGTTAGACGAATATTTCCCATGGTATAAAAGATTATTTAGATATAATCGGAGTAGAATGCAATAACTGGTTAAAGTCCACTAAGTAATACATTCAACTTTTATTACAAAAAAAACTGTTATGTTTTTTGTATATTAACCTGCTTTACTTTTGCCACTTCTGGGCGAGAATTTTATATAACTATAGTATTTTACCAATACAAACCAAAACATTTAAGAGCAATACTAAATATGACATTAATAAATAATTAACCCTTGGAGGTGTAACAAACAACATGCATTCTTTCTCTGGTCAGAATTTGATACAGTGATGGGTATTTTTTCAAAAGAAGCTCCCATTCATGTGGTTAACAGTAAATGATGTTAATTAAGAATTTGTTCCCCTGTGACTACAATGAAATGAAATCATGGCAAGAACTACACGCTCAGGAATATTCATGTGCTTTATTTTAGTACATTTGGCTAGTACGTCTAGTAGAATTCATTTATATGCAAATGAGCTTGATCGGTTTAGGGTTTTACTAGGTCCTGCAGTGCAGTTGTTGAAAACTAATTAATAAAGCATTGATAGTATTAGGGCTAACCTTTATATTAGTAGCAGCTTAAACTGTATTTTAAACTAATCCTACATATACACACTGGGTTTATGAGAGGGGGTGACTACACTGGTCTGAATACATGTTACCCTTCGTAAATGCTGGCATATTGCACTATAGCTTTAGTTTTCGCACCGTATTGTGTGGCTTTAAATTCACCGGGTTCAACAAGCTGATTTAATTTCCTTAAAGCATGAATAAATGATTAATCGGATCCTTAAACACTTTGGATTTTATTTTCTATCTCTATTTTACTGTTGTTGAGTTCACAAGCCATTTAAAAATCAATCATAAAATGTGAGCGTATTAGTTACAATAAACATAAAGAGAACCAATTCACCTTATTAGTTTATAAAATTTAGGAGTCAGTGCTGTCTCTTAAAAAAAAAATTTTTAAGGAGTGCAACACAAAACACACCCGTTTCAGCCCAAACTTGACTGGACATATGAGCAGTGAGAAATATAACCAAAATGGTCCTGCTTACAGTTATTTGTCCAAGTATGCATTGTCCCCTAAAACTGACTATTTAATTGTATTGCATGATAATGTGATGGCATGTTAAGATTTTGAAATAGAAGTAAAATTTTATCAATTCTATAATTTTGTTTACATATTTAAATTTCAGATGTACATTTTTTTTTAAATTCGTTTTAGGTGAAATCAACAATGATTTAACAATGCAAGTTTTGAATAATTTAAAATTCTTTTTTTTTTTATTATAAATTCAGCTTGAGAACCACAGTAGTATTACGTCTTTCACCAAATGCTAGCTATAATGTTGACTGAGCTATACTGTTAGCTCTTTTCTTTTTGGACAGCAGATGCCATAAATGCTGCCAATTTAAAATGTTGATATTAATAGTTTGTTTGAAGTTTTTTTTACTTAGTGGACCTTTATTATTGCACAGTTGGTAATTTTTCCAGTGACTAATGCAGTAGTTTGTTTACCTGGTAGGGCAGAGCAGCATTAAACATAGCAGCAACCTGTAATGATTGTGAGGCACTTTTTTTTTTTCCCCCTTCCCATTTATCACCCTTTCAGGCTGCTTGAGCAGAAAATATGAATCACCATCCATTTAAACACATTAACGTACTGTATATTCTCACAAACAACACTGATGACTTGGGTAAGGCGCATTTCAGAAGATGTAGGGTTTGACTTGGAAGATGTATCTCAAAACTCTAACACTTTGTAAGTTACAAACCACGTTATATTTAAATAAATCAAATTCAAATAAACCTGATTATCAGTCACCATTTAAAATAAAAAGTACATTCTGTTAATAGAATTCAAAAGACCTAACAGCGCCAGTAAAAACGCTTCTGTTGCTATCTTCTTTATTTTGTCACAACAATTTCGGTTATAAATTGTGTCACAGAAAACAACCTTTATTAACATGCTTTCCAAATTTCTTAGTACCGGGTTCATTAACAGTTTGCTTTAATGACAGTGTGCATGCGAGCTAACATGGACTACACATGTTTGTCTTAAACGAATTCTACGATACATGGTAGATCAAATTTAGTCATCATAACAATTCAGCTGCTAAATTACACATTCACTTTAATAATAATAATAATAATAATAATAATAATAGGTTCAAGTTTCAAGCACTTTTCTTCTTTTTAGTGTTTGAAACTAGTGATCAGATATAACCGGAAACATGGATGGATGTCTGGATGGTCAGGAAGGAGTCAGCGGTCTCTATAGAATTTAACATTTATTAACAGCTGAAAGAGATGTTCACATAAAATTCTTTTAAAAGGCGATGTAAATGAATACAATGTAATGACACATTTCGTGATGCGGCATGTGCCGCTTTAAGCTACGCATACCTGTTTTCATTTTTGCACTTTTCCAGTTAGAAGGCTCGGTTAACAAGTTTGAACCTAGGACAGACCTGACAGAATGCACATGTTCTTTTTCAGTCATAAGCTATTAGCTGCGAGAGAGGGAGGAGTTTGACTGTTAATACACAGCCACGTTTTTGTTTATTTCAGAACGTTTTTCTAGATGTTAAAGTATGGATGGCAATTTCTGGATACACTTAGAAGAAATGTAAAACTACAATGCAGACCTTTATGGAAAATGTTACTATCGGTAATTAAACAGAAACAAATCTAAAATGTTACACTGCTGATTAGGACCATGATGCTAGCCGATCAAATGCATTAGACAAAAGATTTTGGGGGCTACAAAAGAGGAAGCCTCTATTGAAGACGTTCTTGACACCAGATTTCCGCAAGAAACATGAATCTGGATTATTTTCAGCACGTGGCTCAGATCAATTGATAGCTGGGCAAAGAAGGTTAGCTATTCATTATAAACAGGACAACTCACAAGGACAAAATCAGTTGGTTAATTTCCCACCTGTACAATAGAAGAGTGATACCACTAATACACATTCACACGTCTGCAGCAATATAGACCCAAACTATATTGTTTGAACAATTTTACTAATTACTTTTCCAACTTTGTTAAAGGTTTATACATCACTTGCACTTTAATAACTGGTCAGACACTCCAACGTGCTAATCTGACCACTGGCAGACTCAGCAGTCTCAATCCAGTGCGTGTCTGCCTGAGTTAGACACTGAATCAGCCTGCATAAGAACTGCATAAAATAGCCACCCTCATCACCGACAGACTGATGTGTCTCTTAAAGACGGGGGATGTCAGGAGACTCTTTGCTAAATATATTAATGTGCATGACATTGTACTTCTGCTGGAATAAGATCAAATAAAAATCATTCAAACAAAAACTAAAATCAAGGATCAGAATACAGCTATTGACTAGGGACTGAGGAATAATAGACTCGGAGGAAAAACCTGGGAGATAATATGAACGTATGACCATATGAACGTAATCAGTTGACATTGTGGATAATTAGCACACACCCGATTCATTTAGGTGCAGGAGACTGTGTTGGATTGTAAGGACGGTTTGATTTAGAGCAGGTTGTACAGATGGGCAGCAGGCAGTTTAAGGTAGCGAGCAAATATAGGAACATCGTGAGGGGGGGGTGGAAATACACTAGACGTAGGACCCGATCAAACAAAATGCATTTTTCAGCTCTGAAAACGTGAGGAGCACCACACTACCTTTTTTTATTGGTTGATTTCATGAACAAAGAGCAGTGGGCTGCGGGTTTTTTATGTTGCTAGCCAACAACTGAATCATCTGTCAGAGTAGTGCACACCGGGGCTCTTTGGTATTTCCTTGATTAGAGTTTAAAGACATTCAACTGACTCATCAAATCGCGAGGTAAAATCCGCGTTTTTGGTGGGGTTAGGCTAAATGAAATTTGGGGTCGCTTCAACCCGCAGACATGACAAACCCGTGGCAACAGTGCGGTTTGTAAAATTGAACAACTCTTGTTAACCAGCCACAAGTTTCTCCTCCATATTTGCACTGTTCAAGCAACTTCTTTCAGCACGACGGAAGTCCCGCCTCTTTATTCATTCAATTGGATGCCCTTGTATTGGATGCCCCCCCCACCTTCAGGCGCTCAGCGCGCTCCTGAAAAAACGCGAGGCACCCCGGGCGCATAAAGAGCATGCGAAACGCTCACTGCCATTAGAAAACTATTTAAAAAAGGCACCTCTCACTGAAAACGCGTTTTGTCTGATCGGGGTTTAATGATAACAACTATGCAGCACAAATAGTAATGCTTGATCAGACAAATACATTTTAAAATGCACATCACCTGCATGCGATTGGACTGCTAAAACACTTCATCTAAATATAAAAAAACAAGCGTGCAGCTCACAAGGAAGTCTCAGGTGGGGAATATGGGCCGTTAGTTGTTGAATGTTTTTTAACATACAAAACAAAAATGGACCATGATAAATGGCTATTAGAATCACAATGTGGAGAATGGCGAAGACATGAGTAACAGCTCAACCATAGGGTTCAAAGTTACGTTTAGAAGAAAGGCAGGCAAAAATAGAGAGCGGGAAAGAGAGTCGAAGGTACAGTGATCTTACCACAGGTTACTTTGTTAGTTGCAGGCTGAGACACGATTTCTGACGTGTCCTTGGCCTTTCTTGGTCGGCCTCGCCCTTTTCCCCTTCTTCCCCTTCTTCTTGCTGGTGCAGATGCTGTGACAGCTGAGCCAACACCTAATCGCCAGATACACACATACACAATCACCAGTTCACATATACTTCACAGGTGTGAACACATCACAAGTCCAGACAATCAGAAGCAGACCCTTAGAGAATTTCACCCTCTGAAATGTAAAGTTTGCAAAAACGTGATTAAAATAAAATCTCGTGGGCAACTCACCTGCCTTCCACTGAGACGCTTGTGTTTCTTCTAGGTCGGAGAGCGAACTTATTTGTGCGTGTTCTCGGCTTTGCATATAGCTTACAGATTCTCTTTCTGGCGACACTGGCAAGAAGAACGCAAGAATATACTAATGAGTTTTTTCTTCAAATTACAACCACTGACGCATGTCCGCTGATATTACAGGAACACTCCAACCTTAACATATATTAGTATGAAAATTAAAGCCTTCCGGCCCAACAGACTAAGCAAAATAAAGTGCTGCTGCATTATTCGATTTAAAAAGATAACATAGTGGATATAAATATTGAAATGCAACTGTTCAGGGTAGATTATTCCTTTAAATATTTTCCTAGTCATATAACTTTCAAACGTATAGCTTGTCGACTGCTTACCTGTTCTTCGTCTCTTGCTTGAGACAAAACTTAAGAGGTCGTGTCTTGTAAGAATACGAAGTAGCTGAAAAAGAGGTTCCAGATTTGCTTCATTCAAGAAGCCTCGTCGTTCCAGCTCCAGCAAGAGCGCAACACCGCTCTTCGGCCTGCAGCGGGAAGCAAACGGACTTGGCTCTCCCTTAGGACGTATCCTTCTCCAAGCCTCCAAAAGGCGTGGGCAAGGAGAATTTACAGGTGAATCAGAGTCTGGCAAAACATCCTCAGTCCAGTATTCTGGATCAAGAGGATGTCTGGCAGGATAGGCTTCATCCAGAAGGAATGACAGGACGTCAATGTCAGTCTCTGTTAGCTGAGAACCCACAATTTCAAAGATTTCATGAAGCGACAGCATCTCATAGTAGCTCAAGCAGTCAGTCTCCTCCCAGTACAGAGAGTATCTCCAGCGCGATGCCATGCTTAACGGCTGCAATGTCTTCCACCAATTGACTCTGCAAAAGTAAAGTGCCAGAAATGTGGGTGCAGGTTATAAAAATGTGCTTTGGATGAGATTATCAGCAGGCAGGCTGCAAAAACATGAACTTACTAGCAAGACGTTTTCTAAAGAGTATTGATATGTAAATTTAGTGCATATATATATATATATACATATATATATACACACATATATAGTACAAATAAACTACGAAAAAATATGACTGATATTGTTAAACAAACTAACAAATAAACAAACAACGCACTAGCACATTGACAACGCAAAAGGTTACATCATAGCATCACGTTCCCGCAGTACGTAATGTCTTGTTTTCAGATTATTTTTTATGTAAAGAATGATGTAATTATCTATTTATGTAGCCATACTGGCCTACCAAACGTAATATTTGAACATTTTGATTGGAAAGGAAGCAGGAAATGTTTGCTAAGCGCTTTTGTTATGTTAGCTAATCCCCTCACACGCTAGCAAAACGGTCCTCTTTTTTTTCCTGTTTTTACCTAGCTAACCTTAGTGTTCTTCTGCCTCAGAGCCCTGACAACACTACACAAACACGCTGTGGAAAACCAACAAACCCAACACTACGAGTCGTGTTAAAATGGATGCTTGTGTAATTGGTTAACGAGAATATTTTTACACATATGAACGACAGTCTAGATGCTAGGCTAATTTTTTACACTACAAAAAGGCAGCTGCTATGCTAGTTTATCTGACTAGCTTACAAACAGCTGACATTCTAGTGACGTCAAGCGGGTTATCGGTTTCAACAAACATGCTAAGCTTTCAAATCCGACAAATGAAAGGGTTTTTTTTTGTCGTAGCCACCTATGGAACCACTTCAATCAAGAAAAATGGAACCACAACTCACCAATTAAATGACACAAAGTAGGAGAACGACTACGGTTAAAATTCTCGAAACAATCCCTTTACAGCAATAGGCGTTGACAGGGGGTTAGAGAATAACACAAGCTGACCAATGTTGTTTAAGCAAAAACAAAAACACCAACCAATCAACGCAACGTGTGCGTTACGCCCTTACTGTGACGTCCAACAATAGCCGCCATGTTGGTAAGGAGAAGAAACGAATGCGCTGATTTCCATTTATTTTTTTTAAATCAATTTATGTCATGTCTTTAGCGTGTTCTTTTGGGATCAGATAAAAAGTGCAAGGAAATTCTTTAGAACGAAAATATCAACTTTACATTGTACTTCAGTGTCATACCACAAGAGGGAGATCGCGGGCAAGGCACAGAAACCTCACCGTACCGGAAGAGCAGAAACTAAAGCCGTTCCACATCAGCACATCCGCCTCTCCTCGGCGTAACGAAAACATCGCACATATACACACAGTAAGACGCTGTTTTGAAAACAATTTATTTTAGTTGTTGTGTTATTTACGGTTCATTTTTTAGTCTATTTGTTTGTGTGTTGTGATTTAACAATGGCAACGGAGCCCAATTTAGTAGATACACTGTAAGTTAGTTTCCTGTTTATAAAACGAGTAAAGCTGTTAGGAATGTAACTTACTGATGTGAAATGTTCCACAAGTTCATCGGCTTATTGTACACTGTATCAAATACTGAATCTCACACAAGCTTTCTATTCACTTTAAATACGTGTTTTGGACCTAATGGAAGTTTACATCTATTTTGGAGAATGGCATACTAATAATACACACTTTATCTAAAACCATTGGACCTGTTATTCTAAACTGTACCAAAAAATAGCATACAATCCTTTCTGCAGTTCAGTATTGTGCAGTGTGAGGGAAAATTACTCATACACGCCATTACAATGTAAATAATGTGCACAGTATTACGTCATTCACTGTACACGCCCGTGTGTGTGTGTGTGTGTGTGTGTGTGTTTTCATGAATGACACAAATGTGTATTAGGACATAAGCATGTTTTAGGGGACATTTCATGAGTCCTCATAAGTAAAATAGGTTTAAAAACAAACTAAACAATGTTTTATTAA
>JAOUQX010000036.1:20007593-20016343 GCA_028566295.1 Liobagrus marginatus
ATAAAATACAAAAATAAATATCCTGATTTTCGTGCGTTTGTAACTCATGAAATACATTCCACATTATTCACTGGAGCTAAGAGACCCATGCACTGTTCCAGAATGACAATGCCCCCGTGCACAAATCCCCTGAATGCCATGAAGACATTAGGTGGTGTTGTTGCTGTTAAAAAATGTGAGTGCCCTGCACAGAGCTCTGAATCTGACTCAACCCCACTAAACACCTTTGGATGAAGTGAAAAAGGAGTTTTCTTGACATCACAGCATGACTTTGTGATATGTATTAATACCTAACTCAAAGCTTTCCCCAAAAAAGTGGAGCTTATTATAACAGCCAGCAGATGAATCAATCTGAATTGGGATGTTCAACCAGTACATATGGTCATAAAACCACTATAAAGACTGCTTCAATAAGGAACAATTGTGGCTCTTTATTGGATGCACAGATACCGAGATGTTCCCTCGGTTCTTTTGCGGTACAGTGCTCCAAAATCACCCGGATGTTTATTTAGGATGAGATTTGTTAATGGGACAATTATTATTATATCATCAAGCCATATCATGTCATTTGTATCATTCACGTCCTCTGTGTAGTATGTAACTAAATGTTGGGGGTTGAGGGTTTGATTCCCATCTCTGCCCTTCTTCAGTTTCCTGTCCAGTGAAAAGATATGCTTATTATGTTGATTAGCATCTCTAAATTGTCTGTAATGTAATGTGCGGAAGGGATTATGATTGGGCCCTGTGATGGATCGTTACATGTTTCAAGTGACTCTGTTTGGGAAAAATGGTATGGAAAAATAAAGAAATAACTGTATTAAAAAACGCATTTTTATTAGCGACTGCAACAAAACCTGTACAAAAACCTGCTCATAGTTTTTGTTCTGTAATCAGTAACAGAAAATGCACTGGAAGAAAGGGGAAAAAAAAAAAAAGTTTTTTTTTTCTTTTTTTAAGTGTGCACTTCCTTGTTATGTGCTGCTAAAAATTCCTTATAAATGTTGATTGTGCAGTTTTTCCGTGTGTATGACATTTAAAAAAGATCTCCTTCTAGACAATAGTTTCATGTACAACACCACCGCAGACTGCATCCAATCATATATAAAAATGCTTCCACTGTAGAACCTTTAGCTATTGGCACTGATTTTAGGCATAGTAATAGATTTATATCTTTCTTTTATTCCAAAAAATAAAAAATAAAAAATGATGCCCACTTCCCCCAAAGCTTAAAAATGTACATAAAAATGATGAGTACAAATGACATGAGTATCCAATATCATTTATTCCAACTTCACTCAGGGTGGATTTGGTGCAGAGGGATCTCAGGTTCACTCAGGATATGACTGAGCACAAACACTCGGCTGACACCAAACACCAGGTTTTTATTTCGATTTAGATATAATGCTAAACTAGGATCATTTGTATAAATATTTCACAAAGACAAAGCTGGGAAGCGATGATTAAACAGGACATCAACAACCTGCTCATTATACGCTCCATTCGGCAACCGAATGCACCGAACCCACACCAACACATTTACAGAGTGTAAAAGACGAATCATGAATGCTTCAGATCCTTACAAGATCTTCGTGTCAGTCCCAAATAGTTCGATTTAAGAGCAAAGGGCTTTATTGTGCAGACAAGATTTGCACCCGACCATGCGCTCATGCACTAGACAAAAAAACCTGCTGCTCTTTCACTCCTTGCTGAAAGCATCCTGTATGTTCTCTACTGTGTTTCCCAGCATTCCCCCAATAATACCCAACACCGTATTAATCACATGCCCAACTCCTCTCTGTCCTCTCCAGGCCAGCGTGCCGACCCCTTGACCTATTGACAGGCTCTGTTCACCCATCTCCGAGCCCACTGCACCCACGTACCTACCAACCCCCCGGCACATGCGCACTAACAGCTTTGTGCCAAAGTCCAATAGCTCACCCAGCGTACCCGTCCCCAGTCCAACAGCATCGCACATTAGTGTCCCTGTACCTGTTAGTCCCTCTTGAAATGAGCTCAGTAATGTGCCTGTTAACGTGCTTAGAAGTGTGTAAAGCGAGCACACACTATGCTCACCAACTTGGTACGTAACACTGCCTACATTCTCAACACCCGAGACTACGCCAGAACCCAGGTTTTTAACCAAACTGAAGCTGTCGCTAGGCAACGATGCCAGCACGGCCGCATCCTCCTGCAAAACGTAACTGATTTGCGACGGAAGGTTGGTCAGGATGGAGACAACTGGAGAGAGAGGAGCGACCAGGAGCTTGATGGTGGAAGACAGGACGTAGATGATAACACTGTCCTCTTCAGGCTCAGAGCTTTCGGTATCATTTGTGCTTTCGTCCAGGTTGGTTTTAGACTCGGTTCTTCTTACGATCTCCACGTCCATGTCCTCTTCAATGCTGTCGTCCGTCTCAGTGTCTTTATCAGGAACTTCAGTGATTTCCGCCGGAGGTTCTTCCAGACTCCCTGTCTCTCCACCTCCACACCCGCCTGGGAAAAGCTCCTTAAAGCCCAGCATCTCTTCCAGCTCCTTCACGCTCATCGGCTTCAGCTCACCTCCACCCTCCTGGACCACTCCGATAACGAAGCTGCCAGATCCATCGGGAACATCGCAGCATGCTGCCGACCACAGCACATCTACCTCCATCCCACTCAGCCCGCCCACACCGCTCTGAACGTACAAGCTCCCCCCTGCCTTAGCGCACAGTGGTACGGTCCTGCTCTCCAACAGCTTGGCACTACCAGCATCCAGTTTGTGGAAAGGACAAGCGGATTTTATAGCAGCTCCATCCCGGTCCTTCTTGTACAAAGCCGGGACGTGCACATGAACTCTCTCCTCTCCTTCGGTCTCACTTAGTTTGTCCTGAGGAGATGTTTGATGTCATAAAACAAAACAAAAAAACAAAAAACATCAGGTCAACAATGTATTGTTCCATTCGTACCACTTCCAGCAATGCTACACAGAATCTAATAACATCAGGAAAGAAAAGTTTCCTTTGTGGCTGAATGAAAGGAGAAAGAAGCTGTTCTGAGACGCAAATATATGCAGTGGCTCTATAATGGCTCCTTTCATTAAACATGAGAACGGTCATTAAGACATTTGGTGTAATTTTCCTTTTGTTCTAAGCCTATAAGCCTCACATTGATAACCGAGTTGGCGTTCGCTTATTGGTATTCATTTAGATATGGAAAGCATGCTATTCTCTAAAACAAGGGTCTCCAATCCTGCTCCTGGAGAGTCACTGTCCTGCGACCAGAGTTTAGCTCCAACCCTAATTAAACACACCTGAACCAGCTAATCAATGCTTTACGATAGGTTAGAAACCTCTAGGCAGGTGTGTTGGATCTAAAACTCTCTGCAGGATAGTTGCCCTCCAGGGCTGAATTTGGAGACCCCTGCTCTAGAACACAGGTGTCAAACTCCGTTCCCGGTGCGCCGCAGTCCTACACAGTTTCGTTCCAACCCTGCTTCAATACACAACATG
Source organism: Liobagrus marginatus (assembly GCA_028566295.1). NCBI lineage: Eukaryota > Metazoa > Chordata > Actinopteri > Siluriformes > Amblycipitidae > Liobagrus > Liobagrus marginatus. The sequence continues at coordinate 20,011,082 of JAOUQX010000036.1, forward strand.
CAGTTTTCAAATAAGCCTGAATCAGGTGTGTTTAATTTGGGTTGAAGCTAAACTGTGCAGGGCTGCGGCCCTCTAGGAACTGAGTTTGTTCTCGTCACATTAAATTCAAACGTGTATTTCATCCTCTTACCAACTCCTCGCTTGTTCCTTTACCCCATGCATTGTGCTGGCCTAAGTGCAGAGCCGTGTAGACAGTCGACTGGTGTCCAGGGTGATGGAGGGAAACAAAGGTGCGCCCGGCTCCCAGGCTGTGGCATCTCCTTTCCAAGCCAGACTCGGTGACCCTGTGTGGAGGAGTGTTTCTGTAGAAGCTCTCCTCGCATTCAAGCAGTTCTGTCGCTGGGAGAATGTGCGCCAGAGACAGCAGGCCCAGGATCAGCGCTGCAGGCTCACACACGTTGTTCCTCCGTGCTGCACACAGCATGGCCAAAACACTCTTCACTGCCGTCTGGCACTGGCTGTAAATGACCGCGCCGAAGCAGCAAATACACTCGATATGATCCTGCAAGTCACCCCCTCTTCCTATTCCTACGCTTCCTCTCCCTGCCTCTCTCTCTACGCTCTGCTCTCTCGACTACGCCTTAAGAGCCCCTCCTGCCCTCTCATTTTTTTCTCTTTTTTTAATTGCCACTAACAGCTTCTCTGCTGCTGCTAGTGTCGGTGCTCATGGTGTCGGTGCTGGTGGTGGTTCAGCTGTAATGTACACAAACCTGTGCACACGCCCTCTCACACCTCTTGGCATTACCTGTAAATCAGCATTCTCTCACACGCCTCTTTCTAGAACGCATACTTCTCTCAGGCTTTCACACACGTTGGTTCTATTATCTTTTGACTTTACGGTGTACACCTTAACTCGTAACGAGGCTGAAAAACAAGCTGTAGTCTGAAACAGAAACTCAGGCCTGACCTCGGAGTTTAAAGCGTCTGTGCTGTAGCGTCGGTTTATCTTTATTTATCCAGAGAGAGGAAACATGCAAGCATTCCTAAACACACATCATTTTTACCATGTATAAATTATGCATAAAAATATCTACAATCCACTGTTTCATGCCAACATGCCAACTTCAAAAATGGCTTTTCAATACCAGTAAGAATTGTGTCGGCGTAACAACAGGGAGCTGTGTGTGTGTGTGTTTCGTAACCCTACACTGCAGAGCTGCCTGTCTGAACTGGTCTCTAAGCTTCAGGGTAAGATAAGTGTGCTTCAAACACTCACTCTTTACATTTCTGTGTGGGGGGCAGCACGGTGGCAGTGTTTAGCATGCCTGCCTCACACTAAGAAGGTTATGGGAGCATGGGTTCAATTCCCACCCATGGTCTTTCTGTTTGTAGTTTGTATGTTCCCTCCCGGTTTCCCCGGGTACTCCGGTTTCCTCCGATTGGGCATAGGTGAATTAGCTACTCTAAATTGTCCATAGGCGTGAATGTGTGTGTGAATGGTTGTCTGTCTCCAAGTGTTAGTGCTGTGATTAACTGCTGATTGTACAGGATGTACAGCGTCTCACACCCTAAGTTATCTGGAATACACTCCAGCGCCCCCACGACCCAGAACAGGATAAGCGCTAAAAAAATGACAGTGAAAGTGTGTGTGTATGTGTTTGTTTCACATTCTGACTACACGCTGTGATGCGTACTACATAATACACACCCAGGTGCCATTGTTTGCATACTTTTGAGCGTGTATTGAATCAATATTACAGCCTATTAGAATATACTGTCTATCCATTAAAAGATCTCAAACTAACTTGAACAATAAATGACTCGATGACTGTTGTGTAATAAAATAAACCCTCAATAGCCTGTTGTGTAAGCGTACATTCTACTTGAAAACATGGCTCCGTTAACACGAACCGACAGACCGATACTGATTATTTGCATGTTGATGTGAACGATATGCAGCGCCGATATTAATTTTAAAACATTGTCAATACAGAGGTCATTTTACTGCCTCCTTGAAAGCCAAACAAACAATCCTTACTTATACATCAATATAAATAAATTCAAAATCAGATCTTATTTATCACATACACAAGAGTCATTTTGTTTTGGTTGAAGGAAGGTGACCATGATTAGTACACTGAAGATGACAATAGTGACCGTGATATGAATTAAAAATGTATGTTCAGTTCATTAGTGTTCTCATTGTGTCGAAAACAAAAGTAAAACAATAAATATCCGTTCTGCATATTAGTTAGCCACAAGCATACAAATAACCAGTCGCTTTAACAGTTCGTAAAAAATATTTTTTTTTAATTAATACGATATCATATCCTAGTTCAAATTCAGATCTTATTTATCACATTCACACACACGCAGTGAAATGTTTTTATTCCGCATATCCCAGCTTATGAATGTGTAGGCTGGGGTCAGAGCGCAGGTTCAACCAGAACGTACACCGCTGCTGGAGCACATGAGGTTAAGGGCCTTGTTCAAGTGCCCAATGATGGTAGCTTGCCTGGTGTGAGGCTTAAACCCCGACCCTCTGATCACTGACCCAGAGCCTTACCATTGAGCCGCCATCAGAGAAACTTAAATAAATAGGGTATCTTTGTTTAATAAAAGCTTTAATGTGGTAACTAAGGGGAAAACACATACCGTATCTAGTTGCCAAAATTTTAAGTTTAAAGAACAAAACACAATTAAATGACAGAGATTTAAAGTAGGAAACATACAGGGAATGAGATTACCACCTTCCATCTGTAACCTGTAAAGAAGGTTACCACTCGGACCGTTGCATGTATAACATGGCGGTGGATCAGTGATAGATTGGGCTATGTTTTCATGGCATTCCTTAGGCCCATTACAAGTGCTAGATGAGCACGTCACTGCCAAGGACAACCAAACCATTCTGTAACAAGCATAAGCCCGTGGGCTCGTGCTCGCCCCCTTCATTACAGCAAAGGTACTGCTGCCACACCTCAAGCTTTTTCAGTGCGGTTTTATGTCCGTTCTGCAAGACCGAATATGTGACATCCTGGAAAAACATTAGCTAATTACATGTGAGGCCCCACATGCGACTAATAAATTATTAATGCAGTCTAAATGAAGGTGTATCCATTTCATCGCTAGTATATAGCAGTGACATTAACATGGCAGTGTGTTTAAGGCATGCAGGTGCCGGCTGAGGGTATGATTCAAATAAATTAAATTACAAGAGTTTTTTTTTTACAATACAGAATTTGTTCGATTATGTGAAATACGTTGATAATCTACTGCTAAAAGCCTGTGAAGGCTATTGGAATTTCAATCATTGTCTAGCGCTTATCCTGTTCAGGGTCGCGGGGGCGCTGGAGTCTATCCCGGCTATGTCTATGCCCTTCTTGCTGTGCGGTTTGAGTGATAACTGGGTATTATTATTATTATTATATAACTAATGTAAAGGATTTTACAGGGTTCCAGAAAACACAACACCATATATGGGATATAGCACCCAACAATACCATATATGGTATATAGCACCCTAAGGGTTATTTCATTTCTGATCAATTGCTACACTTAAATAGTTTCGTATGATTATTTGATTAAGCTGAATGGGAATGGATGCAATGGAAAGCGCCCAATTCTAAAAGATGTACCGGAAGCAGTTTTCCAGACGCTTATACTCTATTGGGAGATTCCACACAAATAGGACTTAGTTCTTTTGTTTATTTCAAATGCGCTGCAAAAAAAGGTTCACAGTATTACCGAAGTCAGATCACCATATTTGAAAACTTCATTAAATACACACATACATTATGCATTACAGCTGGGTGTTGAGCATGACAGCAGGATTCACAGTAAGGATGACCACATGATGGATTTAAACATAGAGAGGTTTTGTAACAGACCGTCTGTGGCCAGAAATGCTGAAATATCAAACACTTATTAGCCACACATAATTCTGCCATACATCAGTTACCCGATCCCAAATTACTGCACACTACTGTTTGGTGTCTCCGCCAAAACATCTGGCTACATAGAAAGCCTCTTTCTATTATAATGCTCTTTCAGTCTTATAGGCATGATGGTGTGAAATGTATCTGAGCTGGTGTATGACGCACAGCAAAAATTTCCCTCCAGATGAAATCAGAGCTCTGTCCGAGTTCCCATCACAAATCCGATGCACTGTCACATTTAGTTACTTTTAAACTGTACAAAATGGTGGCGGATAGTCAGAATCCTCCCAATTCTAACAAAAACACAGCTGGATATGTGGTGTTTCCTTGAGGTTTACTTTTCCGCTGCTGCTAAATAATCACTGAACTCTATTCCCTGCTTCACCTTCACTCGTTAGGAATGTCAATGACCAGCTCTGCTTCCTCTCCCTCTCCTCTCTCCTCCTCTCCTCCATCGCTGTCTAGCTCGCTATCTCCTTCCTCCTCAGCGGCGTCCCCGCTTAGCATCTGCCGCGGGACCCAGCTGAACGGCCCGGACGAACCCGCACTCGATGCACTGCCTGCTGGGTAGTTAGAAGCTAAAGGTGGAACCACCTAGGGGGAAACAAAAAGAAATAAAGTTAAAGACATTGTTAAAGAATCAGGTCGTGCAGTGGCGTGAAAGAACGCTGATCATGATGACGTCATGCTAGTCATCGAAAGTTAAGATTATATTTATGTTTACCAAAAGAAGTTATTTTATAGAACTACACTACACCATATAGACAAAAGTATTTGGACACCTGTCCTTCACATCCATACGTGTTTTTTAACATGCTATTCCAGATTTATGTCTCTCTCTCACTCCTATAATAACCGACACACCTCTGGAAAGGTTTGACACTAGATTATGTAGCGTGGCTTTGGAAAATTGCTCATGTTGGGTAAGGAGGTGTTCCAGTTAATCCCAAAGGTGTTCAGTGGGGTTGAGTCAGAGTCAGGGCTTTGTGCAGGACAGTGGAGTTCTTCCACTCCAGAACATTCAGAACACATCGTGTCTTCATGGAGCTCAGGGGCTTTGTGCAGAGGGGCATTTGCCATGCCGGAACAGTGTTTGGGTCTCTTAGTTCCAGTGAAGCAATAACGTAATGCTACAACAAACACAATGCTGTGTTTAAAAAAAAAAGAACACAAACTGTGTGCCTCAGACTTTGAGGGAAAGACACATTTATGGGGGTGTGCTGATGAGTCCAAAAGTTTGGCTATACAGTGAGGCCTCGACTTACGAGTGACCCAACTGACGAGTTTTTTGAGGTACGAGTCGTCTCTCCGCCGATTTTTGGCTTTTAGCTGCGAGCTAAACTTCGTGTTACGAGCCGGCTTCTGTTGGCGGAGCGAACGTCACAAT
>JAOUQX010000036.1:20044559-20065102 GCA_028566295.1 Liobagrus marginatus
CATGTCTGGAGCAGGGCTCGAACCCCCGATCCTCTGATCACTGACTCAGAGCCTTATCCACTGAGCCACCATCACCCTATTTATTACTACTTGTATTGAGTATTAAGAACACATCACATACATCTTTACAATTCTTAAGCCACCTGCAATTCTGAAGCTTAGGCTCCTCACCTTGCTTAGCCAGTCAGGGGTAACGATGGGCACTCCCCGCGCCACGGCACACAGGAACTTAACGGTACGGCGGACTTTATCGGTCACCAGGTGAGTCATATCACTCATGCCCTTCGCCATCACTCCTCCCAGGCGCATCACTACCTTCTCGCCGTCCTCATCCTCTACTCCTGTAAACAGAACCTGTATGGAAGGGTGACAAAACTGTTACTCATGCGGGTGATCATCTATCATTTATAACGCGTTTATTATGGTTGTGTGTATTTTGGGTGAGAATTAACAGAATAAATATTAGAAAATCCTTCTACCTTGTGTGTGGGTCCAATGCTAGAGCGGCGAAGGGTTTTAGGGGTCAGCTGAGCAGTTTCCGCCCTAGAAGTTTCAGCACCTCTTTTCCGCCCGCTGCTGCTACTTTGGCTCATAACTCTGTCCCCAGGAGCAACAGCCATAAGCTCATCCTCATCATCAGCTGCTTTTGATTTGATGGCATTTGTGGAAGGACGCTTTCCACCTCTTCCTCTTCCAACAGCTGTTGACTGTTTTCTCTCCACTTTCTCTTCCTCCAGTTCTTGGGCTGTCATGCTTGCCCTCATTTTGGCTCTCCTGCCTTGACTTTGAGCGGCCATGCTGCTGCTAGATCTTTCTGTGCTCCTAAAGTTGGAGCGTGAGTGAGCAGCCTGCTTCGTGCTCTCCTTCTCACTAGAGGGCACCGTGATAGTCCTTCTTCCCAGACTTCTTCCTTCGTTCAAGCTATCCTGAGTGGATTGCTCCGAACACACAGAGTTGGAGGAGTTGGAGCGCGATCGAGTTCTTTTAGCTGGACCTCCTTCGTCCTCCATGCTGGCGGGAGGCGCGACAGATTTAGTGGCAGTGCGTCGGCCTCGTCTGGGCTTCATGTCTGAATCGGCGGGCTCTTCTTCTTGCTTATTACTGATGCCCTCTTTACATTCTTGCTTTTGTTCATCACTTAATTCTTGTTTGAGTTTTTTTCTTTCTTTGGTTCCTTTTAATTCTTGGTTATCATCTTTCATGCTTCTTCCCCGTTTAGTTCCTGCTTTCCGTCTTCCTGTTGCGGGGTTTTCTTGCTTTTCATTCTCGTCCCTCATTTCTTTCTCTTTTGTTAATCTATCGGTTTCTTCTTGTTTTTTCCTTTCCCATTCACCTCTTTCCCTCATCTCCTTTTTTTCCTTATTTTCTCTCTCTATCCTCTCTTGTTTGCTCCTTTCTGCTTTTTCCAGCTCCCTTTCGAACTTCTCTTTCATCGCTCTTTCAATCCGTTCTTTTTCTTCCCTCGCCTTTTCTTGGCCTATTCTTTCTCTTTCCAATTTGTCGTTTTCCTCTTGTTCACTTTTTTCATGTTCTTCCCTCTCTTGCATCTCCTTCTCTAATCTGATACTCTCTTCTCTAGCTGCTTCTTCTTCTTTCTTCTCCTGCTGTAGGCTCTGACTTTCCTCCTCATCCTCTTGCTTTTTTAAACCTTCAACCTCCTTCAACTCAAGCCTTGTCTTATCATTGTTAGATTTCTCCCTTAGCCTTTTTCGAACTCTTCCTTTGTTTCCTCCATCAACCTCTTCCTCACTCTCCTTTTCTTGCTCTGCTGTGCCTCTCTTTCCTCTCATGTCTTTCACTGCATCTCCTCTTCCCCTACCTCTAACCTTGCCAGATGCTGATTTTCCTCTTAGGCTCCGCCTACTGTCGGGTTCTTCCTCTTTCTCTTCCATCTTTACAGTTTCAGTAGTAGAATCGGTGTCCAGAGGTTGTGTAGCTTCGAGTTTAGCAGTCTTCTTTACTCGCTGGGATTTTCGAACAGACCTGGCTTCACTTTGTGGCTCTTCCTCCTGGTCAAACATCGGTAAGGTTTCAGGAATGGTTAAATGACGCTCATCACACTTTGTTGGCCTCGCCTTAGCATTTAGTCTCCTCATACTGGATCTCCTGCTAGACATGGCTTCCGTCTGTTCCTCCTGTCTCTCATTATCCTCCTCACACAGTGGCATCTTCTCAACAAGGGTAACATGGGTGACTTTATCAGACCCGACAGACTGCTTCACCTTAACGCTTGTTCTCATGCCAACTCTTCTGCTGTTTTTGAGATCATTCTCCACTTCCTCCTGTTCCTCTTCGTCATCACCCATAGGCATTGTTTCAGCAAAAGCGCCAGCAGTGTGTGTGTGATGATCAGCCTTGATGCACCGCCCTGACTCAACCTGAGCAGACCATGATCCGCTGCTGGAGCTGGGTTCATTCAGCTGCTCTACGTCTTTCTTCTCACACATGGGCTGTGTTTCATCCTCTGCAGCCTGCGTTTGGACTTCATAATTTTTGGCATCATTCGCCACTGGCTCATGTTCCTTCATCTCTCGCCCATCATTAATCACATGTCCCATCATTTCATTTTGAGTTCCGATTCCCTGGTCTCTTAGTTGTACCTCTTGATCCCTACTTCTGTGCTCCTCTTTCTCCGTCGCCTCCTGAATTTTCTCAGAGACGAACGTGTAAAGTTGAGTCTGTTCCTCGTGCCTGGGGCTCCGGACGACCAGCAGTGTGTCTGCGGTTGAGAGATGCGAATCCACTTGCGTCTCGACGCGAACATCCCCTTCCTCCTTTCTTTCTTGTGCTTCAGGAACAAACTTCTCATTAGAGTCCTGTTCATCTGGATTTTCATTCTGGGCACCGTGATTGATGAGCTGTGCTTCGCTGTGGACGCTTGAGCAGCTCACAGTAGCCATGTGCTGTGTCTTCATTTCTTCCTCATCTTTTCTTCCATCTTCCTCCTCCTCTTGACTTACGGAGTCAGTGTAGACTTGCGTAGCATCCAGATCCAGTGGTGTTTGCCCAGCTTTAGTACTGTTGCTGTCTGAATTTTTTGTAGATATAATACACGAATGGGAAGATAAGATCAGTACTGTTAGATTGATAAAAAATGTGTGCTACCTTGCTACTAACTAGCTACTAACTTTGTTGGAAAATTATCACAGCGGTACTAATTAGCCATCAAAAGCGGGCATACTTCGTATTGTATTACTGTTTATTGCTATAGTAAATCTTTGTTTTGGATTTTAAGTTTGGGAAATGATTGAGAAAATGTAATCCCATGGTGTACAACACAAATAAATCTGAGACATTAAAGCTTTCTCACTGCTCTGAAACCGGAACTATCGTCGTTAATTCCAAAGCCTGCATGCAGCCGCGAGTACAGAAATGTTTTACACTTAGAATTTAGAAGCGGAATTAGCACATTTTAGCCGAGGTAATGAAATGCTGCTTTGCTTTAAAGCAGGACAAACAGTGCTTCTGCAGCACTGTTAGCATGTTGTATGCACTGTTACAGCTAAATGCTTAGCAACAGACACTGTTCAGAAACTGCATGCTTCCTATTACAAGCTTTATTCAGTGAAAAAACGTTAACTGACGAATTTGAGGGAATGGTGAGGGAAATGTCAAATTGTTGAAATAAGGGGACACAGTTATGAGTAAGGACAAAATGAACGGCAGTCAGAAATAATAAGAGTGTTTAAGGAACTCATTGAAAAAGCAGAACTTGGAGATGGTCGACTACATGAGGAATTTCCGAAGGACAAATTTTTTATTTTTTTAATTTAACAATACCTGCTCGGGTGCAGAACAGCAAACCTGTATTTTTTTTTTATTATTATAGATTGAATTCCTAAAGATTAGCCAAATATCAAGCCTATTTGTACTTGCTGTTGTGAGTTTGTGAGACATCAGTGGTATTTGATCCTGGTTGTTGATGACACAAATATACAAATATTTTTTATGAGCTGTGAGAAACATAAAGCAAGATAAAACATGGTTCCTTTTCTGAGAATTTATAAATAATTCAATAAATTTAACTTCATTTCTACGAAGCTCTACATGCGGCTTCCTTTCAAAGCCAATACAAACCTGATGCACAAGCAGGAGCTACAACCCAAGGACCCCCAAGGCACAAAAAAAAAAAAAAGAAGAGATGTCTGGAAAGCGGTGATTTCATGAGTTGCCTCCGATTTTGGCCAGTGGTACATCAAAAGTTTAAGGCTCCAACTTGTTGATTGGTGGACTGGACTTTAAGTCCCGCCACTCCCAAGCTGCTACTGTTGTGCCCTTGAGCAAGCCCCCTAACTACTTGCTTTCTACGAAAAGAATACTAATCATAATCGGACTGTCAGCCAGATGAGGTTCCCTTATATGTTTACTACCTCATAATCTCAGGGAGGTTTTCTTTCCCTCACCATCATCACCGCTGGCTTTCTCTCTAAGAAGACAGCTTTTTTCTTTATTTTTACATTCACGTACGCACATAAAAATAAACACAAACATGTGCACTGTTACTTGACTACTGATTTGATGTTATGTAGTGTTTTATGTATTGCAGTATATGTGAATATTAAACGTACAGTACTGTTTCCCTGCCTGCTAAACGGTGTGATGGTTGTCATTACCGTATAACTGAGTTGCTTGCAGTTGCCAGTCTTCTGCTACAGGTTCTCGGTCATGTTCTTCAGCTTCTGTCAGGTGAGTGCTGTCGAAAAGGTCCAGCTGGAGAGATAAGGCCTTGCCTGAGCGCTGGCGTTCAAAGTCATCCGGCGACTGCGGCGTCTCGTCTATCACGGTATCAGCTTGAGCGGCACTGCACATGAAGGACTGAGTTTCCGCCACTGCAAAGTCATCATCCGTGTGACTCACCCCTCCGGGAGAGACGGAAGGGGGGAGGAGAGAGGGGAGACCCGGCCCTGAAGGAAAGCGAGAGTCACCATGTGATGTATGTCAGTCTGGATATGAATTTCTCGCACACATGCTCGAAAACACTCATACTTACACTTGGACATACTTACACACACACTCACACAATATTAGATTTTCCTGAAGCTCGACTGCCGCTGTGTTATGAACTGTTAACGTATGCTATTACGACTGAAAAGTTATTTTTAGCATGGTCTGCCGAAGCGCTACTCAATGTTAAAACGTTTTAGATAGCCAATCAAATCGAAGAAGGCGGGTTTTAAAGTTCCCGGACAACATAGGGGAGAGCTTAGAGTAGAGAACCAAGTTCCACGTTGTTAATCTGGCGGAGAGCCTCACCTGGTCACTCAACACCTGCTCCATCAGTAAGAAAGCCCAGCAGCGTCTTTACCTCCTACATAAGCTGTGAAAAGCACATCTCCCTCCCCCCATCCTGACCAAGTTCTACAGACGGACCATGGAGAGCATCCTGAGCAGCTGCATCAGTCTGGTTTGGGAACTGCACCGTATCGGACCGTAAGTCAATACAGCGGATAGTGAGGACAGCTGAGAGGATCATCGGGATTTCTCTCCCCTCTATCATGGACATTTACACCTCAAGCTGCTTATGAAAACCCACCAGCATTGTGGCTCACACACACACACACACACCTCACACACATTCTTCACCCTCCTGCGAAAAAGGTAAAAAGGTACCGAAGCATTCGGGCCGCTACAACCAGACTGTCCAACAATTTTTACCCACAAGCCATCAGGCTTCTCAACACAAACTGAAACACTCACACACTCATGCACCGTCACTTTAACACTGTTTCATAATGTTTACTTTTCAAAGCCACATTAAATATTATACTGTGTACTTCAAAAAAAAAAAAAAAAGTCACTTAAATACTGTTTCACAATGTCATCTACTGTCCCATTACTCAGTGCTGCTACTGTTTACATTAGCCACGTTACTATGCTAAATAATGTTGCTATTTTAACTTAAATGCTGTTATCATTATTTAGTACATTGCCATATGTTGCACAATCATCGGCGCTATGCTCTACGTTCTATGTATGTGTCCCGTAGCGTAGTTCAAGATTCAAAAAGATTTATTTACCGTATAGAGCTGTTACAATACACAGTGGAATGAAACAACGTTTGTCCAGGACCATGATGCTACACATAACACAGAGTCGCACAAAACAGAACAACACACAGTCACATAACACACAACAGAACAACAAAGGGCTACGTACAACACAGAGTACAACAAGTACAGACAGTGCAAAACAAACAGTTAAAACACTGGTCAATCAGCGGTCTATTCATTTGTAGCAACCCACCGCAGGTTAGGCTAGAATCCTGAAAAAAAAAAGCATGTGTCTTACGCGATATGGTAACACACCTGTATTTAGTAAAATGACTCACGTTTGAACAGCCGAGACGGACTAAGGAATGCTTGTGTTTCCTTCTCCTCTTCAGACAAGTCTGTAAAAGACACAAAATTAAAGCCACAGTGTTTGCTGAATTCAATCCAACTGGTCACAAACTAATCCCTCGATTTCTGTATAAATCATAGTAAACCCTATTAAGCAGTGTATGTTTCTATCGCAGTAGCTCATGTACAGCTACATGTATGCTATACATAATCCAAGTCTAACAATAAACATGGGCTGTGTCTGAATTTGCATACTTCCCTATTATATAGTATGTATAAGTGGTAGCTCAGTAGTTAAGGTGTTGGACTACTGATCTGAAGGTTGGGGTTTGATTCCCAGCACCGCCAAGATACCACTGCTGGGCCCCTGAGCAACGCCCTTAAACCTTCAACTGCTCAGTTGAATAGATGAAAGTCGCTCAGGATACGAGCACGTGCTTAATGCTGAAAATGTAACTGTGAAAAACATTATGTGACGGGAAGTCTCAAATTCTGAAGCTTTACATTTTTTTTAAATGTTGGGACTGCTGCGACGTCAGATGTCAAGTGACAATAATATTTATACCCATAATCATACTTTATTATTACTGTTTTAAGGCTTGGGAAGTACATGCTAATTCAAATGTAGTGCCATCGCGTCAGCGCTCTCCGGAGTACTAGCACTTCCGGTTCACCGATGACGTCACTTCCGGGTCTAGCCGCAGCCGCGATGGTTCCACTTCCGGGTTAGAGAGTATATAAACGGAGCAACAGCAACAGAGGGCACGAAGTATTGTTACTCTAAACTATACCATTGTCTAATTGTGATTCTTTATCTCCCTCTCTGCAGAAGGATTCTTGACTCCTATATTCACAGCGTTGCCTCCACTTGGAATATCCACAGCCTCAGCCTCCTTGAGCACCTTGTCCCAGCCACAGTCACAGTATAGCACGTTGTTTCTCCTCATTGACCTGTTCTCCCCACTTTTGCACTACTTTCAAATAAACTCCACCTGCATTGGATCCTCCTCATGTTTATTTAACACACAACTGTTACAAGTACCTACACATTCTACTCAAGTAGTATGTGATTTTATTTTATTTTATTTACATTTACAGCAATTGGCAAACGCTCTTATCCAGAGCGACTTATAACCGATCAGTTGAGGGTTAAGGGCCTTGCTCAGGGGCCCAGCAGTGATAGCTCAATTGATTTCAATTCCATTCATTTTCTTGAGCGCTAAAGCAGCTTTACAGAAATACAAAATTTAAATACAGAATTATCAATTATAATCCCCAATAACAAAGCCTGCAGCACCGGTCACATATAGATGATAGTTGGAAAAAAACGTGAACGGAACCAGACAACGTAAGGGGACAAAGTAATCAATTCTATTGAACCTAGCAGTGACCTGTGGTCGATAACTATCGACGTCGATAACGCTCACGTTTTTAAAATGAATTTTATGATTCAAATTTCTCGACTTATACACGAGTGTATACGTTAGTCCTGGTCAGAACGTTGTTGTAGAGGAAGAATAAAACACATTTTAAAAACACATTGCACTGCAAATAAAAGCAACCCACCTGATCCTCTTGGTGTAGATGAGTGGACAATGTGTACTGCTGCTTCTGCACACTTCGGCTCTCGTTCTTCCATCTTCTCTTCGTCCTCGTCCACATCCGTGTCACTGTCCAGCCTGAACTCATCCCGCAGAGCGTCAGCAGGAGGCTGGGCTCGAATGGGGCCATCATGCCATGTGTCTGTGCTGCATTCAGCGGCGCTATGAGTTTTTCCTGTCTCCTTAACTGCAGTGGGAGTTCTGATCTCAGTGACATCATCCTCCACATCTGTATCACTGTCTGACTCAGGATGTAACATTTTGGGGGCTTGTGCCACCTGATCGTTGTTGTCCATCTCGCAAGGTTGAATACAAGGAACCTCTTCATCTACATCAGTATCGCTCTCCATGTGGTACTGGGCAGACAGCGCTGTGTCTTTGATTTCCTCAAGAACCGCCGCAGGCCCAGAACACGACGCAGCATTGGTTATAACAGGTCCGTCCTCCTCCACATCTGTATCGCTGTCCATGTTCAGAGCAGCTGGATTTACATGGTCCTGTTTTGCAAGTGCTAACCCTGAAGCTTCAGGATCATGTTTGACCGCTTCCTCCTCGACATCAGTGTCACTATCCATATGCAGGTCAGCGGCATTTACAGCCATAACTTCCTCTGCAACGCCAGACTCAGATGCTGTTGTGACCTTCATCATTTCCACGCCATCATCCTCATGGTCTGTATCACTGTCCATGTTCAGAGCAGCTGGATTTACATGGGCCTGTTCTTCAGGTGCTAACGCTGAACCTTCAGGATCATGTTTGACCGCTTCCTCCTCGACATCAGTGTCACTGTCCATATGCAGGTCAGCGGCATTTACAGCGGCCACTTCCTCTGCGACTTCATCCTCAGATGCTGTTGTGACCTTCACCATTTCCACGTCATCATCCTCATTGTCTGTATCGCTGTCCATGTTCAGAGCAGCTGGATTTACAGGGTCCTGTTTTGCAGGCGCTAACGCTGAAGCTTCTGGATCACTTTTGACCTTTTCTGCCTCTTCCTCCTCGACATAGGTGTCACGGTCCATACGCAGGTCAGCTTGATTCCTTGCGGACACTTCTGCTGGGACGGAAGCCTCAGTTCCTGACGTGGCCTTCGTCGTTACCGTGCCATCATCCTCAACGTCTGTATCACTGTTGATATCAAGGTGTAGTGGGTCCGGTTTCGAGGAACCTGAGGAGACTTCAGTGCCATTCCCTGGCTTTTGAAAAGAACCTTTTAGTGCTGGTGATGGAGTAACGAAGCGCTCATCCTCACTGCATAAATAAATAAATAATAGATATAAAAAGGGTGAGAAAATTTGGTGGTTGTAGTTCACCTTAACAGAACTAGTCAGTGGACAGGGTTCTCGTTCTAAACAGCGCATTCACAGAAGCGATTCACAAAAAATTGGGTTAGCCCAATCCCAATACTACCCCTTACCCCACCGCCTACCCATTCCCCCTTGAAACAAAGTGTTAGGCGCTAGGGCTGAAAATATTCCTCTAAGAAATGGGACGCCATTACCACATCGTTACACATCATACGTCATCGCAGCTCCTATGTCAAAGATGCGTCGATGTTCATCACACACTTCCAAGATGCACGTAAGTTGTACTGATCTGTTGCGCGCGTGACCGCTATTACTTTTAGTTTATTTTTTCAGACCAAACAATACCTGCAGAAACAGGGAAACTGAGCACGGAAACTGAAAGCAGCTTTTGTTAACATCATGATCACGTGCTCATGGACGTAACAACAACAAAAAAAATGCATCGATTAGACATGTGGTAAAAGTTAAGTTACCGCCGCCGGACTTTAGTATTTATGTTGTCAAATAGCTGAGTATCAGTAAAAGATCAATAAAAGATGATGTGAAACTATTGTGCAGTAAACAGCAGGAGCTATTAACTTTTATCATAGCAATTTTTACAAACGTTTCTTCGGAGAACATAACCGCACACAACCCAATATTAAATACAACATAAAACAAACGATTATTTGTTACTAAAATCCTTTTTAACGGCAAAAAATATTTACATTTATGTGTCTCTCCACTCGCACGGCCATGTTGCGGTATGCCGGGAAATGTCTCTTACACCAATGTTTGAAGTGAGGTCACAAAAAATCTGCGTTTGAAGGCTATGTTGCCCTCCCCTTACCCCTTCCCCTCCAGCCGAAAGAGAATTGAGACGCCCCAACCTTTTCACATGAACACGTAAAACTAAAGGCAAAGGGGTAGAATTGGGTCTTAGTAACACTTTTCATAACCCAGGGTTATGAAATACTGCTCTGAAGCAGCACTAGCAGCACCTTTTGCAATGTTAACCCACACTGCGATGGCAAACACATGCACAGTGTAAAAAAGATAAAGGTGCTAGAATGATACGATGCTTAACACCATCACTCCTCAGTGATGAGAAGCGTGAGGGTGAGCGTGATTTAAAGCCGTAAGATGCTGTATTAGCCCAAAGATGGCTGCTGACATCACAAATATGCAAATAAGAACTTTAGGGTTTAGCAACGTACGAAACTGTAAGTAAACGGATTCTCGATTAATCCTGGGTAAAGTGTGCGGAGTGTAAAACATGACTGTGAAACCCACGAGTCTGTTTAGCCTGCTATATAAATCACTTACTAATTAGTAATCAGTTACTTACACAAACACACTGTGAGGACACCGTGTATAGAAACATATATAAAGTGTCCAAAAACAAAATCATAACTAAAGCTACTAAAATTTATTAAATAATAAATAAATTATTTATTTTAAAAAAATAATAAATAAAGCTGCAGCAAATATCCGATTTGCTGTTTACCTCTCTGGAATGATTTTGGTAGCGGGGGTCAGGAATGTTGAACACGTCGGACTGGAAAGGTCAGAAGACACCGAGTCTGAGGCTGAAATATAAAGAGGAGGTTGAGGCAGAGCGTCACGAGTGTGCTCTGAGCGAATGCATGATTGCAATACGGTATTTGCTATTCTCTAAGTTCACGCACCCACAACTCGTCTCCTGTTTCTTTGCCCATGCTTCTCTCCATCCGAGTCCGAGTCTGACTCAGGCACCAGCGTCGTCTCTGGCTGTTTGGGGGTCACCGGGGGCAGCTGAAAACTTTTCGTATCGCCACACCACACGGTTACAGAAGGCAGTGCACTCGTCTTCCCGCTATTCGCTACCTCTTTCACAGTCTCTCCTTCCCTACTACTGATAGGAGACGTCGGACTCTTGACTTTCTCAATGTTGGACGTGTGTGCGTTTCTCTCTGCGTTCTTCAGGCTGACGTACTGGCAGGGCAGATCAGCGAGCACCACACCGTCTCCGTCGGTCAGTCCGTAGCGTACGTGTGGTGTCAGTTTAGATCGCCCCTTCCTGGTGCCATTTAAACTGCCCAGGTCCCACAGCAGGGCCTCTGTGTGTTCAATATGAGCACACTGGTCTTTAGGACCAAACACAGAGATGGAGATGATGGCATGGTGGCCGGATACGGATCGGGCTTGGAGAGGCACAGAGCAAGATGTAGTGTCTCGTCCCAAAATGTTCTCGCCCGGGTAGAGCGGAATCTCTGTGGATACAGGATGCAGAGAGAAACTTCAATCTAGCTAAAAAATATTGTGATTATATCATTTAGTTATTAGCACACTAGCTAAACAGGCATAGTCAACAGCTTGGGATTACATTGTGTAAAGAATTCAATGCAAATGTGGCCTGACCTAACTAAAACTATTAAATTAAACTTTTTCAAATGTAACCATAAATATGTAAATATAGATATTTACATATTGTAAATATCAGATATCATATCACATATGTAAATATCAACAGGAAATGTCCCAAACAACATATGCATTATGTTCTCCACTATCTAGTATCTGAATGTTATTAACGGTAATCTCATCTAATTATTAACTTTTTTTTTATCTAACCGGAAGTATTAGCATTTTGCCCAGTCGAAGTCAAACACTGGCACTTGCAATCAAATTAAATGTAATATGCAAGAGAATGACATTTTTATATCCATTTATACTGCAGCCTGGCTGAAGGTCAGAAAGTGTGCCTGTAATACAAACGATGGGTTACTGATATAGTGGGCTTATTTATTAGCGATAATATTAATGTAGTTCTTTTTTTAGAAACAGCTCAGCTTGTATGGAAGATGCGCCATATTATCCGAGGCCAATCATCATCATATTAAAATAATAATAATAATAATAATAATCATTTAACGATATTAAACAAAAAATAAACCATTGTTTACCAGAGTAAGGGAGACATTTATATAATATGTATGGAGGTCCTGGTTGTGTTTCACAATGTTTTCCCACCATGGAAAAGTCTTTAAACAGAGAGAAGCATTTACACTACCCAGTTTCGCAGTGAAATGACACACACAAGGTGTTGTTTGAGACAGAGCGAGACAGAGAGAGAAGAAGGGAGGTGAGGGAATTTGGTAACATTACTATAATGTCGGTGATAAGAGGAACTATTTCGTCTCAGGTGTTCCACATCATTACTTTACCATTACTATACACTTTTAAAATGTGCTGTGCAATTCCTTAATAAACTAAGCAATACTTTGCAAAACAAACAACTGATTTTACTGGCAAATCATCATGGTGTGAAAAAAAGAAAAAAAAAAAAAAAAAAATAAATTTTTGGAGATCTAACAACACCTTGTTTTTAAAAAAACAAAAAAAAAAAAAAAAAAAGAATTGTGTGGCGATGTAAAAAATACTGTTTGACATAATGCTAAATCAAAAGCCCCACCCCCCCATATTATGACTATATAACTGTACTTTATGGGAATTGAACCCATGATCTTCCGTGCAGCAGTCCAACACCTTAACCACCTTTTTTTTTTTTTTTTTTTTTTAGAAAATATAAGCTCAATCAACTAATTTGCACCATGATCACTAAGTACATTTCTCTACAAACAAATTCAATACACTCAATGTATAGTTTTACTTTAATATATGTCATGACAATATATGTTGTCATAAGATATGACGACAGCCAAAAAGATGCTCATTTGCATAATTACATTTACAGCATTTCACAGACACCCTTACTCAGAGTGACTAACATTTATCTCATTTATACAACAGTGTCAGCTTGGTGGCCCAAGAATTCAAATTCACAACCTGATCCCTAATCCAACAGCTTAACCACTGAGCAACCACTGCCCTACAACTCAGATGAAATGTAGAGTCCGCTTACCATGCCAGTGAGCTTCTGTGATCACCGAGATGCCAGTGTGATGCTAACTTATCACCAGTGACGTGCAGTAAGATTGGTGTATGGTGAGGCAGTGAATCTTTCAGTCAGCATTACAAATATATCAATTTACGACAAAATACAGATCGTCATATTATTACCTCTTGTTTTAAGTCACAGTCCAGTTTGGAGATATTTTTAAGCTTTGATTATATTATTTTGGATCATCTCTGTGGAGAAGAAGAGCAACAGCAGAACAAGCATAAACCCGTTGGCTCACACTCACCCCCTTCGTTGAGACACTGGCTGCCTCACCTTGTGCTTTTTCGGTGCAGTTTTAAGTCAGATCACATTTAGTTATTTTATCATTATTTGTTTTTGACACATGAGGCTCTGCCTCTCCTAACGCAAGTTCCTGTTGCTTGTTTACCTACCTGTCTCTGCCATGTGGTTATTTTTGAAGACTTTCAGCACAGCTAGTGGCTCTCTCTCAATCTTTCCCTCTGCCTGATCGTGTTCATTATAAGAGTCATCTTCCTCTTCGAGGAAAGAGTCCTCGAGCTGCTGGGTGGCGTCCATGCAGACCTGCTGACGAGACAAGAAGATTTATCAGTGAGTTTGCATTATCCAAAGCTGCAGGTGCAAAACAGGACTCACAGCTCAGCACTGATCATTAAGCAGGTTATAGATGTAACAAACGATACTGTATATCGAGACGATAAATGTCATATCCAAGCGCACCTTTATAGCTTAAGGTTTAGTTGTATTTTTAAACTGATGTTTACGTCCATAGCGCGTGCACAGACGTCATAAAATATGGAAGAAATGTCAGTTAACGTAACACTAATAGTAACGATTAAAAAAATGTAACAATAGTAGCTACAGCAATGCTAGCACTTTAGCTAGTTGTGAAACTGACCATTTCGGCTTTTAAAGAAGCCGTTAAAGGCCTCAACACATGCCACAATTACTTTTAACGACTGTCAGTTTGTTTTGAATGCCTTTGCTTATTTATTTGCGTCAATATATTACAGTCATATACTTTACCCTGACGATGCAGCAGTGAGATGAAAACTTCCGGAACAGTAAGCAACGCCTTAAAAGTAAACACGGCTGAACATTGGCTGCGATGGTTGATGCCTAACGCTTATTGGTTGTAGTATGTGTCACTTAAAGCGTCCTAAGCTTTGATTGGATGTTGTAAAAGGGAAGCCATCCTTTGTCCGTTTTTACCCGCGTTTTCAAGTAGGCAGTTACAATGGGTGTACTTTTCAAATAAATAAATAAATATCTTTTTAAATTGCTCCTTAAATGTTTTTAATATTGATTTAAATTATACTTTACTTAAACAAACGCAGTTAAACTACAGATGCTAGAATGTACATCAGCTTTTTAATCCCCTGTTTAATACTGTAGTTAAGTGTCGTTCGCGAACGAGTCGGCTCTAAGAGCCGATTCTTTGTAGCGAACGAGAAAGGCTTTCTGGTCGGGGAGAGCAGAATCTTCAATCAATGCTTCTCCTGCTACATTATTTTGATGGGTACATCATGCAGCAATCACATGCGAGGACACAGGGGCGCTGGAGTCTATCCCAGCTAACTTAGGGCGTGAGGCGGGGTACCCCCTGGACAATCGCCAGTTAATTGCAGGACTAACACTTAGAGACAGACAATCATTCACACACACATTCACTCCTATGGACAATTTAGAGCAGGCACTTCAGCTATGCCCAATCGCATGTGGTTGGAGACAGGAGGAAACTGGAGTATGCGGGGAAAACCCGTGCAAGCACTGGGAGAACATGCAAACTCCACAAAGAAAGTCCTTGGACAGGAATCGAACTCATGCTCCCATGACCTTCTTGCCGTGAGGCAGGCATGCGAACCACTGTCTTGAGTGCTTTCTTAATTATTGTGAATTATTAGTGCTCTGACAATAATAATATTGTATAGGTATATAGTTATACTTGACAATTTTAACATATAAACTGTTGTCATGTAGTGTATTAGTCATGCAATAATATATGTGAAAGAACAAACCAAAACAAAAGCTGTTTTCATGTTTCTTTTATTATTTTCCCAGCAGAGGATCAGGTCCTTCAATTAGGAAATCCAAGTATAAAATGTAAGGGACATAAGACCTCGTGATGCAAAAGAAACAAAACATGCTTAAAAAAGTTTTTAAAACTTTGGGCTCAGATCCAGGATGCACATTCTCTAGATTTGTGTTTAAAAAATTAGCACCTTTTTGAATCAATCTTTTTTTAAACTTCAAGTTTTCCCCACACGATGCCCTGTTCTACATTTCTGTTCCACTGATGCCATCCAGACCTTCCCTCTGCAGACGTTATTTGGCGTCCAGGCAGGAAGCCTGAACAGCGCGCTCAGCTTGGATCTCACCCTCGTTCTCGCACTCCTGATTTTAACGATCTGTAGGTCGATAAAACCCTGGCACTCCTTTGTAAACCATTTGACTGAATAGCGTGAATGAGGACGTGTTGAAGTGGCGTCATTGTGCAAAGTTGTCCCATTGTAGTGCAACGCTCACATGAGGAGGAATACACGAACCCTTTTTGCGGTTGTTTTTTAAACATTCCCGTGACTCTTAAACAAGAAAGCAAATGAAAGAGAACAAAAAGACAAAAAATTACTTATGAGTCTAAACACTTATCGCTTGTATTAAGGAACCTTTAGGTTACTAACGTAACCCCGGTTCTCTGATAACATGAGTAAGGTATCTCACTAGGGGAACGCCTCAGGGCGTGACCGATTGCGTAAGCACTAATAACACCACGTCTGCCGCCACAGGCAGACCCGTCGCTTAGCGACCAGGGAGTCCCGCCTCCCTGTATATAAACCGCATCCCTATACTGCACACGTCATTCCGCGCACAGCTCTTCCCCGCTGAAACAGCAAGGAGGGCAAAGTTGTGAGATACCTCACTCATGTTATCAGAGAATCGGGGTTAGGTTAGTAGCTTAAAGTTCTCTTTCAAACATTCGCTCGGTATCTCACTATGGGATATAGACAACTCCCGTATTGCTATACGCCGAACACGCAGACATAGTCACCGTGGTACACACATAAAACTGCTTTATGCAATCTCCTAAGCCATGGTGGAGAGAATCTCGTCCTCCTCCTCTCCCCTTTCCTGGAACAGCGGGGGAAGGAGTGGCGACACGGAGTCCATGATTTCACCCCACTCCGTTGATGCTTGCAGACACTCCATGGCCTCCTCTCTGGGTTTAGCAGAGAGGAATGGGTCTGTTCTGCCCGTGACCGCCACACGAAGTCTCCTTTCCCGAGTCTTCGGGGAAAACTTCGAGCAGTGGGGGCAGCCGTCCGGGTTAGATACGGCCGCCTGAGCGTGTTTAGCGCCCAGGCAGGAGATACACAGGCCGTGCGAGTCTTTAGCTGATATCCACAACCCACAGGCACATGGATGTGGGGGAAGGTCTTTGCCTCCCTGGCTCGTCGGTTCCTGTGAAGTCGCCATCTTAGCACCCTCTTCGCGTATAAAATTCACCACGACGTGTAACTTTATTCACGGAGCTGTGCTGAGAGTAGTGAGCTCTCGAAGACGGCTTAGCAACTCGCAATAAAAGAGTTCCCCCACAAACGTAAGGTCGCTCTGCGCTCGTGACGTTACCTCGTGGCTTCGTCTGTGAACGGTTAAGCAGTAGCTTCCAGGGTCTGCAGGGTGACGGCTTCTGAAATCTTCACTGGGAAGAGAGCGAGAATGAAGTGTGCAGCATAGGGATGCGGTTTATATACAGGGAGACAGGACTCCCTGGTCGCTAAGCGACGGGTCTGCATGGGGCGGCAAACGTGGTGTTATTGGTGCTTCCGCAATCGGTCATGCCCTGAGGCGTTCCCATAGTGAGATACCGAGCGAATGTTTGAAAGAGAACTTCCCTTATCTCTATCACAGCTTCATTACTGGGTGTGTATCTGTTTTTATCCAGGTTACACAGAGTGCACTGAGCTTATTGGCCAGATCAATATGGCTGGTTTCCCAGTCATACAGTACATTTAAAACTAGTGTCAGTGCCTGCAAAAAGTTTGAGCATTGGCCCAAATGCATGTGCTCTGAAAACAAAGGAAGTAAGGACACTGATACAGTAAAGAAAATGAATGAATTAGTACTAACTTTTATTCTGTGCTCGAGAACATTTGTTCAAGATTCCTCTGGTTGTTTTGGCCCCATTTGTCTAGTGCTAACTTTAACTTCAATACACTTACGGTTGATGCCGCATATGCTGTGCTACATTTATCTCCCCTTTACATACCACCACTCCCTCCAAACCCGGCTCCTGCTCTCGCTCCCACTATATTGCAAGCTCTGAAACTCAGCTTCTTAGGCGACCTCCTCAGCCTCCTCTTCAAACTCGCCCTCTTCTTCGGCTGTAGCATCTTGGTACTGCTGGTACTCAGACACCAGGTCGTTCATATTGCTCTCGGCCTCTGTGAACTCCATTTCGTCCATGCCCTCTCCGGTGTACCAGTGCAGGAAGGCCTTGCGTCGGAACATGGCTGTGAACTGCTCAGAAATACGCTTGAACAGCTCCTGAATGGCTGTGCTGTTACCGATGAAGGTGACGGCCATCTTGAGGCCGCGTGGTGGGATGTCACACACAGCCGTCTTGACGTTGTTGGGGATCCATTCCACAAAGTAGCTGCTGTTCTTGTTCTGCACGTTGAGCATCTGTTCATCCACCTCTTTCATGGACATACGGCCACGGAAGACGGCGGCTACGGTCAGGTAACGGCCATGACGTGGATCACAGGCAGCCATCATGTTCTTGGCATCAAAGACCTGCTGTGTGAGCTCAGGCACAGTGAGAGCACGGTACTGCTGGCTTCCCCTGCTGGTAAGAGGCGCGAAACCAGGCATGAAGAAGTGCAAACGAGGGAAGGGCACCATGTTGACAGCCAGCTTGCGCAAGTCAGCGTTGAGCTGTCCGGGGAAGCGGAGGCATGTAGTCACGCCGCTCATGGTAGCAGAGACGAGGTGGTTCAGGTCACCGTATGTAGGAGTGGTGAGCTTCAGAGTGCGGAAGCAAATGTCATACAAAGCTTCGTTGTCGATGCAGTACGTCTCGTCCGTGTTCTCCACCAGCTGATGGACAGACAGGGTGGCATTGTAGGGCTCCACCACCGTGTCGGAAACTTTAGGAGAAGGCACCACGCTGAAGGTGTTCATGATGCGGTCGGGATACTCCTCCCGGATCTTGCTGATGAGCAGCGTACCCATACCGGATCCGGTACCACCACCCAGCGAGTGAGTGAGCTGGAAGCCCTGGAGGCAATCGCAGCTCTCCGACTCCTTACGCACCACATCCAGGACTGAATCCACCAGCTCTGCTCCCTCTGTGTAGTGGCCTTTAGCCCAGTTGTTACCAGCACCACTCTGACCTGGAACCCAAAAAAGGATCAAAGAATTAAATATCAGTAATGACTACTTTATAAATCCAATTATTTTATTTCAGCAAATTCCTTAGTTGGAAGTGTTTGATTTGAATCTGACTACGTGAGACGCTGTAATTGATAGGCAGGTCCAAAGAATATCTTCAGCTACACTATATCGACAAAATATTGGGACAACTGATCATCACATCTATATGTGTTTATTGATCTTCCTATTCCAGATTTAGTCTCGTTTTTTTCTATATTTTTTCTCAATTCTGAAAAGGATTTTAACTAAATTGTGGCCATATTAGGTGAGGTGTTCCAGTTCACTCCAAAGGTGTTCAGTGGTTGTTGAGTCAGAATGCAGGACACTGGAGTTCTTTCACTCCAACCAGAACACATCGTGTCTTTATGGAGTTCAAAATCTTTGTACACAGAAGCATTGCCATGCTGGAAAAGTGTTTGTGTCTCTTAGTTCCAGATACAGGAAATCCTAATGTTACCGAATATCTAGACAGCGGTGTGCATTAGACTTTGAAGAAGTCACACTTATGAGTTTGCTGGCAGGTTGTCCACAAACGTATGGCCATATAGTATATAAAATGTAACATAAATAGTAAACTATTTCCCAAATCTCTTCTTCTATTAACTCACCGAACACAAAGTTGTCGGGTCTGAAGATCTGGCCGAAGGGTCCAGAGCGTACTGAGTCCATGGTGCCAGGCTCCAGGTCAACTAGAATAGCTCGGGGCACATATTTAGCTCCTCCATTGGGGAGAGAGAGAGAGAGAGAGAGAGAGAGAGCAGAGAGAGAGCAGAGAGAGAGCAGAGAGAGAGCAGAGAGAGAGCAGAGAGAGAGCAGAGAGCGAGCAGAGAGAGAGAACAGAATTTTAGCATATATACAGGTTACTCACATAATAAAAAAAAATGCACATTTGTGTTAATGCTGTGGGGTATTGTAATTATAAAACATATACACGTTAAACATTCATTCATGTTTATTTTGTTCAGCAGGCTTAATTGCTGGGCTAACACTGAGAGACACACACACACGCATTCACTCCTATGGACAATTTAGAGTAGCCAATTTACCAATGACCAATCACATGTGTTTGGAGGCAGGAGGAAACTGGAGTACCCTGAGGAAACATACCAACTCCACACAGAAGTGCCCTGGGCACTGGGGGAATTGAACCCATGACCTTTTTTCTGTGAGGCAGGAGTGCTAACCGCTCCACCAGCATGCTGCCGTAATGCAAGTATGTTTTGTTAGATTACAGCTCTACCTGTCGCCTCATTATAGTAGACGCTGATTCTGTCCAGCTGCAGGTCGCTGTCCCCGTGGTAGGTTCCTGTTGGGTCAATGCCGTGTTCATCGCTGATCACCTCCCAGAACTAAAGGAAAAAAACAGACACACAAATCAGTCAATTAATCATACAATTCCCAATGAATACTCACTTATTTCATTTACAGTTAAAATTGTACTTTTTTTTTATGACCAGAGGCCATGGGGTAATAAAAAGACGGCGCAAATTGACAGCGCAGCTGCCCTAGCAATGCATTTTATGTATTGACTGGAAAGTAATTATTTACTGAATCAAATGCCACCTGTAATGTCCTCATCTCTGCCTGGCTCTGTGTGTGGGTATAGTATAATGTAGAGTGTGTGTGAAGTAGTATACAGTGATGAGCACATCATTATTGATCATCTGGACTCATTTTGTGTTGCTGCAGTTGCTTTCATTCGACAGAGTAAATAAAACAGGCTGTCTGTAGATACTAAGATAGATACTGAGGTATGTGTGGTAATATTGTTCTGAAAGAATGAGGACATAGTGTAGGGGACTTGCTGACCCGTCAATCCGCAGAGGAAAAAACACATGCTCTTATCAATGTTCAAAGTTTATTTGTTACATACATATCATACGGGTTACAACATACAGTGAAATGCTTTGACGACTGACCGAACGTTTGCTGTAAGTGGGGGTGAGGGAGAGAAAGAAATTGT
>JAOUQX010000036.1:20106916-20118888 GCA_028566295.1 Liobagrus marginatus
TGAATGAGTGAGTGATTGATTATGTGAATGATTGAGTGAGTGATTGTGAATGAGTGAGTGAGTGATTATGTGAATGAGTGAGTGAGTGATGGTGAATGAGTGATTGAATGAGTGAGTGATTGATTATGTGAATGATTGAGTGAGTGATTGTGAATGAGTGAGTGATTGATTATGTGAATGATTGAGTGAGTGATTGTGAATGAGTGAGTGAGTGAGTGATTATGTGAATGATTGAGTGAGTGAGTGATGGTGAATGAGTGATTGAATGAGTGAGTGATTATGTGAATAACTGAGTGAATGAGTCAGTTAGTACTGAAGCGAATTTGGGCAGTTAGAACACAGTCCGGGTTCTACAAATAACCCAACACTGTGATCTATTACACTTAGGGTGTTCGAGAGACAACAAATAATAACAATACATAAGGGTGGAGTTCCTTTTCTACAGACAGACAGCTGAAGGTCAGCTTGTAAAAGATGGACAACTCTGTAGAGTGGCTTTGGCTACAGGATAAAGTCTTGCGACAGATTATGAACGTGTGTTTAATCGCTTTGCTAATTCAGATCTGCTAATCAGGATTTAAATAATATGCTAATAATGAATGTGGTTTCCCCCCGGCTGTGTAGGTGATGTGCACCGCAGTCAAAAGACTCACGGACTGGAAGGTTACAGTGCTTCATTCATTTATGTACTATTCCAGCACAGCACAGTCGTGCAGAGCTGCGGCCCTCGAAGGACAGACGTGTAAAATCCCTTATTTGGACCCAAAGTTGCATTTGGTTAAGGTTGATGTCTGCGTCTGTCTAAACTGGTTACTGTTAGGTTAGCGGTTCATGGGACCAAAACAGTCTCAGACACTGGTAACACGATGCCTTCAGTTCATTGGAATACTTTCTATGGATTGTGTGTGTTTGAATGGTGTCGGAGTGTTTTTTGGAACATCATAGACCTGGCAGGCTGCTCCATGTCTCACTACACACTAATGCCGTGCATATGGCGAGTGCTGGCATGACCAACAGCTCCTCTAAGAATCTGACACGCCAGAATTTAATTAGCCCACTTTTATAGGTTCTCCGCTGAGCGAAACACGAGAGCAGCTCTGGGAACACGGTAATCATGAGCATACACACGGTTCTACCCTAACTCCGGGGAAATTAGGTCACATTCTATTTGGCTGCTTTGTGTATGTATGTGGAAATGTGGGGTGGTGGTGGTTACAGGTGATTCGTATTAAAATCCAAGAACGTACGTAAATGACCACAGTAGAAAAACACCTTATGGAACACTGGCCGGTCATGTCGGAAAGGAAAACACTAACGCTCCAGCATGGGACAGTTAAATGAATTGTCCATTAAATAACAATTATATTTGGGTTCGTATGCAAAAGCTCACTCAACACTTAACCTTATAGAAATAACCTTGTAAATAAGAACGCGTCAAGTGTTTTAGTCTGCTGATGGACCAAGCAGACCATTCAACATAAACACACAACACACCCTGATGAATAAAGGCTTTAAAATCAGGTATTGTGTGTCCAAAGCATATCGCATCATTCAAGTCTAATCGAGCAACACAGAAAAAATTGGGCTCAAAATTGTTATTCCAACGCGGAATATCGCACGTTTTACTGCACTACATTATATTAAATATTCAATTTTATTTCATTACATTAGAAATCTAGTCTAATTAGAATTTAGACAGCTAATCTGTCAGACTTTAAAGTTAAAGTTAAGTTAAAGTTGTTAAAGTTAAAGTTAAAGTTGAGTTTATTGGTCACATGCACATCATACAGTACAACATACAGGGAAATTCTTTGATTCCGCATATCCCAGCATACACATTTGAACGCTGGGGTCAGAGCTTACTTTTACAAGTAAGTACTACATATTTAAAAGTATTAACTGTAAAAAAAAAACAACACATTTTATTTATGAAATTTAGTGCAGTTAAAAGTACATTATGCTTCGGATAATTTAGAGATATTTTTTACATTTACTTAAGGAAATACTTCACTACTGTCTGCCCCGGTTTATATGTATAAAGTGAATGTTCACAAACAGAACACAGGAGCATTGGACGTGACATCAAGACGTTTCATCTTTATTGTAGAGGGTGAAGTCAGACAAATTCGGAATACTTGCACACACAGCTCTCATTGACATATCCCCACTCGTAATCTCACGTTCCCGGTCCTTTGGTTAGTGGAATGATGTCTGATAATATATCAATCCTGATTCGGAGGTCCCGTAGCTGTATATTTGAGCAATATGGTGCGATATACTTTGTCCTTTTATCACGCTCCATCCTAATCAAAGGCTTCCACTTCATTACAATGTTCTATAAGCTCTCAAGAGCTCTTATAAATATAAGACCCGAATACCAGAAAAATTGGGACGTTTTTTAAATGAATATAGACTTAATTCAGATGAGCCAATATATTTTATTCGCAATAGAACATCGATAAAGTAACAAATGTTTAAACTGAGAAATGTTACAATGTTATGCACAAAAGGAGCTCATTTCAAGCGTTATGCCTGCTACAGGTCCCAAAATAGTTGGGATGTGGGCATGTTTACCGTGGTGTAGCATCTCCACTTTTCAAAACAGTTTTAAGGTGTCTGGGCACCGAGGTTATGAGTCTCTGGAGTTTTGGTGTAGGAATTTGGTCCCATGCTTGCCTGATATATAGGTTTCCAGCTGCAGGTCGTCTTTGACGTATTTTACGTTTAACGATGCGTCAAATGTTCTCTGTAGGTGAAAGGTCTGGACTGCATTCAGCACTCACTCTTCTAAGACGAAGCCATGCTGTTGTAATAGCTACAGTTTGTGGTTTTGTGTTGTCCTGCTGAAATACACACGGCCTTCCCTGAAATAGAGGTCGTCTGTAGGAGAGCATAAGCTTCTCAAACATTTATATGCTTTTCAGCATTCATAATGCCTTCCAAAACAAGCAAGCTGCCCGTACCGTATGTACTTATGCTCCTTCTTACCATCAGAGATGCTCGATTTTGAACTGAACGCTGATAACATGCTAGGTCTCCCTCCTCTTTAGTCTCCCTCATCTTTTGTCTCAGTCCTCTTTAGTCTCCCTTCTCTTCACGACACCGCATTCTTGATTTCCAACAAGAATGTAAAATTTGGGTTCTCCTGACCATAGAACACTCTTCCACTTAGACAGTCCATTTTAAATGAGCCTTGGCCAACAGGACCCGAGGGCACTTCTGGGCCATATTCACATGGCTTCCTTTTTGCATGATAGAGCTTTAGTTGGTATCTGCAGATGGCACGGCGGATTGTGTTTAAAGACAGTGGTTTCTGGAAGTGTTCTTGGGCAAATTTAGTGATGTCATTGACACAGTCTTCCACAATCTTTTTACGCACTCTTCTACAGATAGAACCTCTGCCCATCTTTAATTCTAAGAGACTCAGCCTCTCTAAGACATCCCTTTTATAGCTAATCGTGTTACAGGTCTCATATCAATTAACTTAATTAGTTGCTAGATGTTCTTCTAGATGCTCTCCAAGCTGAATCTTTTAAAAATGTTTTGCTTTTTCAGCCATTTGTTTCCCCGTCCCAACTATTTTGAGACCTGTAGCAAGCATCAATTTGAAATGAGCTTATTTGGATAAAACAGTAAAATTTCTCAGTTTAAACATCTGTTATCTATGTTCAATTGGGAATAAAATATTGTATCATGTGATTTAGACGTCTTTTACTTTTCATTTTATTCAAATTAAAAAAACAAAACAAAAAAAAACCGTCCACACTTTACCGGAATTCGGGTTGTACAACTCACAATGCAAAGTAAAGTGCAAATCCCCACCTCAGCACGTGGTGTGCCATAAACAAGGGTGGCCGGGTCTCTTCCGTTCCGCTTGTTTCCGTTTATAATGCATTTTGTTTATTATTTTGAATCGAATCCGACGTTCCTACTCTTGCATAGTATAGCCCAGCGATAAGCAGAGGCACAAACTAAACTCGGTGTAACCCTGCATTACACATCCATGTTGACCGGCCCTTATATAAATCTGGATTATTAAACAAATATCTTCATGTCTTAAAAATAAGTCCGAATTTTGTTTTGAGTGTACAGCTAAAATCTGACAGCTAATATTTTCCACACTAGAAAAATGTATTTACCTGCTAAATCAAAGCTAAATTATATCAGTCCAAGATGAGCAAGATTCTTCTTCAGTTTAAAAAAAATGCACTCAGGCAAAAGCAACGCTATAAACGCTCATCAAGAATAGTGTGATGGCATAGGAATTATAGTGAACTCGGAGTAGTGGAAATTACCCACAATTCCTTTTAATTACATTTTCTATTATTGCCCAAAACCTGAGCTGTGCATGTTCAAACATGAAGCATTGATCAAGTCTGCCAGTGACTTAGAAGGCAGAGCTTCAACAGCAATGAGGATACACAGAGTTTCTTTAACAGGTAGCGCACGCAGCCAAACAAAGGGCGGCGACGGATGCTAGCATGCTGTCTAAAAACCTCGAAAAAAAACACACTGACATGACTCATTATCTTCCCGCCCATAGCCTGAGTAGAGGGGAATTTGATGTCAGCCACAGTCACACCCCTGTTGTGCGTTAGGCTCTATTCAGAACATCTCCTGCTTTAAAAGTGCTTTAGATATCCACTCCACTCCCTTTTCACTCCTGCGGTTCTCTACATCTCATTGTCTCAAAGTCGACACTTACTTTCATGACTGCATTTTGTATTGACTTTGTTGTGTTTGCTTACTTCCCAGTCATGCACCTGGATTCTTTTTCCTAAAGCTGCATGCCGGGGCGTGTCTTACAGCACCGAGACTTCCGTTTGTTATTTCTCTTACTGAAATCCGTAGCCTCCTGCTGACCTTTGGCAACAAAGCTGTGAACTCACAGATTCTGGATCAATCAATGATTGTACTCGATACACAATCTGCACAACTGGCTGACTGTGATTACATTCGCGCTAAACTGGCTAACACAAGCGATTAACATAAAAATGTTTAATTACTATCGAGAACAAACGCTGAGAGAGGGAGGGGTCATAGAGGTACACACACTCGGCCGATTACATACAGTAGGAGCAGGAACAGGCATAATAAAGAGTTTAAGATCTGAAAGCATTGGTACTTGAGTAAGAAATGAAAAGTAACAAACAGAATTCTATAAATAGAATGAGCGGATGAGACGAATCGACCGACTGAGTGCCGAAATCTTCCCTTTACTCGCACTCGTTCTCCCCCAGCAGGCCAAACATCCCCAGGCTGTAGACTTTGCCTTTCTTATCAGACCTCACGCTCTCGTCTTCGTCGTCGCCATCGCCGTCGTCGTCGTCGTCGTCGTCCTGGGGCTCAGAGCTCGAGTCGTCGTCATCAACTCCATCCATCTCTGCAGCCTCCTCATCCGCAGCCGCTCTTCCCTGCAGACAGATGATTTCTGCCAACTCTGAGTGGGACTCCCATTTATCTAAAGACGTAGAGAATTAACAGTTAATTTAATCTCTCGTGAAGGGGGAGACATTTAGAGGAGTGATGCATGCTAAAGCTAATATGAGGCAGTTAAAACTAGGGTACCAGCACTGCTGAATATTTAAACAACATACAAGAATTAAAACATGGAATATTTGTAACCTTTGTTCTGTGTGTATCCTGGTGGCCGGAAGCACAGACACAAGCGCCCGTCAACGGCCAAGCGCAGCAGGCTGTTGGCGGCCCGATAGGCATCGTTCCGCGCGGCCTTTGCCGTCTTATAGCCTCTTTTCTCGGCCCATGCTGTTCAAGCGAGCAGAAGGCAAACATTTATTAATTTTTATTTATTTGTTTAGTTCTGATTTAACACCACATCAGCACCAATGGCTACACTCATAATCAACAGTATTAAAAAAATGGTTTTTTCCAATCATGATTACAATCACTTCAAATGATTAAACAATTTGGTCTTGAAAAAACTATCAATATGCAAAATGAGACCTACACACCGATAATAATACTACAATAATAATAACAACAATCATGAAAACAATTTCGAGTTTTGTGCAGAAGGGAAAATGTCAATGAGAAATGTCTCTCCTATTACCAGCATTCCTGAACTCACCAACATCTACGCCTTTAATTTTAATTCATTGAAAATTAATGTTGTGCTTCATAAATTAAAATGGGATTCAATAAATGATAACAGCAAACAAGTACTGATTATTCTATACCGGTAATCTTTTTTGTATCTACTGAACCCACTTTAATTCTACGGCCGTTTCTCATTTGCGTTCTTATCTGTACTTGTGTTCTTGTGAAACATCATCAGTCAGTGTCCAAGTACTGTTTCAATTCCAAGGCTGTATCTAGCCAAGTACTGTACAAATCCCTGGATGAGTAAGTGGGGGATTTGGCAGCTAAGTGGTTAAGGCTTTGAACTTCTGATCCAAAGACCAGGGTTCGATCGGGGTCCGCACCGCCAAGGGACCAATTCTGGGCCCCTAAGCAAGGCCCTTAACTCTCAATTGCTCGGTTTTAAGTCGCTCTGGATAAATTGTCTGCCGAATGCTGTAAATATAAATGAGTACTTGCTCTGCCCCTTTCATAAAGGATGCACCAAGAGGAGCAAGTACTCATTTACATCATTTGGCAGACGCTCCTATCCAGAGCGACTTGTGCGGACTTGAGTCAGAGAGGTATCACAGAATGCATTTCGCACCCACTGATGTGACCATCAGTAATGATGGGGGAGAAAGCCACAAAATAATTTTCAAAATACTATTGCTGTTGGGTTATGAAAAGTAACTTTAAGTGTTTTTGAGGCGGGAATATCAGGTTTTAAACAAATTCTGGGTAACAGGTGATGCAATAAAGTACACTGATGTTCCACTTTAGAAAAAAGCGGGAGTCCTCAGGAGTTTGTTCTCCTGAGTCGAACTTGCCAAGTGCATACTTGTTGTTGAGAAATGGCCTTTATCTTATAACTTTTGTATCGTATGTCTAAGTTCAGCTGCGGTTCCTTCTTTCCTTCCATCCATCCATCCATCCATCCATCCCTTACCTTCACACACATCCCAGGCTGTCCACTCTGCACTCTGTTCTGGGTGTACGAGTTTCAGCACTGACAGGAAGGGAGTGCGCTCACACAGGTATCCCACCGAACTGTAGGGTTCCTGCAGCTGGGACACGGGATAAATGCCAGCCAGAATCTGACATGCACAGAGACCAACAGTCACGGCTCTGGAAATAGTGTTGGCACTGAATTGCATCTCTAACAGCATGAGATACCATGAAAAACATAGCACCCTATGTGAGTGTGTGTGAAACTTTACCTGCAGCTGTTTGCTGACTCGCGAGGGGAAGATGAGTCCAGGACAGTCACACAGTTTCACAGTAGGGGTGAGGTAGTACGTCTGGAAATACTTTGTGTGACCAGGAGTGCGAGACACACTCACAACCTTCTTACCAACCAAACCGTTCAACACTGAAGACTTTCCTACATTAGTAAACCCTGCAGAGACGGAATTTTATTGGGTGCTGACAATTGCATACACTATAAACACACCGACCAGGCATAACATTATGAGAACTGACAGGTGAAGTGAAGAACACTGATGATCTCTTCATCACCTGTAAGTGGGTGGGATGTATTACTGTAAGTGGGTGGGATGTATTACTGTAAGTGGGTGGGATGTATTACTGTTGGCGTTAGAGGGACTACAATATTAGGAACACAGCATTTGGATATACATGTCATAATGGACATAGTTATGCTTGATCGGTTTTAAGTTTGTGACTGAAGCATGCTTTAGAACACTACTAAAACAGATATATACTAAACTGAACACTATGCTAAAAACAATATGTGGAAAATTGTTTCTAATTCCAGCGATGATATTAATAGCTAGCTGTGTGACTTTTTTTAATGGGACAATGTGACACACATGTGTTTCTTGTTGTCCAGGTGTGTCCTGGTTAACCAACTGTTTAAGCTATTGATAAGATCTGAATATCGACGTTTGGCTTAAGGATCGCCTTCGCAGTGGGAATTTGTTATTGAAGAGGATAAACCAACATAACGGCCAGAGAGCTGTCTATGGGAGACACGCAAGCCATTTTAAAGCTTAGTGCAGCGTCAGCACTCATTCTCCTATTTCACTGTTCACTGAATGTAAGTAAATCTATTTCAAACCGTAAAATCATTGTGAAAATTCAAATGAATGAATACAAAAGTTATTTTTGCCATCTCAGAGTGGTTAGCACTCCTGCCCCACAGCAAGAAGGCCATGGGTTTGATTCAGGCTCAGAGTTTCTGTGTGGAGTTTGCATGTTCTCTCCATGCTTGCACGGGTTTTCCCCAGGAATTCCGGTTTCCTCCCACCTCCAAACACATACGATTGGGCATAGGTGAATTGGCTACTCTAAATTGTCCATAGGAGTGAATGTGTGTGTGAATGGTTGTCTGTCTCTAAATGTTAGCCCTGTGATTAAGTGCCGATTGTCCAGAGTGTACCCCGCCTGACACCCTAAGTTAGCTGGGATAGACTCTACACACGGAACCCTGAACAGAATACGCGCTAGACAATGAATGGATGAATTTGCCTTCTTATATTAATAGTCTGATACCCGACATGAGATTTTTTTCGACATTGTACCTATACAGCCTAATGTGAGCACTCCATCTTTGTAAAGTTCTCGCGTGGGACTGCTCAGCTCCATGGCAACATCAGTGTGGTGTTCCATCAGCACCATCTCTGCCCCATCATCAGACACATCAGCTTCATTTCCCATGGCCACTGCATCTCTTTGTATCTTCTTTTCCCAGCTACTTAAATCCACTGAAAACAAAATCAAAGAAAAAAAACCCCACCATTAGCATTAACAGCATAGCCATGGATTCTTGCTGGACTTTACAGCTGTCACATGGTGGGCATGTCTA
The DNA here is from genome assembly GCA_028566295.1 of Liobagrus marginatus. Lineage (NCBI taxonomy): Eukaryota > Metazoa > Chordata > Actinopteri > Siluriformes > Amblycipitidae > Liobagrus > Liobagrus marginatus. The sequence continues at coordinate 20,115,822 of JAOUQX010000036.1, forward strand.
ACCGTTTCCTGTCGTGATCTCCTGACACGCCCTAAGAATGTGGATTGGTCCTCCTGCTTGGCCCCACCCACCCTTCCGCCTCATTCGCTTTTTCTGAAACACTGCAGCAAGAGGGAAAAAAACAAAACAAAATAAGATATATAACAGATAAATGACAGATAATTGAGGAACCTCTCCGCAAGTATGATGCTACAGCAGAAAAAGCGACATGCTCTTACAGGTGCTGTACGGTTGTCCGGGATGTGAAGTGAAACACACACATCGCAGGTGGGGAAAGCGATTGCTCAGGTAGTGTTTCCACGCCAGCACGAGAGGCGCAGGGCAAAGGTCAACCTTATTCAGAACCACGATGACCTGCTTTTGGAGTTCACCTGTGATGTAGTGATATAGAGCAGGCGGAAACTGCAGCACCTAAACACAGATAAGATGAATTATCCACGTCTGATTGAAAAAAAAGGAACCACAACATTTTTTCCCCACACAGACTAAAAAGAAGAAGAAACTAGAGATGTTTAAATGTCAATCCACACCGATCAGCCATAACATCTACCACATTCCTAATAATGCGTTCCTAATATGGTGATGGCCCCCCCTTTGTCAGTCCTGACCCGTTGAGGCATGGACTCCACAAGACCCCTGAAGGTGTGTATGTGGTATCTGGTACCAAGATGTTATCAGCAGATCGTTTAAGTCCTGCGAGTTGGGGCTCCTTCACTCCCCACGTACATCAATGAGCCTTGGCCACCCATGACCCGGTCACCGGTTCACCACTGTTCCATACTTGGACTACGTTTATAAAAATACAGGCCACTGCAGTCCGGGACACCCCACAAGAGCTGCAGTTTTATTGATACTCTGACCTAGTCATCTAGCCATTACAATTTGGCACTTGTTAAACTACCGCACATACTTACATTTGGCCATTTTTACTGCTTTTTACACATCAACTTGGAGGACTAAATATATATAAAAATATAATACTTGCTGCCTAATATATCCCGCCCGCTAACCGTAACATATCCCTCCCGCCCGCTAACAGGTGCTGTGATGAAGAGATAGTGTTATTCACTTCACTTGTCAGTACTCATGTTATGCCTGATGTATGTGAGTAAGGATCGTATGTGTGTGTGTGTACATTAGTGTATTTGAGCCTTAGTGAGTCAAAGCTGGCCGAATTTCAAATGCAATCATGGCAGTAACAGGAGACGCTGGAACGGTTTTCGTGCGTGAAGAGGAAGCTGAAGCAACGCTTGCACAACATGCACCGTACACCTGCGTTTTAGTAACACAAAGGCAGACAATGCATAAACAAAGCTATGCAATTTCCAGTAAGATTATAAATTGGATTTCATCATGAAATGTGCAAAAACATTATCCGAATGACCGTAAAAGACCAATGGATTGCACAATGTATGAGAAAAATCAATGTTCATCAGTTCCCTGGAGCTAGACATGGTGAACTACAAGAGATCTATAATCAGAGGCGTTAGCCCCATCTGCTGACAGGTCTCACACACACACACACACACACACACACCACCGAGAGAATAAACGAAACACTCACTGGGTGTCTGATATCCACAATGAGCAGGACGATATCGGACATCTCTAATACTCGCCATAACTGTCTCCATGTCTAAGAAAGAAAGAAGACAAAGAATAAAACAAAGAAAATAAAAAAGCTATCTATACAAATGAACGCAAGATTAGAGAAGTAAGATGATGAACTCTAGGCTTGGTGCTGCAAATAGCATGTAAAACAGCATTAAAAGCGAATGTGGATGGATATCCGGTTAAAGAAAATCACAGCTAACCTCCAGATTGTGGTCAAAATGGCTGAGGGTGTGACTAGGATTTTTGGAATGAAGAACCTCCAGGAATTCATCGAATACTTTCTTTTCCTTCCGCAACAGTTCTTCTCGGCGCATCCCGTAATGCCACGAGGGCCTACGAGGGAAATCCAGACCTGAAATCAGCCAGACTCAAAGTAAGTCAGAGAGACAAATGTGCTGTGGGATTGGAGCGCTTTCGATTATTATTATCCAGACGACTGAAGTGGAGTTGTTGTGTTGTTAGATTAGACTCTATTAAAACACTCCACCACACACTACTAGCTTGTATAAAGTAGAGAGACCTTGGTCTTCAGGGTAGATTTCTTTTATGTCCATCTCCAAGTCTGTCTCTGGAACCGCTTGCAGTATTTTCTCTCTGGCCATTTTCTTTCTTCTCTCCACCTCTTCTTTGCTCTCCTTCTCAAAGTGGAGCCGATACCTGAATAGACAAGTCGGTGAGGGTTTCATATCCCTCAAGGACATCTGGACCTGGCATATTAGTTCACGCAGTGGTTACATACGATATAAATACACTGGGAAGGCTTTAGCTGTAGGTTTCATTCAGCTACCTCACCTCTTTCACCTCAAGAAACAAAAACTAACAGGAATTTACAAGTTTGTAATAGTAGAGATTACTGGGTGAAAAGTATCTTTCTATTCTTTCTTGGTCAAACAACAGAGACTGAAATACTGGGTGAAGACGTCCGCTTTGCATGCATCAGTGTGCATGTTTGTATGCAAATGCTCACTCCTAGCGAGTGTGACCTTGTTTCTGAATGATCACTCGTAATGTTCTAAAGGAGCACATCTCATCGAGCATCCGAAGTGTAACGATAATGACCACAAACTTAAGGTTGCAAAATAGTTCTTTTAAGGGGGCTGAGTATTAATGAGCATTTCTTTATTCCAACATCTGGAAAACTATCCATCAATTATCGATTAATTGTTAGTATTTAGCTAATATTTTCTTATGGCGAAAAACATGTTTTTCCTCCACAATGAACAAACAGCCAATCAGCATCGTCGAGAAACCGTCTGAGCTACACGTGGCAAAGAGCGCTCAAGGTGGTAAAGGAATTATTTGACGTGTCTTCCCTCTCGACTGCAGGATCTGATGTTGCTCCGACATGAGCATTGTAATAAAAGGCACAATCAGCCTTAACCTCCTTGTCTGGGTCTGTGCTTATTACATATACATACATATACGCATATATATATATATACATATACGCATA
>JAOUQX010000036.1:20119529-20143006 GCA_028566295.1 Liobagrus marginatus
CGCATACTGAAATTTTTTCCGTAAACAGAAGCACATTTTTTGACGAGCTGCAATTTGTAAACTGAATTTTACGTATTACGGGGCATTCTTATATCGAGGTACCACTGTATGTGTGTGTGTGTGTGTGTGTATATATATATATATACACACACACACACATACACGCACACACCTATCTATCTATACACACGCACATCTATCTATCTATCTATATATATATATATTACAATACTTACATTGAACTTTGTTAGTTTTTAGTTCAGAATGCTCCCACACCAAACCTTACTTTCCTCTCTTGATGGCTACTTTACCAGGGCTACGATATTAACGCCACCTGCTGGCAAGTGATACATAGTGAACTATTATATAGCACCAAGAAAGAACCTGTACTGCACAACGTACCAGAATAATAGGAATGCTCACTTGATAAACGCATGATTGACAAAAAAGCGAAATGATCAACTAATCAACAATGGATAATCCATTAATCATGCCTGTCCCCATTGCCGACTAGATTGATAACAGAATTCTGTCAATTAAACTAAACTAGTGGCAGCACAATGGCAGCGCGGTTAGCACTCCTGCCTCAAAGCAAGAAGGTCATGGGCTTCATTCTCTTCCAGTGTGTTATGTGGAGTTTGCATGTTCTCCACGCGCTTGAGTGGGTTTTCCCCAGGTTCCTCCTGCCTCCAAACACATGTGATTGGGTATAGGTGAATTAGTTGCTCTAAACTGTCCATAGGAGTGAATGTGTGTGTGAATGGTTGTCTGTCTCGAAGTGTTAGTCATGCGATTAACTGCTGATTGTTCAGGCTGTACACCGCCGCACACACTAAGTTAGCTGGGATAGCCTCCAGCGCCCCCACGACCCTGAACAGGATAAGCGCTAGATAATGAATGAATGAAACTGCACTAGCTTCACTCATTGTTATTGAGCGGCTTGTACGTACGCACACACTTCTTGAATTACTGCTTTGCCTCGCCAGTGCTCACCTGTTGGGTTCATATCTGCTGTTTCTGGTGCCAGGCTGGTGGTTGATCCTCCTTACGTCTGTCGTCTCGCTGTCGGACGTGTCCGACTGTCTGTCTCTTCGCACAGCTCTCTCTATGCTCGCGTTCCGGCTACTCTGACCCGAGCCCGTATCACCTTTACAAAAACACACGCACACACTTAATCCTACAGTCTCGTGAAGTATATGAACTGCTTCCTAGTAACTCCAAACCCAAAACACTGCTGTTATTCAGACACACTGATTTAATCTACACAACACATTGCTATAATGATATTAATTTATAGGGGAACTGGTAATTCAGTGGTTAGGGTTTTGGACTACTGATTGGAAGGTTCAAACCCCAAGAACACCAAGACGCCATAATCACATAAAATAACCAGACCACATCACATCTTTTTGCTTTTCTTAAATTCTTCTTGCTCTTGCTCTTGCTCTTGCACCTCCTCCTGAAGAATTTCACTATATGCTGTATTGCACAATGTATATGTGACCAATAAACTTGAACTTAATCAGGCCCCGAGCCTCAACTGATCAGTTACATAAAATGACTCTGGATAAGGGTGTCTGCCAAACACCCTAAATGTTCTGTTTTATACATTTATGGCTACAGCTTCAATTTACTGTTATTGTTAAGCAGCAGCACACGAAAGACTCAAAAATTCATTGTACATGGGCAATAAAGTTTATTCAAAGGTCAAAGGTCTAGCACAGGACGGAAGCTCGAGCAGAAGTGTTAAATAAATAAAACATTTCATAATTTCTAAAATAATAATGAATAAATACTATCTAATATCAAGGTTTAACCACATGATGGAGAACGGTGTGTAAACATTTACCCCCAACGTTTGTCTTACGTAAGAGTCTACTGAGTCTGCGCAGTACCATTCCGCATAGAGCAAACCCTGCTGACGGAGCCCCAGCACTCCACTGCTTAATGCCCACTCATTCAAACCCACCTGACATTCAGCAAGATGGAACATTTCGCTTTGCTTCAGTCCTTCATACTAAAACACACAGACGCTTTCGCTTTCCCAACAGCAGCGCATTCGTGTTCCTCACCTCGACTTTATTGCAACGCATACGAGTCAATTCGTCACAGCAAGCTCCATAGCAACGCACAAGAGACGATTTTTAAAATATGCCGAAACTGTTTTGCACACCTAAAAGTATCGATTCGGTATTAAACAAAATACGAATCGTGACATCATTTCTGAGACCGCACAGCACATTCGACTAGCTAAAGTTAGCTCGGACGGCTAAACCAGCGTTGGCTAACCTGGCTAATCAAAATACACGCCACTCACCTTTCTTCTTCTCGCGCTTGACCTGAAGTTGTTTCTTTTTTTGTTTATTGCTAAACGGCTTCTTCCGAGGCATTTCCGAAAAACAATACAGACTATAGCTACTGATGATGTAGCTACTTAGCAATGATAGCTTGCACAATGTTTTCAGCGAAGTTTCTGCTGCACGTTACTTGTTCGGTGACGTCACAAGTAAGCAAGCGAGATGGATCAAACCGCTTTTTTTCCCGCCCAACTTTAATGACACTGTAACGCCTATATATTCACATAGACGCCAGCTTCCATCCAATTAATTAGAGCGGAATTTTTATTTGCCCGGCGTTGGATGTAACACGGGCCCGCTGTGCCATTAAACACCCCCATGCATCATGGTGGATGGTAGCGTCCGTCATTTTAAAAACACAAGCGGCTTTCGAACGCTGTAAATTTAGGGGCGCAATTGGTAGAGAAAGTCGGTAACGACCATAAGAGTAATAAATACTAATGATGCTATTAGAGAATATGTTAATCTATAGTAGTACTAATGATTTTTGGCTAATGTTTGATCGGATATTTAGGTAAAATAGGCACTTAAAAGGAAATTGTAACGTTAGACCTCATTTTAACTAGATATAATAGGTCACATGGCTAAGGTCACAAAACACCCATATGCAATCTTGTAACTAGATAAAAGCCTTTGAGAATTCCTAAATATGAGTAACTTCTTTCTTCAGTTTTTGAGGACAACTGGCTGAGTGAACAAACAGTATTGGACATGAGAGGTACTGAAATTACACATTTGTGACACATTTTATTATTGTTTTCAAAGGATAAGTCATCCGATTCTGCTCGTATTAATAACTATGATAGGGTGTAGGATCCATTACAAGAGTTAATACTAAGATGAAGTAGCGGTAGACTAACAATAGTGAGCGTATTACATCATCCACACAAATGAAAAGTGAACAGGATTAGTAAAATTTCATGCCAGAACTCTGAGAGCTTGTGACCGGCAAGTGCTGACACTGAAGTTCCTCTTTGCTTTTTTTTCTTTTCTTCCTTTTTGCAACCACTATTTAAAGCAGCCTTTAACTTGCACACATACACAATATACTAGATAGTCAAATATACATATTTTCCCCAACCTAATTGAAAACAATATTTTCCCTTTGTTTAAACAGTAAGGGCAAAATATCACATGCATATTGCGCAACATATCAAGGATGTTCATATACTGTCCGTTTACAGCAAGTGTAAAATTTCGTAGTGTAAGAGTAGATCGAAATATCTACAGATGACCACTGTATTAAATAAACGCTTTCAAAAGATCTAGCCATAGAGGGTAATAAGGAAGAGCAGGATATTTTATGAAGACCCACGATTGTTTAAAAAAAAGGGGAAAAAGGATGAAGAAAAAAAAAAAAGTCTTTTGTTATTATTTCCTTGAATGTAATTGTTTCATTGAACATGAGCAGGCCTAGTAGGAAACTTCTTTCTATCAGCATATCTTTCATTTAGTCTGTGTGTTTGCTTTTAATCCCTACTTTAGTAGGCCTCTCGTACCTGGAGAGGTCATGTACGTTCACATGACTGGTAAATCCTTTCTGCTGCAACACTTCTGTTTATAGAGTCTGTGTTTTCTCTTTACTTCCCATAGGCCTCTCCTGGCTCATGAACTGAGGTGTTCAACCTGTATGGCCGAAGCCTCCACTGTGATGCACAGGTCTTTGTGTGAGGACAGATCAGACACGCTGACCGTTTTGTATGAAACATCTGGCGCCGTCACTGGTTTGTACTGCTGCAGGTCAAACACACATGGCACTCCTTCTTGCTGTGGGTAAGGATTGGTCCTCTCAGAACGACCTGCTGCTCCTTCTCCACCTCCTCCAGCGCCTCCTCCTCCATGCACGGGACTGTGGCTCTGCTGACCGGCTGCTTGCGGGGTGGGTACCAGGTCTGGGGAGTGTTTCCGCATGTGCTTTATCAGGTACGTTTCCTGTGAGAAAACAAACAAAAAAAAAAAACCCAGCTGAGAAAAAAACGAAAAGCTTTTAAGTGTTTACGGATATGTGCTCAGTCATAGCTAGTGTCATACCGAAGTGTAGGTGCGATTGCATAGGCCGCAGGAGTACAACTTCGCATGTTTCACTGTATGGGTTGAGAGATGGACCTCGAGGCTCGCCGAGTCCGTATAGCCACGGTTACAGTGATGGCACTTGAATGGCTTGTCTTTGTTGTGTTGGCGCCTGTGAGACTGTGAACAAAACGATATACATAATTTAAAAAATAAGCATGAGATCTTAACAGAATGTCGATAGCTGCCAATTTGTGTCAAGTCATTTTTTTTTTTTTTTTACGTTAGGGTTCCTTTAACAGTAACAAAGTAACTAACACCTGTATTATTATTATTTTAATACTTTTTTTTTACATAATCAATCAGACACAGGGCAGTAACGTGTCATGTTAGTAACTGTGGACTTGCGTTAACCATTTACTGACACCATCAGTAGCATGTTGTGGTAAAAAATGTTGAAGTGAAGATAGACGCAAGTGCCAGTAGTTTACATTTATTTACTAACCTTGTTAGTCTACTATTGTTTTCTAATTTAGACAAGCTTGACTGAGACATTATTCAAAGCAAGGGGGGAGTTAGTTATCATTTACTGAATAGCGAATTAATGTGACAACTAACTTTTTCATGTTCCTTTCACGTTCTAGGGCATGTTATTGCTATAAATAAGTGTTTTTTAATATGCAAGTTCACGTTCCAGTTGCTCGCATTTCTAGAAAAATCATCAGTAAAAGTTACTTGCTGTATGATGTGTGCATGTTCTTTTTAAAGTTTAGGTTATTAAACAGGATAATTATTTTAATTACGTGTATTCAGTGTTGTTGGAATTACAGTCGATGCATTTCACCCCAACAATTTCAAGTGGCCTGTATGACCTTTTTGCTATGTCCCAAATGTTTTTCATCTACATTCCAATTATATTCCAAGATGTTAATAACTTCACAACAGAAAAATCCCCAGCTGTTAAAATAGAACAGATACAAAAATTATATTAACTGCATATTTATACTTTTATAAGTAGTTTTCACATAACTGACACATAGGACTGTTTAGAGAGCTTGAGAATTAGACGCACAGCTATCTAGAGGGATTAATGCACAGTGACGGAGTTTTTCGTTGGTGACCAGATGTGGGCATGTCCAGTGACTAGACAAAGTTAAGGAAAGTTTAACTTTATGCAAATATGAAATGACTTGCAAAATATCAATCAATACAATCTATGCAAATCTCTTGACAGAAATTTGGCTGTAGACCAACGGCGTAAAACTAGTTTATAGAATGGTTGCATGACGCTTTTAGCACATTCTCTTACCAGATGCATTTATTGGTTAGGGTTTAATGCATTATTTTCTCCATAGTGGAATAACAAAGATTTGCAAAGCACCCTTTTTAAAGACTATTTGAAAATTAAAAAGCAGATGTTAATGTTAAAATTATGTAGAGATTTGGATTACAAAAGTTTGTATAACTCCGATGACGCTTTTCTACCGGGGCTAATACTGGAGCCCAATTGGGTACCAGGCTGTACTATTCCACTCAGAGAAAAAAAAAAAAAAAAAAGCTGAATAAATCTTAGGCGGCTACACAGATCCTGGTTCCGACCCGGCCTGAAATCTTGCTGGTCATGAACAAGGGAATCCATGACCTCAGTAGATAAAGCTTTAACTACAGACCGCAGGCAGCATTTTTAAAAGCGGTCGGAGTTCAATAAAATGAACAATAATTACTAAATATGTATGCAAGTAAGTATGCGCTTTAACACAGTCATTGCCATCGGGTCAAAGGTGTAAATTCAGAACAAACTAGAAAGTATTGTGAAAAACTCGTACACCAATCAGCCCTATCATTTTCACCACCTCCCTAATATGATGGTCCCCCTTTTGTTGCCCAAACAGTCCTGACCCGTAGAGGCATGGTCTCCACTAGACCCCTGAAGGTGTGTATGTTGTATCTTCAATCAAGATGTTAGCAGCAGATCCTTTAAGTTCTGTAAGTTGGGTCTCCTTCAATACCTACGTGCGCATCAATGAGTCTTGGCTGCCCATGACCTAGACCCCAATTCACCACTGTTCCTTCCTTGGACCACCTTTTATAAGATACTGACCACTGAAAACCGGGACACCACACAAGAGTTGCAGTTTCGAAGGTAGTTTGGAGACCCAGTTATCTAGACATCACAATTTGTTCCATAACTTGCTCCAATCCTTACACTTGCCAATTTGAATGCTTCTAACATCGATTTTGAGGACTAAATGTTTACTTGCTGCCTAATATATCCCACCCACTAACATAATCTGTTATTCACTTTACCTAGCAGTGCTCATGTTATGCCTCATCAGTGTATGTAGAGATAGCGGGGCTGGGGAATCGTAAACCGTGGGGCTTAATTGATCCAACCATGTATAGGGTTCTGCTCCCTTCTAGTGACCCGTGAGCCGGTTCTAATGATTACCACCTTTGACCAAGCGGCAACACCAGCCCCAGCAGAAAAAAATCAGTAGTCCTGTTAAAAGACTGTAAAAAGTCTTGGGTGCCAGTCATTTTTTTAAGGCAAACTGTTGTTGCTGTTGTCAGAGATACCTGCTACGAACTAGTCCTGATGTTTAACAGCATGAAGTTAATCCATCATCAACAAGTTACTTCAAAAAAAGTTATTAGTTATTAATTACATCATCAATGTTGTATGTAAAATACTTTTATAATTACTCGGTCAGAAAAGTAATTACATTTCTCAAGAAGTAATTTGCCTTAATTTACCTGAGTCAATATGGAATAGTTTAATGCTTATTAACTCTTAAAACATACTGTAATACTCATTATTAAACAAATGTAACATTTACATATATAGAAAACCTTTAAATATGTTCCAAACTGCCGAATGTCTTTTTAAGCTTAGTTTCATGTCGATGTAACACTTATCTGACTTAGACAAACTCATCTTTTGCCACACACGGGTATTTTGTTTGATATGCGCCTGAAAGACAGTAGCAAAGTAAAAGCAGCAGTAGCATCTCTTCCACTATGTAGTCTGCAATCATTGTTTTTAGGCTCACCCTTCAGACACTTTCTGCACTGCCGATTTGTTGATGCTGCCTTGTTAAGCGTTACTCACCGTGCTTTCTCACCAAGGCTCTGTAATTTTACTGTAATGTGTCAAAAGTGAATTCATTGGAATATTTCCATTAGGCAAAACAGCCACTTGCTTCTGCACATCGACTACTTCAGTGACTACGCAGCCAACTGGAACAAACTCGCACGCAACGGCAACAGCTAATGATTTTAAGGAGGCAGCGTTTACTTTTAAGCTTTAGACAATAAATCTAGATTTTAAATTCAATAGCCTAATGTATACAGAACTGTTACAATTATTTACAATGTGTAACAAGTATAAGTGTTATATACAGTATATACCGTATCTACTGTGTGTGTGTGTATGTATATATATACACACACACAGTATATATATATATACACGTATATATACACAATAAGTAACTGAAATTAAATTGCTTAAAATAGAACAGTAATCCCTTACTTTACTTTTTCACAGGATAAGTAATTTAATTACTAAAGTAACGCGTTACACCCAACAACACAATCATTGTGTTTTTCAGTAAATTCTACAATTTGTGCAGAAATAAATAATAATAATTTTTCTTCATAGAACAGCATGGCCGGCCATGTGTTTTTTTAATTAATGAGCAGGAAATTCTGACCAATCTTGGCTCTTCCTGATAAAAGCCTTCTGGGGTTGTTTTGGTAAACCGCAGATGTCACACATTCAAAACAAAGCCATTTTTAGAGTGCGTCATATAACATACTGCATGAGCAAAAATGTTTTGTTATTTTGTCCACATTTTTACATCACTATATACAAATTCCACCAGCTTCACAAATCTGGGTGTGATTGTCTATATACCTGTAGATTGGATAGCTGAGTAAAGGCCTTCTCGCAGCCTGGATGGGAACATTTATACGGCCGGTCTCCTGTGTGGATTCTTCACAAAAGAAAGCATAAATATTTTTCTTTTTAAATCCTTTAGAGAATAAAGAGGAGTGTAAAGATAAGAACATAAATGTAAAGCGAGGTAAGGTAGATGACGGAGTGTGTGGCTACCTGTGATGCTGCTGTAGGTGGCTGAGCTGCCTGAAGGTCTTCTGGCAATAAGAGCAGGTGTAGGGTTTTACTCCGGTGTGGATCCGCACATGTTGCGCCAGATAGCTGGTGTTTGCAAAAGACTTGGAGCAGTGCGGACACTTATGGGGTTTAGATTCAGTGTGATTTCTGTAAGGAATAAAAGGCGGGGGGGCGGGAATATGGTGAGCGAGTGATACCAATGGCAACAGTGCTAGAATATAAAGAGGACCGTGTATACATCGGTATATGCCATGTGCTATGCTCATGCAGAACCTGTGTTTTCCCTCTTGATTATCGTTACTTTTCAGACTTCTCTGTATTAGGTTTAATTTTAATTCACTTTCCTAATTATATATCTCGCTCACAAACACTGTATTTGTAGCAACATTTACAGCAACTCACCTTTTACCACTAAGCTGTATACATGCACTACCAGTCAAAAGGTTCTGAGCAGTAAGATTTTTTAATGGGGTTTTTAAAAAACAGTCACTTCTGCTCACCAAAGCTGCATTTATTTGATCCAAGGAAATATGGAAATTACAGAAATGAATAACTTCATTTAGCACGGATGCTTTAAATTGATGGTGAAAGTCATTTAGAATGTTACAAAAGTTTTCTATTTCAGATAAATGCTGTTCTGAACTTTTTATTCAATGAAACCTGAAAGAAATTCTACGCTGCTGTTTAACATAATAATAATAGTTTTTGAGCAGCAAATTAGAATATAAAAATTTTATATGTTCAAAGGGGCTGCACGGTGGCAGAGTGGTTAGCACGCCTGCCTCACAGCAAGAAGGTCATGGGTTTGATTCCCGCCCAGTGTCTTTTGCATTTCCGCCGTATACTCTGGTTTCCTCCCGCTTCCAAACACATGTGATTGGGCACAGAATTTACTCTACTCTAAATTATCCATAGGAATGAATGTGTGTGAATGGTTGTCTGTCTCCAAGTGTTAGCGCTGTGATTAACCGCTGATTGTACAGGCTGTACCCCGCCTCACACACTAAGTTATCTGGGATACACTCCTGCACCCCCACGAACCTGAACAGGATAAACGCTAGACAATGAATGAATGAATGGGTATATTCAAAAAGACCAGTTATTTTTAATCGTAAAAATGGTAGTTTTAAATCCAAATTCAGATCTTACCACATACACATACATGCAGTGAAATGTTTTTATTCCGCATATCCCAGCTTACGAATTTGTAGGCTGGGAAAAGTGGACCTCTGGAAGATGCAATGGTGCTGATATTAAAATAAACAGTAAATCTGAGGACGCTACTCCATGATTCTGCTAACAGTTTTTTCTTACCTGCAGTAGAAAGCGTTTTATATCTTTTTTTTTTCTTTTTGCATGCCAATCTGTCATACATATACAATATATAAAATAATAATAATAGAAGATCTGAATGATTACTGACATTTTCAGATCCTATTTGTCACATACACATACATGCAGTGACATGTTTTATTTTCCGCATATCCCAGCATACCTGTCAGAATACGCTGGGGTCAGAGCGCAGGATCAACCAGAACGTGCGACGCTGCTGGAGCAACTGAGGTTAAGGGCCTTGCTCAAGGACCCAATGATGGTAGCTGGCCTGATGTGAGGCTTGAACCCTGACCCTTTGATCACCCTTTGCTGCCACCACCCTAGTTGTTTTTGGATCAATTAATATATATTAAACAGGGGTTATAAATATACCACTTCCAAATTTGGGTCATAACTTAAATTCCATTTTAAATCAAATAATGACTTGCTCTCTGATTTTATTTTTTGGTAAAGCCTGGCGGTTAGATGACTGATGGAAATTTGATGGACGTTTGCGCTAATAGGAAGGCCAGCTCCATCAACTTTAGCATTCCACGCAGGCTTTAAAAGTGCTGTAGAGAGTTACGCATGGCGCATGACCGTTCCATGACCTCTGTTCTACTGCTTCGGCTCTGTGTTGATGTTTGTGTGAGACTGCGCGATGGCTAAGGGTCAAAGCGAGACATCTACCCGGCGACAGAACGAAGCCGAGAATAGTGACTGGTTTGAATAGTAATGGAAGGTGTGAGAGGAAGGAAACGAAAGAATTCAGAAACAGAGCAGTGCGGAAGTGTAAGAAAGTGAGAAATGTTCAAACAAACGCAGACAAACTGGTTCTTAGTCACTCATTCCAAAAAAAAAAAAAAAAAGGTCCAAGTCTTTCATGCTGACTCAACCGTGTTAGTGCGTTAAAACAACCACAAATGGTTTTGCCTCTCACTTTGAATGCGTTTAAACCTTTCCTTGCTACGTGAGCACTTTAATTGCACTTCTCCTAGGACGAGATTTGATAAAACAGAATTCTGCTGCATTCTATATTGATGGAGCAAAAAACACGAATAGTATCCTGTCTCTGGCAGCACTGCAGGTCACAGCGTGCTCCTTCACTGTGTCGAGTTCCTTAACTTGCACCCCAAATAAGCCAAAAAAAAAAAAAAAAAAAAACCCTGCCGGTGGCGCTAAGAAAACTAGCTAGATGTCATGGTGGCGCTTGAACACCGAATTATTCTACATACATCAACAGATTGTGGAAACTATTACTGAAAGAAAACGGTGGAAAACATGAATCATGTTCTAAAGAAGAAGAAAAAAAAATAAATAAAACCCGTCTGTGCTTTACCGTTAATTCTGATCAAAACCTGTTCTAAGCAGCTACACACTAAGTATACATCCCTCACTGGCTTCTTTAATGCACTTATTCAATCGGCAGCATAAAAATCATGCAGATACAGATCAAGAGATCATGCTCGACTGAAGGTTTTTGTTTTTGGTTAAATGATTGTGTATGAAAAAAATAATAATAAAATTGAAACCTTTAGTCTGACCGACAGAACATCCCTCAGATGCTTGAAAGGGAGTCTGTCTAATGTGAACACTCAAGCTCTGAGCATCCATTACTTAATGTGTCGTGTCTCTGCTCGGCTGTGCGGCGGTCTATCGTCACACTATCGTTTACTGGACTGTGTACAGGCTCTACAGCACGAGTGTCAAACTCCGTTCCTGGTGGGCCACGGCCCTGCAGAGTTTAGTTTCAACCCTGCACCGATATACAACATGTAGTAGCTGTGAATCGGGTGCGTTTAATTTGAGTTGAAACTAAAGTCTGCATGGCTGCGGCTCTCCAGGAACTGAGGTTCATACCCCTGCTCTAAAGTATTTGGAATGTGTTCTTAAAAGTCTAAAGGTAAAACTTGTAACAGCCTGTAATACTTAGTAGGTTTTAGACTGTTAGGAGTGTATTAGCAACCTCCTACAGTGGGTTATGTACATTTTCATAAAGGGTTCATAACCCTTACAGAGTCTTTGGACCGACATCAGCTTGGTGATGTTAAGAGGGAAACGCTCAGGAACAGTGTGATACCTGAACCCTAACCCACCCCTTTGCTTTTGAATTATTTAGCCATACAAACTCAATATTTTGACTGTTTACTGTTAATCTGGAATCTTTAACTCTCGCGCTCTCTCTCTCTCTCTCGCACACAAACACACAGATTACAAACGCTTCACATCCTGGCGCTCGGCGCATCCTCCAGTACCGTGTGTGCTGCTGTAAGTGACTGAGCTGCCTGAATGCCTTCTGGCAGTAGGAGCAGATGTAGGGCTTAGCGCCGCTGTGGATGCGGATGTGCTGCGCCAGGTAGCTGGAGTTAGCGAAGGATTTGGAGCAGTGCGGGCACTGGTGCGCCTTCACCTCCGTGTGTGACTTGGAATGCAGCTGCATGTCTGACTTATTGCAGAACGTCAGGCCGCACATCCGGCACCTACAGACATGCACGCACGCACGCACGCACACACACACACACACACACACACCCCAGGGAGGGAAATAGGAGGATGGGGAGAGAGTAGAGAGATGAGCCAAAGAGGAAACACAGGTGCAAGAAGAGGTGAAGGTAGGGAATCCATGATATGGGCTCATGGAGGAGTCAGAGTGGAAGAATAAATGACGGAGGAGTCGAGTGTGTGAGTGAAGTGGGGTAAAAAAAAAAAGAGCGGGGACAGAAAGAGACAGGTAGAGAGTGGGGTGAGGGAGGAGAGAGAGAGAATAGAGAAGAGGATGAGATCAGGGAAGAAAAACAACAGCGGGGAAACTGTAGACTCTGCCGACAAATCGGAAAGACGAGAAGGAAAGACAAGACATTCAAGCGCAGACAGATGAACAAGAGAGGAGTCACTGAGTGAGCGGTGGAGAGTAGTTGTGCAGCTGTGCGTGTGTGTGTTTGGAACTGGCAAAGCCATGCCGGCACATGCAGCCAACGACGCGCACTTAAACGCTACTTATGAAACGGGAAGCCAAAACACAAATGTTTTGAGACGCATAACACACAGTCTATGAAGCATGAATGTTTGAGTGTGTGTATACACGCACGCATGCGTGCTTGCTGGGAGCCATGCAGTGGTGCGGAGCAAGTGGACAATTCGCTACATAGCTCTACTTCCGTCCTGCCTAGGTTAGAAGCTTTTAGAAACACGCACGGCAGGCATGCTAACGTCCGAGACGTTGTACCTGTATGTCTTTGCGCCATCCTTTCCGGCCGGTCCTTCGTCAGCAGAGAGATCGTAGGGGTCGGCAGGATGATGCTGCGAAATGGGGGAGAGAGAGGGAAGACAAACCATGACACTATTAATACAACTACGCGGCACATTTTCAATGATATCTGTAGGACAGCACACACAGGAGTCACAATCTGGCTCTGAACACTGACATTCTTCATGCGCAGCTTTTTGTCGAGCAACAGCAGAGAGACTTGTATGAGATGATGCTGTGGGGTGGGGTGGGGTGTCCGTCATGCCAGTGGTAAGTTTACTGACCCTGACTTGCCCAGTACTGGTTATAATTGAATAGACCAAGGACATGATTAAACGATTATCAATAATTAAGCACTGCCAAGCTACCACTGCTGGGCCCCTGAGCAAGGCCCGTAACCCTAAACTGCTCGTTTATAAGTCGCTCTGGATAACAGCGTCTGCTAAACGCTGTAAGCCGTGACAATTCTGTCGATTATATGCCAGTTGACCGAGCGAACAGTCTGATCGGGTTGATCTGACTCTTTATACTGGTTAAAAACGGAATATAGTTTCTCTTCTTACCCCTGCTATTTCTTAACAACAATTACTAGAGTCAAGTGTACGGAGGAAGTGAGGGAGTGGCTGAACACCGGTTTGCAAAAGGAAAGCAGGGCCGTGTGGCACCAGTGGCGAGGATCACACACCTGTGCTTAATTCGAGCGTAGTTTTCCTCTTGTTTGGCCCAAACAAGCTGTTCTGTTTAGACGGTTGTTGAAACATGATTTGATTGCGGGGGAAAAACACGCTTTCTTGGGGGCTCATATTAGTTCAATTAATGCTTAATCGTTAATGGAACGTTAATTTCAATACAATACCTCAATACTAAACCGCTAAGAATTGGTGGTTCCGAGCTTTCTGTATCTCTAATCTACAGTAACACAATGGACATTCTCACATTAAACTTTTCTAGTAAACTAGAAAATAAGTCACTTCAGGAAAGAATTATTACATTTTTCAGCAAAGCCGAAATCCCAAGTGGTAAGACATGTTAACTCACTTGCTAGCGTTTTGTGGAGTGTTTCAGATTTGTCCTTAATTGCCATACCTTTCTTTTAGCTCCAGCTAAACTACATCTGAACTCGCTGGCCCCATGGCGGCCTCTAGCATCGGCAAATCTGTTAAGAGGTTTGGGATTATCTCCGATCTGTGTACTGCACACTGTATGCGCATGCGTTTTGATTCTGCATTCAGCGGCTTGCTATGCAAAACCAGGAAATGGTTTGCTAAACATCAAACCGATAGCTGTTCTCGTCCAGTGGAGCCAGTGAGCGCTGTTGAAGCTTGTATAGTCCAAGCCGTGGATTTCCAATGTGTCGCACACTGAAATTATGAGGCTGCATCACTCGTCAATTAGATTTCACAATAAGAACAAATGACCAAACTTTCATCTATACATCACCAATTTCCCATTCAATTAGCAGGATAATGTCTTTCATGGCTTCCCTACTGAGACCTGCATCAAGACCCATACACATCTTACCCATTGTACCTTTAATTTATTTAAACTTGTCTTATTTGTTTGTTTGTTTTTTTTTACACTCATGGAAACTTGAGTAACTTGGTGGTAGTTAGGGCTGTGCAACTAATCGCAAACCAATAGTAATTTGAACACATGCGATTTGTAAACTGCATTAAGCTGCATATTTTCCATGACTTTTTTTATATATTAATTTAGAATACTGGAACGTTTTTGTACGCATGTTTAAGACGTTGACCAATCAGAGCTCACTGAAAAGCGTGCCCACAGAACACGCTGAAAAAATTCTGCAGTGTATTCATTGTTATGACTGCGATTTAATCTAATTTCTGTTTTAAAGATAATTTTACAGTTTTGTTTACCAAGCTGTTAGTTATTTCAATGTGCACCGGATGCATTTAGAATGTAGCATGTTTGAAAAAGCAAAAACAGTTGTAAAATATAGCTGCAAGCAGCAATTATCAGGGTCAAGCCCAATTTTAGTCTATGTAGAAATACAGGATTTACCTCCAACAACCATAATTAAGATTTCATTCGGTTCGAGACCAGGAGGTGGCAATAAAGGGCTACTAGAAGTAAAAAGAAACGACAAGAATAAACGGCTTTATCCGAAATCCTGTATTAGTGTACTACATAGACTGCCTCAGGTGGAGTATTAGTATATATCCTATGTAGTGCACTTGGACAAGTAATCGAGTACTATTTGAGATTGATCCAGCACAACACCGGGGCATTCAACATTTATATGGAATTAATACTTGCAGAAATAAATGCCCTTGCCTTCATTACTTCTGAGTGTTTATAAAATAACTATTAGCATGTGGCGTATGCGCTAAACTAAAGCTCTGAGCTCACCTATAAAGCTTAATCCATAACTTAAATACATGCTATACACACGTTATAAGTAAACGGAATAACGTTAATTTTATCCTACTGTCTTCCTGGTTATTTGTTAACGTTTATAGTGCGTTGTAGACCAAATGCAAACTTGGTTTATACACCGAAACGCTGCTGTGTTAGCTAATTTAGTGCTGGATTAAGTTTCCGTGGTGACACTGCGACGACATAGTGGAGTTTAATAGTGATGTGGTTTTATTTCAATATTTCCAATCTTTTATATTAAATTACTTTTGGCTTGTTGGTCCTAGAAACCTCAAAGTTGGTATGGTATATCATATTGCGTTCTCTTGGCATGTCAATTTCATAATTTTTTGCTTAGAAGAAATTGTACTTCACATTGAAGAGGAAAACTTAATGACGTAACTGCGAACGAAAACAATAATAAAATCGCAATTGCAATATTGATTAAGGAAAAAAAAAGCATTATGATTATTTTGTCCATGTTGCACATACCTAGTGGGAGTATATTTTAAACATGCCATGTTAACTGTCTATCGAGACAAAACACTTGGTAAAGTTTAGGGTGGGTTACTGTATCTACCCCAGCTTAGGATGTTGTGATCAGAGCAGAAAGTCAGCTGTGGAACTGTCAGGGTTAAGGGCCTTGCTCAAGGGCCCAACAGTGGCAGCGGTGTGATTTGAAAGCTGAGCCTCCAATCAGCAGCCCAAACATTAACTGTCAAACATACTGTATATTTTAAACTTGTAATCACAAATGAGAACTGAAACCATCGTGTGTTTTACTAGTCCCAAACAACATGACATTCCTCTGGGTTTCTTAAATGTAATTACTGAAATATGAAAATGTTAGAAATATCATTTGATTAATAATAAAAAGGAAATCGATAACGACTAAAATGCTCAGAGAATCAAATGATCAGAACCAGGGGTCTCGTTGTTCCTATGATCCAAAACTAGCTCACAAATATTACAGAGGGATTATAAACATGCGTTGATCTGATCTCTTAAAGACTTGTTTGGTTAGATAATTTTTGCTTACAATGGGTTAGCGCGCGCGCGCGCACACACACACACACACACACACACACACACACACACCCCACCCCTTTGGTTTCCATTGTGATGTGTCCAGGCCCAATGAGAATGCCAATGACCTCAATTAGAGAGAGTGAGAGAGATTGAGAAGAAACAAAACCACTCAGTAAGAAGCAGAATTATGCGCTCTATATATAGCGATTTGTAATTGTGGACGAACTGCATGATCTAAATCTGTTAACGAATGAATTACTAACATGCTGCTATACAATCGTTATTGTCATGTGTTCACTGTAAAAATGTCTCCATGTTTATTGTTCTCATGTTGGAAGGAGTCTCCAGTCAGTTTAAGAGCGAACGGATCTCCTCATTAATGTCTTGGTAGCGTTGCATTCACATTCACTCACTTGAGAGATACTTAAATCCAAAGTGACTTACAAGTCTGACAAGATACACAACAACACATCGGAGGGTTAAAGGCCCAAAGGCGCAGCTTAACTATTAGTCCAGTACATTTTTAGTTGTAACTATGAAAAAATACATGACATCATGCTGTTAATGATTATCGCACACCACTATTCCTAAATGACATTATGTGGTTATTAGGTTTTAATTCCTGTGAGTAGGAGAGACATACCTGTCCAGCCAAGTGACCGAGCATCAGCGCGTCATTTCCTGTCGGCGAGCCCACCAACGGGAGTGTGGATTTCTTCTTTCTTCCTCGTTTTGATGTTAATGGAATAACAACCGGTGAGCAGGACATGCCATCATCTTTCTTATCTAAGTGAAGTATGAACAGATATTCATTTAGTTCAATAATAATAATAATAACAACAGAGCTGAATGTTCTTGCTGTAAATTTGTTTGTTCTTTATTCCGACTGTTAGCGTTCTTTAAGGAGTGTGACACTGTGTTACCTGTGTGCACGGTTATCATAGTAGTTGTTGGATGCCCAGGAATAAGAGATGGAGCGGAAGATACCGGAGACACCAGAGTGACTAGTCCCGCTGGACACAGGGAGAAAGAAATACAGAAAGGAGTGAGAGAGAGGCTGAACAGAGGTCATGAATATATTTACATCACCAATTTAGTTTAACTGTTGATGAACATGCTTTGACCAATGCTATGGCCTGAGGTTTAGTGACAATGAGTCGGTCAGCACGAGCAGCTTTTTAATTACACCGTCTGCTTTGTTAACTGGTTTTAAAGTGTTTCCGTGACAGCAAATTAACTCTAATTTTTAAATGGGCATATAATTAAATAATTAAATAATGTAAAACTCGCACATCAATAGAACAGATTAAATGCTGTTACCTGTTTATTATTATGACTCAAACACAAATACAGGTTTCAATATGTTGGGTTTTTTTTTATAATTGTGTTTCGGTTCTGCAGTCTTGCTAAGTTTCCGGTGAATAATAAACACTGAACATTACTTGTGTCCTGAAACATTAAAATGCATATGTGGGCTGTTTGATAGTGACCAAACACAAATGGTTGCATGATTGTTACTCATCTATAAAATGGATTGAACTTTAATCGGTAAAGTGGACACAACTGACCATCTTAAACCGGTTTACTGTATTCTGTCTTGACTGTATTCTGACTTGGCTGTACGTGTGTATAAACACTTTATTGCCACTGTGATATGGCTGCATGCAAACATTGCATCACTCCAATTTAATTTCCAGAGCATTTAGAGTATTATTTCTATATTCAAGCATTTTTATGAGGCTCTAATTTCCAACCCAGAACTGAGCTCCATCCTTCCATCTGTGTTGGGGCCCTCTAGTTTCCAGAAAAGGAGTAGGCAGGGGTTGCAAAAAAAGGGGTTGGCCTATAAACATTTTCTGTCAGGGCCGTCTTTGACCAACAAGCATTGCTACAGGGCTGATGTATGTCATGAATTCCTGTCAGCATCACAGGGTTTATTTCCTAGAATCTTTCTAGAAACTCAGTTAATCGCTAAAGTAAAAAAAAACATCTGAGACAGAGCCCCAGTCAGAGCAACAATTAAATCATATCTACTCAAAAGAATTGTAAAGTACAGTTAAAAGAAACAAATAAAGCTACCTGTCTTCTCAACGAGAACTTCTTTGACGAACACATCACCAAATAATTTTCAGCTTCATGTGAGGAAAAACCTGAACGAATCAGCGCTACAGTTTAGCGTGTATTCGTGACAATATTCGAGAACAACTTTTTTTTGCTGGCTGTTCAACATGGTTTTTAGTAGGTGGTTGATTTTAAACAGACAACAGAGCACAACCAAAGCAGTTATGAAAGAGGATGTTGCTGTAGTCTTGGGTAACTTAAAAAAAAAAAAAAAAAGGAATTAAAAAAGCCTGATTTGGCAGAGAAGGTTGTAGTACGTGTAATACAGATAGATAGTGATAAGCCTGCGTTTATGACACTACTTACACAATCATGATCACAAACGTGTCATGTATGTAAAATAACTTCATTTGGGCCTACTACAGATAAGTACGTTCCCATTGAAGAACTGTAAGAGTGGGGTTTCTCAGAAAATAGTTCTGACTGAAGCTAATTTTGGTGCTGATATAGAAGTGCTTATAATAAGCTACCTAGCCTACCTAGCTTTTTATGCAGATTTGATTTGTTATCCTTAGTAATAAAGATTTAGACGGGATGAACACTGGTTAATGGTTGATTTATTAAACATGAGGATAGCAACAACAACAAAAAACCCAACTGACTGACTTGGACAATTTGGTATTTTAGTTCAAATGCAATATTGGGAATCCACTTGTATATACACCGATCAGGCATACCATTATGAGCACTGAAAGGTGAAGTGAATAACAGCCTCTCTTTATCATGGCACCTGTTAGTGGGTGGGAATTATTACTATAAGCGGGTGGAACACGTTACTGTTAGTGGGTGGGAATTATTACTATAAGCGGGTGGGGCACGTTGCCGCTAGCGGGTGGGATCTATTACTGTACATGCGTGGGACACGTTACTGTTAGTTGGGGGGGGGACAGGTTACTGTTAGCGGGTGGGACACGTCACTGTTAGCGGCTGGGATATGTTACTGTTAGCAGCGTGGGAGCACTACTTTTAGTTGGTAGGATATATTACCGTTACTGGGTGGGACACGCTACCGTTAGCAGGTGGGATATATTACTGTTAGCAGATGGGACGCATTACCGTTAATGCGTGGGATACATTACTGCTAGCGGATGGGACACGTTACTGTTAGCCAGTGGGATATATTACTGTTATTGGATGGGACACGTTACTGTTGGCCAGTGGGATATATTACTGTAAGTGGGTGGGATAAACCAAAAGTGGACTAAGTAAGGAACAGCGGTGAACCGGCTCATTGATGCATGTGGGGAGTGAAGGAGCCCCAACTCACAACTTACAGAACTTAAAAGGATCTGCTGCTAACATCTTGATACCAGATACCACAGCACACCTTCAGGAGTCTAGTAGAGTCCATGCCTCGACAGGTCAGGACTGTTTTGGCAGCAAAAAGGGGACCACTACAATATTAGGAACACAATATTAGGAAGGTGGTCATAATGTTATGGCTGATCGGTAGATATTGTTTGTTCAAAAACGAAACAAATTTTCACCTGGACAGTTTTTTTTTTTTGGTCACATGTTCCCTATTAATTTTTCTGAAAAACATTCTTCAACTTTGGAAGTGTCTAAGATTTCTTGTAAAATCCGTGTCCAAGTATACCGTTAGATTAAAGATCCTGAAGATATAGATTACTGTTGTAAACTGTGACCGATCCTCAGCGGACCACAATCGGATATTTACTGTACCAGCGGTCATGATTCCAGTCGATGGTACAGGCACCACAGTGATGCTGTGTGAGGAATGGGGCGGATGCATCTGCTCCTGCTTCAGGGCCCGGCCCCCCGCCCCTGCATCCATGGCCACGCCTCCAGCAACAGCTACCACAGCTGTGGTGGGGTAGTGGGAGGAGCCATGTGGGTAGGCAGGGTTTTTGTCCTGTTGGCCCAGCTGGTCCTTTACCTTGTTTAGAAACACAACATTCTCAATCTGACACACACACCCACCCACACACATAAGGCATTAAAGAAATATTATGTTGACACGTTGTTTAAGATACCTGTGTTTGTGCTTGTGTGTGTGTGTGTGTGTACGTGAGGGAAGTAAACAGGAAAGCAGCATGCCTTCTCACCTGTCCTTGCACTGGAGACCAGAAGTAAGAGTTAAAATGGGAATCCTCCATCATTCCTAATTTTTTTTAAAAAGAGGCAAAAATGAAGAGTAGGACAATTACGATACAAGGACCTGAGTGAGAACAGCAGCACAGCACCTTCATCACTTTCCCCCCAAAATTGGTATTACTGCAGAAAATAATCGAAAAGCCCATCTTTTCGAACTGACAGCTTGGGGTGCTGATGAAGGAGCTCCATAGAAGAGAGATATCTCAATCTAAAATTTGATTAAAGTGTTTATTATTTTTGAAGAAAGCTTTTCTGTAAAGCTGAAGGACTAAAGATCAAATTTGTATTTAATAGTTTATTAAGATGATAATTTGAAGTGAAACTGGAGTGGAAAAACACTGCTAACGCCTTAAGATTACAATAAAAAAAAAACATTTTAATAATCGTTTTATTATAAACGTTCCGGAATAACAGCGTTCTTCACTGTTATAACGTAAAGAGAAGGGCCCGCGAAGCTCGAGCTCCGTAAAGCGGTGTGATGTGGGTTAAGCACGCGGCACCGCAGATAAATAATACCGGAGTCGCTGACTGGCTTTGTGCAAAATCTGGGGCCGTTTTTAACGCAGGCCAGTTTAGTTGGCGGGCTCTTTTTTCTCGAGATACGCAGCTTAAAATACTCCTCAAAGCCAGACACGAAATACCAGCTGCTTATTACTAATGCAAAACAGGAAGTGCTTTGTTATTTTGAAAAATAGTGTATGAAAAATAAAATTATATCATGTTTATTTTGAAACACAGCCTCGTCGGTGACTGATTTAAATTCATTAGCAGCCCGTAACATTATCTTCGAGGAGGTGGAACGTTAACTCATATTCACCCAGTCCCACTGTCGGGCCCGTGAAAATAAACTGGAAAAAAAAAAAAAAAACAGCGCACACGAGGATTGGAGAAAAAAATAACAAGTGAGAAGAAAAAAAAAACCGTCGACGCCGAAACCGAGGCTTTACGCAGGACTTCCGGCACACGGAAGGCGAAGGAGGCCGAAATTAACAGCAAAAAAACAAGGTTCAAACGACAAAATATCAAGCCTAAATTACCCAGTCGTGAAGACTTTGATTCCCCTCGGCCGGGGATTTCCTCCAAACGGGATTGTTTGTGAAGTCGCTCCGAAAAACACTCAAGTGAAGAAATTCAACGAGTTTTCGTTCCTTCGTTTTTTCTATTTTTTTCCTCTTTTCTTACGGAGTTGCCCGAACTGTCTACGCTCCACTTCCTCCGGATGAGGTCAAATTGCGCTAACGTCTTCCGTACGTCATGATGTCATTTCCCTTTTAGTAAGGTCAAAATATCAGGGCGCGTCCACATTCGAATGCTCCATTCCATACTACAGCGCGGCGACTGGGTGGATCGCAATGTTTAACAGTATAATATAAACTAATATATTCATAGAACATAGTGTATATTTAGAGATACAACGACACAAATTAAATATATCAGTGTATTATTATTATTACATACACACACAAAATGCTTTGCAACGTTGTAGTGCAAATGCTACATGCTGGTATTATAATTCAATAGAAATGTAAAAAAGTAAAAATAAAAATAAAAACTAATAAAGAGATAAGCCCTATGTACGCGCGATGGAGAGCCTTAATACAGCTGTGAGAATATATACTCTGTCACAGGGCACCAAAAACTTACACAATCTACAAAAGTGAGATTTATGGCAGTGTGATGATCAATATGAAATCCTGTATACTGGTCAGATTTTGTTCCAAAAATGTATGGAGTGGATACAACAAACGTGTTGTCCCGTGAATAAAACTGACCTTTTTGGCCTTGGAACAAAACTCTGTAGGACCCCAACTCTGCTAAATGCCCCTGCACAATGAAGCATGATAGTGGTACCTTCATGAGGAGGGGTTTCTTGGCTTTAGGTTGCTTCTCTGTCTCCTCATCTGCTACTAATGTTTTAATGCTGCTTTAAAAAAATCAGTAAATAAGCGTGTAAACAATACCCATTTGTTATAGGCTACTTCATGATTGCTATTTTCATTTCCACTCATTGCTGAATCAACAAAATGTTCATTTAAGAAACATTTAAAGTAAGCTCAAGTTCAAACAAAGGCCGAATTACAAACCGCCGTCTAGTTATTACGAAGTGCCCTAGACTATACAAGAGAGACGGCGTTGTCATATACCCTAAATAGCACACATAGACAGCAAGTAGTGAACTATTTGGGATTCAGCCCGTATGTTTACGCGACTTCCGGTTTCTTGTTCCACGTTTACAATAAATTGTCTAGGAGTTTTATAGAAACAGTACATGCAGTAAAACGCTGCTTTGTAACCAGGTAATGGTTTTTCACTTTTAAGAAATCTTTTTTAAGCTCGCAACAGCGTATTTATCACCACGAGCCAATCTCCTGTCGGAGGTGTGCAGATGGGGGAAGTAAGGAAAGTGCAGAAGAAGTTGAGGCAGATTGAGAACTTGGAGCTTAAAGTGTCTCTCACTCCAGAAGAAGCAGTAAAGGTACACAACTGAGCATTGATGTGCTTTTCTAGCATGATGATGTGTTTGCATGAACCTATAGCCCCCAGAAGAGCACCTGGGTCTCTGTTAGTGAATCATTAGTGCCCTAGTGACTATAAAACAATTCTAAAATCATGGCTGGATGTGTAGTTTAGAAAGGAATGGAAAGTGTTACCTGTAACTGATGATCAACAATAACAAGATATAAAATGTGCACTTAAAGTTGAGTTTATTGGTCACATGCACATCATACAGTACAACTCTTTGATTCCGCATATCCCAGCATACAAATTT
>JAOUQX010000036.1:20222587-20243323 GCA_028566295.1 Liobagrus marginatus
AGTGTGTTCGGCTGTTATATCTGCAAAAGGTGCAAATTAAATTTTGTTAAACAAAACGATTCCATCATTTCTTTTTTTTTAATCTCCAATTGTTTATTTGTTCTATGCTTTAATTTCAGAGTACATTGAGGCATTAAACTGCGTAAATTTCAATAAAAACCGGAAAAATTGAGGCGTTCTAAAACTTTTGACCGGTAGTGTATATTATTGTAAATATTCTGTATTTATGTACAGAAATATAGTACCTCCTCAAGCATGTATGTGATTTCGGATGCAGCCTCTGACTTTTTGCATTGTGAAAAGGCCGAGTTAGGTATTAGCATATTTTATGCATGGTTCGCCCTCACCTTTGCTGCAGACATTGCGATCCTCTATCTTGGGGCCGTTTTTGCTCTGCAGAGATGAAGACATTTTGACGCGACTCATGTCCACACCGCTGCCCTCGCTGTCTGAACAATGTGCTTCGCTCTCGTAGCCTTCCTTAAAGTTCTCCACGCTCTCGATGTGGTCCAGGTTAGCAAAGTACTCGTCCCCCATCTCCAAGCCCTCCTTGTCTGCAAAGTCGTCTGTAAGGATTTTCCCTGAGAGAGAGAGAGAGAGACACGAGGAATGAGACAGTATTTAAACGACTAAATTACTGCTGCATCTCAGGACACAAAATGACTTCACAAAGAACTGAATAAAGAACGGAGATGAAGAAGTGAGTCAGCACACAACTCGGCGCCACAGCTCCTCTCAGACAGCACTGGGATTTGAACTTGTATCTAAGCTTCCGTTTCTCATATCTGACAACTAACGAAGGAAAGAAAAAAGGACAGCAGGGATTTAGAGCAGCGCATTCAATACCTGCATAGATGCAGACAAAAGAGCCTTTGGCTACATCGTCGAGGCAGCGAATACCCCAGCCTTTATTCTGGGTTTTAAAGAGCTGCAGGCGCACTTGGAGGCCGTGCTGCACCAGGCGGTTAGTGCACATCTGAGGGTTACATCGGCACTGCTTGTTACACTCGTATATCCTGAAGGGGGCAAAGCAAAGGACGATTGGGTTGATGGATTGTTTTCAATATTTGTACAACACTGTGAAGTGGTTGAAGTGCTTGCGTGTGTGTTAGAGAGCGTCTGAGATACCAACCCCGTAGGTAAGCACTCATCTAGCCTCTTGTTATTGTAGCCAGCGTTAGGATTGATCTGTCCACCTGGAGTACACCCTGTGGCCTGCAGGGTCAGCTGATGGCAGGAACACTTCGACCTGCAAAAAAGCTCAGACGTTAAACCGTGAGAAATCTCTTTAGAACCACGTTCACGCTACACGTCTTGTACGGCATTTATACGGCGACACTGTTTATCTTTATAATGCTTCAAATATTGATACTCGTATTTAATTAATTAAAAAAAAACAAAAAAACAAATGCACGAGTAAAACAGAAACCCTAGAACACTTGTGACCAGATGAGGATTAAGGGCCCAGGAGTGGCATACTTGGCAGGGGTGGGATTTGAAACCATATAAATTTTTATTTAAAATTTAAATAATAAAAAATTATATTATTATTTCCCTGAAATAATCTGGTGGTCCCATCTACTATTGCCTAATTATCCTGAGATGGGCGCCAAATAATTGAAGGGGGAAAAAAACAACCTTTTATGCAAATTTCCTTCATTCAGTATTTCAAAATACATTTGCAGAGTGAGCATAAACTGCAGCATCCCAGATACGTAGCTAATGTACGCCTGTGTGGGTGAGAGACACTAACTTGTCCTGACAGCCGTCGGTGCAGTCGCAGCCTACTAGGAATTCGATGCTGGTGTTGATGTAGACGCCGTCCTCAGGGATGCGCTCTTTGCTGTAAGCCACGCTGGGTGGAGGACTGTTGTCGATCTCGTTGACGCAGGACAGCGGAATGTCCTCGCGGCCGCACGTGATGTCTCGGATGAAGTAGAAGGGTCTCTGCGGCTGGAAACGGCGGTCTACCAGGACGTAAGGGTCTAGGCAGAACATCTCCAGGAAGATGAAGTCGCAGTGCGTTTGGAAGAGGTAGCGCTGGATTTCCAACATGTTTCTCAGACTCAGGCCGCACGGTGACTTGTAGATTACGTGAAAGGACATCTGAGAGAGAGAGAGCATAGACAGAGGGAGAAGAATGAGCAAAAGAAAGAGATGAGAGGGAACAAAGCATTGCATGCTTCCTCACACACTGACCTTGCGGTTGAGACGGCGGCGTGCGGTCATGCGGCGAAACTCATACAGCAGCGGGGTGAGGAGTGGGTTACGGCCCCGGTGAAGGTTGGGTCGCGTGGGCCGGATACGCTTCAGACAGTCGGGTGTGCAGGTGTGCGCCATGTAGAAGAGGCGATCATTGGGGGCCTGATAGGACGGCTCCTGAGGAATTCGCTCACCCACATAGGGAGATATGGTTGGTATGGCAGAGACGGTAGTTATGGCAGGCGTCAAGGTTTGGGGAACTGGAGTGATAGCGGTCAGGTTTTGCACCGGCCCTGTCTGCAGGAAGAAGAGCCTAAAAGAAAGGGATGGATTACACAAAATAGAGTTATAATGATTAGGCATTATTTTCTTAAAAAGGAACCTGACGGATAATCACAAATGCACTCAGCTGAAACTGTGATGGTTCTTATTTACCAAAGATCTCGAACATCAGAACTTAATGAAGGCTGTTGGGAGAAATCAAGTATCAGGGACTGTGTTGAACGTGCAAACCTGGAGCTGGTGGTTTGGGGGAGGATGCCGACTGTTTTGAGCTGAAGGTCAGTGGAAACAGGAATCTGGCGAGCGGCAGGAACATACGGCGCTGTGCTCTTTTTAGCCATCTGTGCGCTAGAGAGCAAAGTCAGATGTGGTGGTAGTAAATCAAAACATCGGGTGTAACGTTTGAGCACATACAAAAGAAGTGAAGCACCGTGGTTAGTGCCACTTCTGCATAATGTATGGAGAGTACTTACTCAGCACGGATGGGCATAGGGGTAAACTGCGGAGTAAACTGCTGGGTAAACTGCGGGGTAAGACGCGGGGTGATCTGCGGGGTGATCTGCGGGGTGATCTGCGGGGGAAGCTGTGGGCGAGGTGGTGTAGTCTGGGTGACTGCAGCTCGGTTGGCTAGTAAATTGTTTTCATTAGTGTACTGCACCACAGGGCCTTTAGCCCTCATAGGTCCTACATGGGTGGAAGAAGGAGAGTTTAGTAAAGAGATGGATAGAGATGAAAGCAGAATAAAACAAAATGAAGCAGCAGAACAGCGTAAACGAGGGTGCTACCCATGTTGGGCCGTGCACGCTGCTGGCCAGTCAGCTTTTTCTCTTGGTGGTTGGCTGTGCTCATTTTTAGGTTGAACATGGGCTCCAGGCGAGTCGAGCCACGATAAATCCACTCGCTGCGCTTATCATCCTGCATACAACAGCCAACACTGATCCATAACGTTACAACATTTAAACAAATAAAAACTACTGTATATGTAGCAT
Source organism: Liobagrus marginatus (assembly GCA_028566295.1). NCBI lineage: Eukaryota > Metazoa > Chordata > Actinopteri > Siluriformes > Amblycipitidae > Liobagrus > Liobagrus marginatus. The sequence goes on from JAOUQX010000036.1 coordinate 20,226,061, forward strand.
ACCATCACGATTAATACAAAACGTCTGACCTATTTATATGTGCGTATGCATAGGTGTGTGTTCGAACTCAGAAAGCCACCCAGGTTAATGAGGGTAGCCCGCTTTCCCTTGTTTAAACAGTATTAAGCAAGGTGAAGTAAATAAAGTAGTAGGTCATGTGTGTCAGACCAGGAAGAGCATTTTGACGAGGCTGCCGTCCACTTCCTCTACGCGGCTCCTCCACCACGTCCCTTCCCACTCCGTTTTGATGATCTGTCCAGGCTTCAGCAGCACCATGGGTCTGTTCGGGTACGCCGTGATGTACTCCTCGATGAAATCCCTGCAGGACTCATCCTCAATGTCCTCCCACGTCTTCTGCACTGAGTGTATGCATATAAACGCTCATTAGGTTTGCGCATATGATTAGCATTTAGCACAAACGGCTAAACAGCGTTTTGGAAGAGCCGTCGAAAAACAGGTTTCGGGGGAAAAAAACGTGTGCCTACAAGATATTTAAAATATTTCAAGTTCAAGAAGATTTATTGTCGTTACACCGTATACAGCTGTTGCAATACACAGTGGAATGAAACAACGTTTCTCCAGGACCGTGATGCTACATACAACACAGTCACACAAAACAGAACAACACACAGTCGCGTGACACACAACAGGACAACAAAGAGCTACGTGCAACACAGAGTGCAACAAGTACAGACAGTGTATAACAAACAGTACATACACTACGCTACGCGACAGATACATACAACATACAGCCGATGATTGTGCAACATATGGCAATGTACTAAATAACGATAGCAGCATTTAAGTTAAAATTGCAACATTATTTAGCACAGTAAAGTGGCTAATGTAAACAGTAGCAGCACTGAGTAATGGATCCTACTCAATGCAGGCTATTTAAACAACAATAAAGGCTAGTTTTAGTTGATCGTGCGATGGGTCCTTCTGGGTTGCCACACGTGGAAGATGATGAATTCAGTTCAATTGAGGCAGATAGTGGCCTGGTGGAAGGACAGGGCAGGGAAAGAAATGGCTAGTTGGAGAGCTACTTACAAGGTCTGCAAACAGGGTAGAGATCTGGCAGGGCTACGTAAGACGCATAACCGTCATCAAAAAAGATCAGGAACCTGAAAGACATGGACGCTATTATTTCTAGCAGCTTCAAATTTCATCAATAAGCTGACCAATATTACATCATTCTCACCTCATGCGGTTCTTGCTGTTGGGCATTTCAGCAACGACGCCAGCGTACAGCCACACCTGGTTACCATCTTTATATTTGGCAACGACACGAGCACCAACGTACAGCCGTTCTAGTGTCGGGTGATAGTCGAACGCCACATGGTTCCCGGACAGTAGGCTTTTCCCTTTATTCTCAAACTTCACCTTGTACTTAAAACCGGTACCTGTCGAGAGATTTAAAATAAATAAACAATTACTTAAATAAATAAATAAATACAATGAGCGTTTGATTAACGTCAGAGGGAGCACTTAAATAACTGATATCTTTACATTATGTAAGCTTAAAAAGAAACCAAAGATCCACTGATAATCAACTTTACAGATCCCCCCCGCCAGTATTTAATATATGTATATATAAATAAAAAAATATAAAGAATTCACTAGAACAGCTTTAACTGGGAGTAGTAAGCCACATAAAAGCAGCAAAACGTTTTTTGTTTTTTTATTTAGATGGTTCAGATTATTTAAATGTAAAATATTTGTTACCTGTTAGTTTTGTTTGCAAACAGAGAGAAAAACTGCTGTAATTCTACATCAAACTACTATTTAAGTGCCTTTAAATTAACAAAGAGCTTACTCAAAACTTACCCATCGAGTTAATAGCGATCAGCGTTCCACGGTGCCAGGTCTTGGTACGTTTTTTACCCAGAATGCTCATGTTCAGTCTCATGACATCCTGTTTAAGAGCTGGATTAGGTTGAGTGGGTGCGTGTGCAGGGCCAGAGGACATAAACACTGCTGGAATGTTTAGCATGCAGCCCCGCGACGGAGAAGGAGGGGCTAGTCCTTTAGTAGGCGTGATGGACGTGGACGGCGTTTGTTTACCGACTGTCTGTATGAGGTTCTGCACCTGCTGAGTGGTCCTCTGGAGTGCAGTCGATGCTTCGATAAGCTAAAATGTACAGTAGCGTCAAAAAAACAGTGTTACAGGTCTTAATAAGTATACAATAGGGTTAGGATAATGTGTGACCGGTTGTTATTACATGTTATCATTTAATAAAGCAGGCAGAAGGTAGTTAGGGTCACTACATGCAATCTAAACTTGCTCTCTTACCGAGTCTTTGCCTGGTGTGTTCTTTGGTGGAACCACTGTGGGAGAAAAGGAGTGTATTTTTCAACAGCGGTACAGCTAAAAATGCAAGGACCCATTAAAAAAACAAACACATTACGTAGCACAATAATTCTATTTACACACGACCGGTGTGGAATACAAAGCAAACGAAATCTAGATTTGAAACTAACGCAAATCATGTTAATGCTATACATTATATTTATTCTTTTTGAACATCTTGTGTAAGGTTTAGACCTTTTTTAGTAGCTAAAATAACACCAGAGCTTCTGGGAAAGCGTCACTAGATTATGGAACGTGGCTTCATGGCAAGAGGACCTTGTCCACTGTCCATGTTACAATTCATCCCAAAGGGATCGAGATTAGGGCTCGTTTTAGGCCGCAGCTATATGAACGTTGCTTTGTACACGGGGGCATTGTCATGCTCGAATTTCAGTGAAGAGAAATTCTTACGGCTGAAGCATCCAAGACCTTTTAACTTGTTTGAATTTTATTGCGGTTTTTATTAAGCCTATTTAGCACTAATAAGTAAACTAGAGAACAGTAAGAACTACAAAACCAAGAAGCAGATCAACAATAATAAATGTCGCAAATTAGAAACTTTTATTGCAGTTTTATGCACCATCTAGTAGGATAAATAGTATGAATCATATACATCACACTAATATTTCCAAAAAGTGCACTTTAAGTATCTGGTGGATAATTCAACCAAAATAAATGAAGCGTGAACCGGTACTTCATGCATTCACTCGTTGATGAGCCATGGCGGTTAATAAAAAAAAGCTAGTGTTTCATTTAACACAATACTACCCTCCTTGAGTTCATACACGCGACGGTAGAGTGGATAAGGTGTAGTACATTATTTACTCCTCCTGTCCATGTTTGCTTCCTGCAGGTTTCTAATAGCTGGACTAAGTGCTCTAAACTGCCACAAATACACTGCAAGTATCTAACTAGTGTCCACGCTCAGCAAAAACACCTACCGCAGCCCACGGCAATGACATCGTCGTCATCCTCGTCGTCGTCGTCCTCGTCGTCAACCTCGTCGTCGTCAATTTCGATGACCTCGGAAGCGTTGCCGCCACTTACTCCCTCGTCCTCGGAGCTGCTCTCCCGATACTCCAGACCGATGTTATTGTACAGCTCTTTCACTAGAACCTCACACTGACCTACAGACCTGCGAGACGCACAAACAGAGCGGGTTATATTGCTGACTGCGCACACACTAAACAGATCAAAGACACACTACACAACCAGAGAATGTAACAACCATACATATTTACTAGAGATCAACTAATAATTGGTTTTACTGATATTTACCCCAATCTTTTTTTTTTTATTTTGAAATATCGGATATCGGTTTTGTAATATCGGAGCCGCCGATATATGGCGCCATCTTCCGTTTTGAGAAGCGCGCTCAGGACCGCCATTTCAGCACTGAGAAAAGATGCGTAAACTTGATTTGCTCTAATTTAAAAGGCTTAATTTAACATATCAGCAAACTACGCTATACTAAACATCTTAACAGGGCGCACTAAGCCACACTAAAGCAGCAAAACTGCTTTTATTTATTTTTGATTCAAATAGTAGAAATGTGTTTCTGAAATATGTGAAAATACTTCTCTGATAAATCTCAGAGGAAAATCAAGCCAGACTTGTTCGAGCAGCCTGGAAAGGACATCATAACCCAGATAAGCAGCATCGCAGTATGCACAACACATCGCACCGTGACGCCGATCGAGCAACAGCGACACCTGATAGGATACCTGATATGGTCTTCTGCTGCTGTAACCCCATCCACCTTAAAGTACGCATCCTGGATTGGCGAAGTGCTTTACTAATCATTATGGTTGTAAAGAGTGATTAACAGAGTTGCTACAGTATATTCTTCCCAGCAAGTCAAGTCAAGTTTCCCTGACCCCCTCTTTCCCACCAAATATTTCCATTTCTTCAATGATGCTTTTAACACAATGTATACATCATTGTGTGCAGAGTCTAGAACAGGAGCCACCAACATAGTGCCTGCGAGCACCAGGTCGCCGGCAAGGAACACATGAGTAGCCCATGAGCCTGTTTTAAAAACCATAGCACCACTTACCAGTGAACTCCATCTATATTTATCGTTGCTATTCTTTTTTTAATCAGGCTTGCATTAACGTAAGTTTGAAAATATAATTACTTATAAAGATTTATATAAATAAAGTGTTGCATATTACTATTTATCTGTTTCCTACCTTGTTTAATCATTGCTGATAATTATTATGAGAAATCATTAACATGATCAGTGTGTTCACATATATGAATAACATTCATTATAAATAATAACATCATTAAAGGTAAATTGAGCAAATTTGTTATTTCAGAAGTGAATACCAAACTGGTAGCTCTTCACATTAATCAATACCCAAGAAGTAGCTCTCAGTTTCTAAAAGGTTGGAGACCGCTGACTTAGAGACTATTGCGTCTAAAAATAAGTTTGTGAAATAACAAACAGCCTGTCTGGCACTCCAACATTAGCTTTAGCGCTTCACTTGATCGGCATGATTTCAATGTGTAGGTGTACAATTGTATTGGCACAAACACAACGTTTTTATATATTATTGCTTTCTTTCTCCACAAACTTACTCTGACGCGTTGGAGCAGAGCGTGTCCATACTAGCCATGTCCTTTTCTTTCTGCTCGACCCAGTTCTGCATTTCAGCTAGCTGAGCCTTCCTGTTCAGCACAGCATCGCTGCTGTCCACCTGCTCCTCGATCCACCTGCGCAGCTCGTCCAGAGAGACGCCGAGTTCCTCCTCCAGCTCCGGCCCCAGCTCCATGTCCAGAGCAGAGTCCACCTCCATACCTCCCGCTGAAAGACAGAGTGACACAAAGAGTTCACTTTTACACCACTTAAAAGCTCGAGTCTCCCACAGTTCACCTCCAGAGCCAAAGAAAACCCTTCGTCGGCCTCGCTTCGCATAAGCAGTTATACTAAGAAACGGCTTTAGACCTATGTTTACACACCCTCACAAAAAACTAGAGAAGAAAGATGAACTCTTTTTTTTGTTCCTACACAATGAAGACAAATGGGTTTTAAGCATATGTCTTTCATTTAAATGTGCGATGTCATAAACAGCCTAAAACCTGGAAAAAACTGAAAACTTTTTCGGAACCCACCCGCTTTTCTAGTGATCAATAATATTGGGGCAGGTGACTGACAGGTGTTTCTTTTTGCTCGGGTGTGCCTTATTACATTAGTGTATTTTAAAATTTCCTACCTCTGTTTACTCTTATTTTTAGCGCTGGCGTTTCCTGTGTCGGTTGCTAGAAACAAACACACATGAAGACCAGAGAGCAGTCGACAGAAGACAAGTAAACCATTACTGATCATTAGAAAAGACAGGAAACCAACCAGAGCATGTGGCATAGCCAATAAAACAATCTGGGATGGCCTTGAAAGAAAAACCACTGATGTACTAATAACTAGACGTTCAAAAGCCAAGGAAAACAACTGGAGCTGATGACCGTTACATACACAAGACCTGAAACAACAGACAGCACTAACAACCTCCATTTACCATTTAGTGAAGGCAGAAATGTAGAAGCCATAACATAAGAATGCAGCATGTAAGGAAAGACAAAATTCCAAAAAAAAAAAAAAAAAAAAATTCCAGAAAAAAGCCACAACTAAGAATCAAAATGACCAAGATTAACCTTTATCAAAGGGATGGAAAGTGAGCAACTCTGGAACAGCTTCACCACCCACTAGCGCTGATGACGAAACGTAAACAAAACTTTTAAATGCTTCTACTTATGCTACAGCTATTTATGCACAGACTTGTCATCAGAACAGTCATATCTTTAAGTTCAAGTTTAAGAAGCTTTATTGTCGTAACACCATACATAACTGTTGCAATACACAGTGAAATGAAACGTTTCTCCAGGACCACGATGCTACACATCATGGTGAACTTTACGGTCAATCTTCAGAGGAGCTTCACTGCAGTAACAAACCTGTTATCACACTCTCCGTTGTTTCAATTGGCTGACATTTTACAGGGGTCTCGTACAGTGAGTAAAATATTAAATGATCGCTATAAAAGTCTAAAGCGGGTCTTGAGCTTGTGGCACACATGACATCGGGGCAGCTTGGTTACTGTAAAGATCAAGAGTAGATATTTTGATGTATTGTGATCTACTGTACTGTTCAGGTCCTGAAAAGGATGGTGTTGTAATATTTTTTGCCATATCACCCATTCCTTATGAGGCTCTCTTTGTAGATTGGTTTAATTTTGAAAGTGACACCAACCTGATGTAATTAGTCTCCATGATGCTGCACTAGTTAAGACGCATTGTTGGTCAGGAAGCAGACTTAGGGAGGAGCTAATGTCATGACGCCTGTACAGTCCTAGAAGGACACTATCCTGCAGAGTTTACCTCTAACACACCTGCCTAGAAGTTTCTAGCCTATATTAAAGCGTGCATTAGAGAATCCAGGTGTGTTTCATTAGGGATGAAGCTAAACTCTGCAGTACAGTGGCCCATCACACACTTATTGGCTTATGTTGCGGCTAATGATACACTCGTGTTCTCATGCACGCACGCGCGCACCACGCACACAAAGGCGGTACATGCATTTTATACAGCGGCCATAATTGAACGCACTCTAATGAACCTGACACTTACTACAAATTTGCACAGACCTTCAAAACGCAGTTCTAATAAACACACTGTCTTTAGAAACCGTGTCTATAGGCTACACGTCTTAATATTGATGCTAGCCATTGTGGCTAGGTAGCTAGCCACCTTGGCTATGTAGCTTATATGTAATGTAGCTTACCAACAAAGTCCGTCCTTTACTGAATCACTCCAATTTCCAGCTTCGTTAAAACATCAACCTGTTTATTCAACAGTGTTTTACATATAACAACAGTGCCATAAACACAGCCATTTGCGCGAGAAAAGCCACTTTTGCTAGCTAGTTTGAAAAATGCATCTTTCACCCGGTCTACAACTGTACCGCCGTTATTTTTCACCTACCCATATTCCTACAAATCCCGCCTCCCTCGAAGAGGCCTCGTGAGAGAACCATCCTATCATAGAGACGCAAAAAGGTGTTAGAGCCAATCAGAAGAGAATAACACAGAATACGGGTGCGAGAATTAAAACGCACACGGTTTCAATTCGACAAGCTATGGTACACGCCCACCCAAAAGGACATTTACACTGACCAATCAGAATGAATCACACACATCAGTTCAGTATAGGCATGCCTTCATAAAAAAACACTATTTTAACGCAACAACGCATATAGACGTGTACAGATTTCCCAATTTACCCAATCATCTTCATTATTACATCTTCATTAGTTAGTTAGACAACATATGTTGCTACAAAGCCTCACAGCGAAAACAACAGTACCTCGCCTAAATCACTACTCTTCAGCACCGCTCCCCCTACTTTTTGATATGCATACCAAGCAGCCAATCACATGCGAGGACAGACCAGGATCATACCATTATGTAAAAAAGGGGGAGGGGATTGGACAATTCAAAGACAGCGAATATAGTGGTACAGGCCAGTTACACAGAGCGACAGAGATAGAGACTGGGGATTAAAGGCTTTTATCTAAAAGTATCATAATGTTAAAATTTTGTTCTTTATTTATTTCATGTTTTAAGTATTTGTTTTTTATTTAACCATTTAAAGGTTTGAAATGTTAAACAATAGTAAATGTGTATTGTTTTCAACGAGAAAAATGCATAAAAATAAGGCTTTTATGAAAACACTCAATACAAAATTGCTTACCAACACACAAGCCATTAATAATTGCTACATTAGGCTACAATAGAGGGATAAAAGTGATACTAAATGAAGAGCCATTTTGGAGCCGTAAGAGCCGAGTCTTCTAAGGGAGCCGAACCAAAAGAGCCGAATCGTTGAAAAGAACCGGACTTCCCATCACCAGCGAAGTCAAATGAAAATGATTCCTACGTAACCAGACCTTTAGGCGTTGCAGCTTTCATTGGTCAAGATGGTGTCTGACGGATATGTAAAGCAGTAGCTCGCAACCTGGGGGTCTCGAAGCCCCACTAGAGGTCGCTAAAGAATTTCGAGTGGTCGACAAGCTCAATATTAGTTTTTTAATTTTTTTGTACATTTTTAACAGCATAAAATTCGGAATATGTTTAAAACCATGGATAAGCTTTGTGTTGAAAGCATGAGACAATCCCTCTGACGACAAGGAAGAACAAACCCATGGTAACATAACATAACACTATAGACATGAGGCATTGACGGTGATGGTGATACCTCAATCATTATCTGTTTAAAGCTCACTCTTTAAGTACACAACTCTGTCTCCAACCAAGTCTGACTGCAGTAGACATCAGGAAAACTTTTTTTTGCAAGTGGAAAGCTGTGGGTCCTGACAGGACCGTGGGTCCTGACAAAATACCTGGTTGTGTTCTCAGGCAATTTGCTGATTAGCTTCGTCCAGACATCCTCAATCTCTCCAAACAAGTTGTCTGCTCTAAAAAGACCAACAAAATCATTCCGGTGACAAAGAAATGCTCTAGGCCCTCATTATCATGATTCTACTAATAATCGATCATGATGTACAGTAAGCTTAAATTAGCTAGTGATAAAACAGCAGTCTTCTCATCACACAGGTCCCATTTCAGTAAGCCTACCACCGCAACCGCTCAACAGAGGACACCACCATCCACCATACTCACCATACAGAGTGGAGTTGAGTCATTTGGAAATATAGTGCAAAAAACAAAACAAAAACCAAAGCTTTTAATTTTGATAAGACGAAAAAGACTGCCACATGACAGGGGGTCCCTAGCTACGAAGGCCCGGTAGCACCTCAACCCAATGACGCACCCCACGCAACTTTCAATCGATTGCAAATGATAACCATATGAAATATGATGATACTTATATAGAATATTTTCTAACATTATGTGCTATTTGATATTATTATTGCAACACTATATCTTGTATGCTCAAGAAGTTTGGAAATGAACGGCTAAGGTGTTTTAAACAAGCGTGTCATTTTGAAAGCTAGTACCCAACGGTGCTAATGTAGCTCGTCTGAAGAGGTGTTGGCTTTGCTGTATCTTAATAAAGTCTGGCATCCTCAACCTTTTTTTTTGTAAGGTTTCTTTGTCAGGTACCACAATACTTTTGTCTATCCAGTGTAAATAATCAGTGCCAGCAGTGGGGAAGTGGTAGTTCAGTGGTTAGGGTGTTTTCCCGAAGACCGGGAAAGAGGCAATTCAGTCAGAGTCAGAGGATCATGATGCGAATAACAGTGAATCCTGTGGCAATGGTACCAAAGAAAGAGTTAGTGGTTCCTCTCAAAGGCCCATCGGGCCACCAGAAACCCGTGACATTCCTCACGATCCGCCTGTAGTTAGTGTTATAGTAAAGAACAGCATATGTTCTGATGTATCGTTATATGAAAACAGGAGAGATGAGGAAGAAAACACAGCCAGGCAAATAAGTGATGTTCTGGACGAAGCTGACCGAAGTAGATCTGGTGGCCAGCTCTCTCCACAGGTTGCACACAGTCTGATGCCGATGGACCCGCTCATCTACAACGGATTCAAGGCTGTTTCAGGAGATGTTGTCAAACACTCCTTGCTCTCTAGTCAATCACAAATGCAGCAGAAACGTCATCTGTGGTCCCCTTGCTCTCCTAAAATAGCCAGGGAAGGTGATGAGAGCAATCAGGGTGATGGTCCTTTGAACCCATCTGCTAACATTTCACCTCACATGCCTTTGCACTGCCAAACTACCACTGCTGGGCCCCTGAGCAAGGCCCTTAACCCTCAACCGCTCGCTTGTAAGTCGCTCTGGATAAGAGCGTCTGCTAAATTCTGTAAATGCCAATGATTTTGTGATGCTGTATGTTGTATATTAGGAGTTTGGGGTCTTAGAGCTTTGTAAAAGATTTCCAATGCATGAAAGTCATTAACATGACAACCATTTTATTCACCGAGACCTGTTTATAGCTGTTATAACGTAACACAAGTAGCAATAGTAAGCAAGAACCAACTATTATTGTAAACAGGTGCATATAAATTGCTGTACAATGTCTTGTCATTAAGGACAGATGAATATCATATGGCTTTATTATTGTATAATAAAGCTTCCAAGCACTCCTTAGTTGTTATATGTTGCTCTTTAAAAAAAAAAAAAAAAAAAGTATTATTATTATTTCTTTTTGGACGTTTGGTTCAAAGCATGTTATGTTGCTGGTCCCAGATGACGTGTGTGATGCACCGCCCTGGCTGCCAGAAGCCAGGAACACACAAACATCTCGAGCAGGTAAAGTTTACATCAAACTTCCTACAATTTTGTAATAAACCGCAGCTCTCACGAGGCATTTCTCACACGTGACTTTTACCGCGTGACGACTATCGTATACATTTCCAACTTCGATCTCAAACAGCGCAGGGTTTCTAACGACATTAAATTAACTAGAACCGAATACGTAATGCTAGCTACACTGATTAAGCTAACGTTAGCTATGCGAGTAGGTTAAACCCTAGTTGTCTTAGCATTAGCTTCATGTTTCGAACGGTCGAGTTGAATCTGTATCTCAAAGTCTGACTATTTGACAAAGCCGCAGTTTCGGCTTGTATTTCCACTTATGCGTTTGGTGAAGTGTTTACTCTGCAGGAACCATGTCTACTTAGCAGTGAAAGGCGGAATCCCAAACAGTCCTGTGCTTACTACATTGGTGCACTATATAGAGTTCGCCGTAGTGTATTTTACGCCCTACGTATAGTACACTACATGTCCAACAGGAAGACGTTAGCGATTTGGCCAACGTCAGCGCTCGAGCTAGTAGTAGTGTAGTAGTAGTACTGGTTTAGCAGCAAAGCATCCGTTCAAGCAAACCTGTCAAAGTTTTAAACTTGATGTAAGATAGTGTATCCGACTTAGCGTTTAAGTCAGTTACTCGTGCGTACAGTTATGGAACGAAAAAGAAAAGTGTTTTAACTGCATTGCTGTGGAGTAAACGTTAGTTTATATAGTAACTGACGTTAAAGGAACTAGCATGTTAGCATTCTGTTGACGCTTCCTGGGACGATAACGTTCAGTTCAGTTTCGTAGTTAATGGTTAAACTTTACTTGTAGATAAAACTAGCAAAGTCTTATTTGCGCGACAGACGTCAAACAAACATATTTTATGTATGTTATCTGTCTTGTTTAACGCAGTAGCTAAACTATGTTGCTTTTTCCCCCCACTTGTAGGCATTTGTCCTTCCTTCAGACAGGAATGGGTGACATGAAGACCCCAGATTTTGATGACCTTTTGGCAGCATTTGATATTCCAGATATTGATGCTAAAGAGGCAATTCAGTCCGAGTCAGAGGATCATGATGCGAATAACAGTGAATCCTGTGGCAATGGTACCAAAGAGAGAGTTTGTGGTTCCTCTCAAAGGCCCACCGGGCCACCAGAAACCCGTGACATTCCTCACGATCCGCCTGTAGTTAGTGTTATAGTAAAGAACAGCATATGTTCTGATGTATCGTTATATGAAAACAGGAGAGATGAGGAAGAAAACACAGCCAGGCAAATAAGTGATGTTCTGGACGAAGCTGACCGAAGTAGATCTGGTGGCCAGCTCTCTCCACAGGTTGCACACAGTCTGATGCCGATGGACCCGCTCATCTACAACGGATTCAAGGCTGTTTCAGGAGATGTTGTCAAACACTCCTTGCTCTCTAGTCAATCACAAATGCAGCAGAAACGTCATCTGTGGTCCCCTTGTTCTCCTAAAATAGCCAGGGAAGGTGATGAGAGCAATCAGGGTGATGGTCCTTCGAACCCATCTGCTAACTTTTCACCTCACATGCCTTTGCCTGCATCTTCGTCCATCTCTTGCACAAGTTTCATCGGCGTGCCGCCTTACAAAGCTGATGAAGATGAAGTACAACATCCAGCTTCTGCCTTTTCTCCGCAAATTCAGCCTGTAATCGGCAGCCCAAGCGCAAAGAATATTGAAGCGATAACCGAAGACGAAGAATCTGAACCAGATCTTGGAAGCTCTCCGCTCATGATCCAAGAGAGTCCAGATGTACAGATGTCTTCGCCTCTCAGGTTTCCAGGCAGACACAGTACATCCTGTGAGCTTCAGACTCCTCCTCCTTCTTCCTCTCCATCTTTGCCTACAAGTAACACTCAAACCAGAGGGACCACTTCTGTTTCTCCACACTCATCTCCCTCGATATCCCATCAAATGCCCCCACAGACCAACGACTCTCCCGAAAAGACATGCCTATCCAAACCAGAGGTGTACCCAGAGCACATTATTGAAGAACGAGACTCTCCTGAGAGCCCTGAGCCAGAAAAGCCCCCATGTCTACAGTGGGAAAGCTCTTCCTCAATCCCTTCACATGAGCTAGAAGAGAAAGAAGCTGTGCAGGACAAGGCCTTGGAGGTTCCTGAAAAGGAGGAGCCTATGGAGCATGCACAGAACGGGCCAGAACACAGTAACTGCGGCACTGACAAAGTTGAAAACAAAAACATGGTAGAACCAGAAGTGAAACCCTCAGTTACAGTCTCAGAGACATCTGTTGAACAAAGTCAAAAGTCCTCGGCAGTACCTGCTAGGCCTCTTAAAGTTCGAATCAAGACAGTCAAAACTCCCACAGGTAACATCACACGCACCGTTACCAGAGTAGCTGCTAAAGGAGCTGCAGGAGCCATTTCCAAGGGCCCGGATGGGTCTAAAATTTTGATAGGAGGCCGGAAAGGGGTCAGTCGGGCTAAAAGACCAGCAGCAGCCATGTCCAGCCAACTTCGGGACTCAAAAACTACAATGCTTCCTGTGTCAACCTTAGAGGATGCTAGCTCAGCCATGCTCTTTGCAGCTAGCAAGGCACAAAAAGGGGCCTCTAGTGTCACAAAGGCACCATCTCTTGCATCTTCATCCCCTTCTGCCTCTGCCATCAATATTTGCTTGATCGGGCAGAAAACAGTAGCTGGACCTTCCACCAAGCCAGCATCCATTGTAAAAGGTCCCGGAGCCGTGATCTCCCGCAGCCAGTCGAGCCTGGTGGAGACCTTCAACAAGATTCTAAACAGTAAGAACCCACTGCCTAGCTACCAGCCTGACCTCTCCGTCCTGCCTCGTCCAGAGTGGGGTCTTGGCGTGCCCAGCTCAGGTTACCGTTGCCTGGAATGTGGGGACGCATTTGCTTTGGAGTGCAGCCTGGCCCGCCACTACGACCGGCGCTCTTTGCGCATCGAGGTGACCTGTAACCTCTGTACGAAGCGGCTGGCCTTCTTTAACAAATGCAGCCTGCTGTTGCATGCTCGTGAGCACAAAGAAAAAGGACTGGTCATGCAATGCTCACACCTTGTCATGAGACCTGTGAGTGTGGAACAGATGATTGGCCAACAGGAAACTGTACCCATAGGTAATTTAGTGAAACAGTTTGTTACGCACCAGAGTTTACGCTGGCGTTTGTGGCATTTGCTAACTGCTGATGTAAAAAGCAGTTTAAAAAGGTGTTAACTGGCTTCAATTGTCTTCGGTGAGCACTTGTTAGCCTAGGTAGAGTTATCTAGTAGGTGGGAAACTGAAGGTAACCAGGCAAAGCACATGTCAAGAGAGACAATATAATGTTATAATAATTTCCTACTTTTATTAATATCTGCTTTTTTCACTAAAACATTCACAGGTGTGCTTACTCCATCGCTACTGGCCTCCCCTCCGTTGCCTGGATCCATTGATCATTGGTAATATCACAGCACAGTGCCCTTAATAAATGAATTCTAAGTGCTTATAGTGACCAGATTTTTTTTAATAGACTCTCGTACATGAATTTAAAGGGCTCTTGTATGTTTTTATGGCTTATTATATTTCCAGTATTATTTATATCTGAATAATCGTATGATTATTTGAAATAAGACATTTAGGCATGTAAAGATGTACGTTTCTAATTTATACTGTTTAAAAACAAAATCTGACTTTTTCTGTTGATTTAAAAATAATGAAAACGATTTTTCTGATTTGGCCAAATAATTGTGTTCATTATTTTGGAACTGAGTAAAAGCGTAATATTTATTCGGGGGGAAAAAAAGGGTTTGCTTCTGCATTTGAAGCTATCCCAGACTCTAAAGCTCTACAAGCTTTGCCACTTACTTATTTGAATGAATTTTCTCGGTATATTTAATGGCGCAGTATCATCTGCTATTTGTGTTTGCAGCTGTCCAGAATGTAAGAATGTGTTTGGTTCAAAAGAAAAACTAGCCACGCACTTTCAGGAATCAGATCCCGGGGGCATTGACGCAGTAAGTTATTACATTACTCTTGGCGTATTGTTCATGCCATTAGGATTACAAGCAGACAAAGTCGTTTATGTTAATTAATATGTGCGTAGCATGCCCCTTATCCTTCTGTGTGGGTGTTTATTAACACTTTTCTAAGCTCTCTATGGGTGTGTGTTTAGTGCTGTGTGCAGTGCTCTCCTCCAGTGCCTCTCTGGAATCCCTGCAGTGCCGCTGCTCACCAGAGACTCCACCAGAAGCTTCACCCGCTTGTCTGCCCTGAGTGTGGACTCACCTGCCAGCTAAACGGTCTTAACACGCATGTGCGCCGAACCTGCCTACATTACACACGTCAGCTAGGATACAGGTACACATACACAACTGCACATAAGTAACAGTATAATGAATATAAAAATATTCGTTGTTCAAATGAATATGTTCAGGGATGCTAATGTATCTGTAGCAATTGATTTGTGCACAAGAGGAAGGGGTAGCTCAGTGGTCACAGTGTTGGACTACCAACCTGCCACTGCTGGGCCCCTGAGCAAGGCCCTTAACCCTAATTATAAATCGGTTAAAAAAAATAGCTGAATTTTATCACTTTCGATAAAGCCGTCTGCCAAATGCCCAGAAATGAAAATGTACAAAATGATTTAAACCCTTTTTAGCTCTACATGCCTGTTATGTTGGGAAAAATGCACAGTAACTTGGGTTTACTGTGACTGCCTTTCATATAAGGAATAAAGCACAATCAGTCTGCAGTTGTAGGGAACTAATCAACGGTGGGTTAACTAGTGCCAACACCTATTAAATTTTGACGAACAAGTTTAAATAACTATTTTACATATAGTTTAGTTATAGTTTTTCATTGTAGAACATAAGTGAGTATTTCCTGTTTCTGATGGCTCATGTTTAACAGCTTTAGACTCGTTTCCTTAGCAGCTTCCTTTTAAGCAGTCACTCAAGACACCAGGGGAAATCTGAAAGCTTTATTTAAATGCTATACAGAGAGAGGCGTTGTGAGTCAGAACTGTAACTAGATAACGGATTAAAACAAGAAGTTGAACTCCTCTGTATAATAAAAACAACAGTAAAAGTTGCATCCATAACTACACTGTTTTGACTGAACCCATTATTCGACCGCTGCAGGTTTGCTGGCATGTCTAATGGTGCATTATTCACTAATGAATCACCCAATAAATGAAACATTCTGTAACTAATCAATATGTACCCTTTTACTTTGCTGCCGAGGCAGTTGATGGTATTAAAATGATTTTCAAAGTTGCATTTGAATGCTTTTTTTTTTTTAAATGAGAGAAATTCTTTCAGGGAGAGAAAAAGAGATGCCTCATTGTTTGGGAGGCTTTGCTCAGTCAAGCATAATGAAACATTTTTATAGCGTCTGCTGGATTATCAGTGTTTAGATGCTGAGAAGTAGCTGTAGCATTAACTGCACTGTGTAACAGGAGAATGTCGCTAAATAACTAAACAAACACAAGCTATTCATGAGCTGTTACACTGAGCATGTTTCTACTGTATACAATGTACAGTAGTATCTACAGCCTCAATAAACAAATGTAAGGAGTCAAATGTATTGTAAAGTGTTTGTTTATGTCCATTGACATTAACACTTCAATGGTTTCGTGGTGATGTTCTGATCACTTTTAATTCTCGTCTCTCGACCAGGTGTCCCTGTTGTCAGTTGGTGTTTGGAGGCGTAAATAGTCTGAATGCAGTCAAGAGTCACATGCACACCGCTCATTCCGAAGTCTTCCATAAGTGCCCCTCATGCCCCATGGCATTTAAATCTGCTGCAAGTGCTGACACTCACTGCAGCACCCAGCACCCTCTGCTTTCAGAGAAAAGCAAACAGTTCAAGTGAGTTTAAAGCCATTCCTGCTGTGTATGATTATGAACCAGTAATTATCTAATGAAGCAGTAATTCTTCTTTTGATTTGTTTTTAAACAGGGAGATATATAAATGTGTGATGTGCCGGACCGTTTTTACCCAAAAATCCCTGCTAAACGTGCATTTTGACACTCATCTCGTGACGCAGAAGGTTAACGTGTTTAAATGTCCGGATTGCAACAAGCTGTTTATGCAGAGGACGTCCCTCGTGGAGCACGTGAAGGTTAGTTGTTGTTTTTTTATACACTAATACGGTTGTCTGTGTTAAATGTTAACCCTTTTACCATACACTGGCCGAACACCTGCAGCAAGACTACAACCAGGGGTCTGTAGTCGCGAGGGCGCTGGATCCCAGATAACTTTAAGGCGTGAGGCGGGGTACACCCTGGACAGTTAATTGCAGGGTAACATTTAGAGACAGACTCGCATTGACTCCTATGGACAATTTACAGTAGCTAATTCACCTATGCCCAATCGCATGTGTTTGGAGGTGGGAGGAAACTTGAGGACCTCGGGAAAACTCGAACAAGCACGGAGAGAACATGCAAACTCCAAACAGAAACACCCTGGGTGGGAATCGAACCCATGACCTTCTTGCTGTGACACAGGCGTGCTAACCGCTCTACCACCTTGCCTAGTTATAATGTATACCCATATTGTGTACAGATTTATAGTCTATTCTTAGCATAGCATATTGTATTTTAGTACAGTACATAATATTATCACTAGTATTTATTCCCATAACTGTTGTATTACATACATTGGTA
>JAOUQX010000036.1:20263791-20277168 GCA_028566295.1 Liobagrus marginatus
TATATCTGCAAAAGGTGGCTACTTTGATGAGTCAAAAATTTAGATAAAATTTTGTTAAACAAAACGATTCCATGATTACTTTTTTATCTCCAATTGTTTATTTGTTCTATGCTTTAATTTCAGAGTACATTGAGACATTAAACTGCGTAAATTGAAAAATGGGGTTAGGGGGTTTGACTGGTAGTGTATATATTTTTTTTCTTCCAAGACTTCCAACTTCTATTTACTTATATTCTTCTTGGTATAGTCCCCATGGATTATACTAAGGGTCGACATCACACCAGGGCTTTCCCGTATATTAATGATCAGCATGAAGCTGAGATAAAGGTAAGGTGTTATTTGGAGGGGCATCACAATAACCCGCATGCTTGTCCTCCTGTTTCCTGAGTTTGTGTTCAGTGGTTGACTGATTTGTACAGATAAACTGTTAAATTGCACAATAACGCACTAGGTCTCAGTTCCTTATTCCGAATGTGACTCTGCCCCTTCTCCCTTTGCTCCTTCCATCTTACATTCACATGATCTTTCCTGCTCATCTTGAGTTTGTTACTGATTAAATATACAATATTAATTTAAAACCGAGTATTAAGTCCTCTATTAAGTTAGGATTTTTATGCATTTACCAGCTAATTCAATAAAAAGGATTCAGCTATATATAGCAGCGCTAAGTATCAGCACTAGTGAAAACCCAGCAGGCGAACTAACTGAAACTAGGAATTTAGAAAACAATAGACAACATACAACAATGCTAATTATTTAATTCAGCTACTAACAGACGTTGTCAAGGCAAGCGTTTGAAACCTGTCATAATGAATGAATGAAGTAATGTGCTTACCTTTCCGAGGACATGCAGAACTCTCCTGAACACACTGGACTTTGACTGTACACAACACTAAAAGTGCAAGTGCAGTGGGGACACTCATGGCTTAGTAGTTCACCAAATAATTGTAGATGGAGTTTTGTACAGCCCACAAATGGAAACCGGACACATACATAAAAAGATACATAAAGGCTATATTATTAAATGTCCCCTCATATCGCTTTTGCTCAAAATGTTTACAAAGAAGTTTCAAATCCAGCTCAGTCTGTGCTAAGATCAAGACAGTTCTCAAAAATAGCGGTTGGTAGCTGGGCAGCTGTTTCCCCTTGTGTTCTTCCCCTCCTCTCTCACTCACACTTTCTCCATTTATCTCTCACTTTCTTTTGCGTACTGAGTGTTTGATAAATTGCATAACAACGAGGCAGGGTCATCACTCAACACACAGATGAGAAAGATAAACTGGGCAGACGCAGGAAACAGGATAGGATGGTTTACGTGGCCATGCAAATGAGAAATACGGTTCAGATCTAGACAATGTATTTGAGATCATATAACATGGCAGTTGGGAGATTTCAAAGACATAAAAACAATAAAAAAAATAATATAATAAATAACAATTTTTTAATTAAATTAAGACACATTGGTTTAGTGGTTAGCAGGTTTGCTTCATACCCCCGAGGAGACATGTGTTGTAGGCTGAATGGCACCTCTAACTTGTCCATAGTGTGCGAGTGTTTGTGTGCGTGTGTGTGTAATATAGAAAGTGAGTTTGTGTCCTGTAATGGCCTGGTACCTTGGCCAGAGTGTTCCCTGCCTTATGCCCAAAGTCCCCTGGAATAAGCCTCCATGCGATCCTGTGGGGGATAAGCACTATAGAAAATAAAGTCCCACCAAACTTTAACTTTAAAAAACTTTACTTTAAATAGATGTTTCAGATGGATCTTCTTTTCACAAAGGTGCATTGACAAACTTGTTAGAACTCATCTCATTATTACAGTATAAAACAAAAAACAAAATCAGTCAATTTTTAAATGCTATTTTAATCATATCGCATATTTTTTTCATTACATCAGACTCTAGACCCATATGATGTAAGAGTTATATTACAGATTAAAACAGCTGGTTCAGAAAATGAAAACAGCTTCTCTTTTTGCAACAACCAAATAATTAAACAGGGGTTCAACACTGTTACATGCATCTAAGGCCACTTCAAGATAGACGATCGATACTATTCACTGTTCAGCGGACGCAAGACGTGATCCATCTAATGACTTTCTTTTGTGTGACTTTTTTCCCCCCAGGTTGTTCTTTTTGAATCCATAAGCCAAATTTATGGCTCTATATACGAAGTACTCCAGTAGTCCAGCTCAGAGTCTTGAACACCAATATGGTGTGATAAAAGGAGAAGATGAATGAGTTTGTTCTCATGGAGAACCACAGAATCCAAAAAACCCAAAACAATTGCTTCAAACATTCGGTCCATTATCTTTACTGCAGCTTATTCTGAATAACAGGCGTTTATCCATTTCATATCCACGGAATAAAGTCATCCTGCCATTGGTCCATGTGCGAGTTCCAATGAATATGAGAGTATACAATCCATATCATGATAAATTAGGACAAAGCGGACAACAACAAATGATTAATTAGATCTTAAATTTAATTCAGTGCTGAATTTTGACTGCCTCTGCTTTTCCTAGCACTTGGTATAGCAAACCTACATACCACAATATACACTCACCATGCACACATTATAAGGAACACCCGCACACCTGAACGTTTATGCAAAAAATCCAATCAGCCAGTCATGTGGCAGCAGAGCTATGCACCAAATGATGTAGCATCATGGGTTTTGCATTGTTGCCACATCATATGCCCATCAATGCATACATAAGCTGCAAATAAGTGTTCCTAATAAACTGGCCATTTAGTGTGTATAGTATATCGTGAAATTGTCTCTGTCTTTTATTGTGTTTTTATGAGTTGTGATACTAAAAGTCCCACCAAACTCACAGCAAATAAGACTATCCTTAAGAGACACGCAATATCTAAAAAGTATGAAAGAAAGAGGAATAAAGAAGTATGGCTAATTCTGTATTGCGTTATCTGTTATTATACATAACCATTGCCAACATTTCCAAACGAGGATCAACAATCATAATTTGGAGATGTAAGCTAGTTTAGTGCAATCACTGCTGGTCTATGTACAGCGTATAAAGGGTTTACAGGTCAGTGCATTGTCTAGAAATACCGTCTAATAATAAATCAAGTCAACTAAAGTTAAAGCTTGGAGTATAACAAAGTCCATTTGCCTCAGCTAGGAATCTGCCGCAGCGCTAAACCTTAACAAAATCAGGTGCCTGCTAACATTGCAGTTTCACAGAAAGATGTAAGGAAATTGTTATAACCTCCTCTGTGATATTGTTGGCTGTGTAAAGCCTTGTAGTATTTAGATGCAATGTCTAACGAACTGTTTTTCACTGAAATCTCTGCATAGAAACTATTTTCAACTAAAAGCAGACTTTCAAAAAAGTCATCTGCAATGAACGGTTAGAGCAATTCCAGTTACGTTGTAACTGCCTGAACCTAGAACTGTTAGCCTGCACGGTGATAATTTGTTTCTATTTTTCACTCTTCCTATTGTAAACTTTTTTAGTACCATGTTCAGTGCTTTTGTCGGTCTTTACCAAAATACCGATTGTATATAATGTAATAGCTGTTGACATCAGAGGACTCAAAAAAAAAAAAGTATGTACTTCCAGTACATACAGAGGAATTGACACTCTGTATGTTTATATTGCTCACACGCCAGTGGATGATTCGCTGTGGAACAGATTTGAAAAAGACTGGAGTCTCCGCTGTGCTGTGCTCCTGTCCCCCAGCTGCAGAGCACTGCTTCCTATAAAAGAGAGAGCGCGTAATGATGCATACATAAATAAGTTCTGTATAAAAGGCAGAACTGCCCCTAAGAAGATGCATCCTGCCATTTCTTTGTCTTGTGAATTAAGGATCTTGAGATAATTTTGCAGGAGAATATTTCCTTTAATTGTAGCATGCGTCTTTTAAACGTAGCTAAATGTTTAAGAGTCTTCTAAAATCAAAGGTGGTGAAACTTTGGCTAACAAAAGATGTGTGCTTGTTTATATGAGGCTTCGACTCAAAGCGTTCTCCGAGTTACTGAAAGGCATTAGTTTAACCTCAGCTGTGGACAGATAAGAGTCTGACAGAATTATCATATAACCGGATTACTTTTAACTGTCTCTTTACCATCAATCCATGCTTATTTTCTTAACTACACACATTTTAACACGTGATAAAAAAGTGAAGCCTGCAAGTGCAGTCTTCTTTTACATTCTGAATCAATCAGTGATATTGTTACGATCCCTTTGCCATCCTCCACCAAACCCAACACCCATTGATACCCAACCTGTGGCACAAGCTTTGACAATGCTTCAAAGCACTCATGCTGGAGCAGGCCAAGCGCTGGCAGGCACTTTAGAACCTTCTGCAGCCCGATACATGTGACAATCCTTCTGCATTACCAGATGATTAAACTTGGGCCATTAAATATCGGGCCATACCAGATGATTAAACTCGGGCCATTAAATATCGGGCCATAGCCGACAAGTGACTGATGAGTGTCATCAAGCTACTTGTGTTCATTAGTGTTTTCATACATGATATACTGACTATATCATATACTGTACCCTGACATAACCTGTTGTACATAAACAATTTGTATATAGTGTATTCGCACATGGCTGTGTGACTTTTCTAAACAAAAGTACATGCTTTGTGTTTACCTGCACTACAAGACAGTAGCTTCGATCTCCAACTCACAGTTTGTCTTGCTTAACTGGACATCACCAAGACTGTTGCTGGGGACCTTGTTCAAATGAGTTTGTCCTGTGTTTTCTGGACATGTTTCCTGGGAGCCAATCAGAGAGGAAGATGTGGAGAGGGCCTGCGAGTTAGACGGACTTGGCTGAGCTGTGACGGCTGCTGTATGTTTTTTCTTGCGAAGAGTATCAATCCAGCTGGTGCTGTTTCGCGAGGTAAAGGTAGCAAGAGCGAGCGAGCTCAGGCGCATATTTTTGCCGGATGTGATCAGCTCTCCGAAGCCTTCTTGATGCGCAAATGCATACCCTGAGCGACGAGAGCCACCATGACATGAACGCCCGAGAGCCACACCCCCTGCGGCACTTATCCCACCTGCACCAGATCCAGCACACCCACTGGGTTTCCACTTCTTCTGACGTACAAGCTGAGTGTAGCGCACCTTAAAAAATATGTAAAAACAAATATAAATATCTATACTAAATAACTATTGTCAGCTTAAAAAACACACGCACACGTTTTTGACTCGCTTTGAGAGGACTTCACATTAACGTCATTTTTGATAGAATGAGGTTATGCCTAAACATAAGGAACCATTTAGGCATTTGCAAGATTTTAAATAAAAAGTTGCACTTTTTGCATGTAAACAAAATTGTCATCATGGGGTCTAGAAAAAGGTTAAACTTGTTTGTGTATTTCTCTTCTTGTGGGGACATGTCAGCCCACACCCACTGCTCAGCATATGTAAACATGTTTTGACTTACAGTATCTGACAGCTGGGGCTTAAGGTTTAGTTTGAGGAAGCGGAAGACGATCACAGGGGCAATGCAGGTGACTGTAGCTAAAGCAATAGTCAACCACACGACTGGTTGTGCTAATGTGTTTTGCGCAGTTCCTGTGGAGAAACAAAAATATATTGCATCATAAAATCTTACATACATTTAACTTGTTTACCTCAAGTAAAAATCCCATCCCGGTTAGCTCTATTGACAAACATGTTGTCTATTAGTTATCGGTCTTCTATAGTTTTCAACTATAAGTCCCCGGATACAGATGTTATAAATCGTGGGATTTGTGCCTAGAATGAATGGAATGAAATGGTTTGGATCCTTACCCAGGAAGTGAAACTGCTTGGG
The DNA here is from genome assembly GCA_028566295.1 of Liobagrus marginatus. Classification (NCBI taxonomy): domain Eukaryota; kingdom Metazoa; phylum Chordata; class Actinopteri; order Siluriformes; family Amblycipitidae; genus Liobagrus; species Liobagrus marginatus. The sequence continues at coordinate 20,269,585 of JAOUQX010000036.1, forward strand.
GAAGAAGTTAAAGAGGACACTAGAATGTAAGGTGAATAGGATAGTGAAGTAAGCCCCCAGAGAACCCCACACAAAGAAATGGTTAATAGCTGTCCAGTATCCTGTGTCCAGAGAGATCTGCACAAACACACAAACCATTTATGAACTCAGGATTAGTGCAAGCTTGGTGGCTGTTTGGAAGTGTGTTTAACTATACCAAACAAAAATATAAAATTTATCTATCTGTAACAGATACTGATTAATTTTAACTAATTCTTTTTTTTCCACAGCTTTGAAAGCTATTTTTGACAGCTTGATTATAGTAAAATTGTTTTCTTCACGTAATTAAGATAATGCTTGTCTTTTGTGAATTCAACAAATCGCATGCAGTCACAAAATTTTCCGAAGCTTTTCCATTTAATGATCACTTTAATAATTTCTTTCACAGTCATTTTACTTTACAACAAAGCCAACCTGCCAGTTAATTAGCTTTCAAATTATTTCCTTTGACTTACGTACATATTTGCTGTCAAAGTATTGCTATAAAATATCAAGAAATCTTAGACTGTACTTTTATATTTGATGTTTCAGATCAGCCGTAGTGGGTTTTAACTGACCTGGACGCTAACAACAATGACGAGTGCCGTGGCGGTGGTGACAGCGAAGGTCTGATAATCGGCCAGTGGAACACCGTTGCTTTGTGTGGCTTGTGAAAGAACACCGTACGGCACAAAGAACAGCACCACAGATGTGTAGATACCTTGAGTGATGCAAATGAAGAACTCACGCTTGTTGAAGAGCAGGTTTAGCTGACCTGGCTCATATAGTTTTGGGTACTCCAGACTACGCTGTTCAGGGACATCCTGAGGAAAAGAAAGGTGTCTCATGACCTTTCAAAAGAGAGTTCTACAAGAGTTAATTACCTGTAGTGTGAATACCTGGTCAAAGATACCCATAGCCAAAACCGGTAATGATGTGTACACAATGTTATAGAGAGTGATGAAGTACTGATCATATACTGTCTATATTAGACACACACACACAAAAAAAGGGTCAAGTTAGGAATACACTTTATATAAATGTAACAAATGCAACAGAGGTGTAGAAGACATTACTCTGACTGTAGCCACAAGTCTCTGACCTGGGCAGAGAAGCCACAGAAGAAGCCGAACCAGAAGTGCACCATGGTGAAGGCAAAGTTCTTGTAAAAGAAGTAGCAAAGGAAGCGGCACATGCGCAGGTAAGACCACCGGCCGTGCACCAGTAGAAGGCGTTGCAGGAATCGGAACTGGGAGAAGGAGTAGTCGGATGCCAGCACTGCTTGGATGCCCTCCTGTCCACTAATTCCTACACCTATATGAGCCGCTGGGTAGAGAAGGAACAAAACAGAGTGCGCACATGTTTATGTGGGATTGTATAGTTATTATAAAAATAAAACCACACATTTAATGTAAAATCAACTATCTTTTGTGCCTTGAAATGAACAACGATATGCTTTTAATACCAACTTAATTATATTATTTAATTTAAATTAGACAGGATCAATTAGAAATATAGCTGCAAGCAGCAATTATCTGTATATAACTATAAATTGGGTCAAGCCCAACTAAGTGTTTGTAGTAATAAAGGATTTAGATAAAAATGTGTTTGTTACACGACAGTATATCTGTAATCTGTAAACAAAGTACGTATGGATTTTTATAAACAATTATAAGACATAACTGTGTTTTGTAAATGTTTTCACAATGCTATTTATATTTCAGCTATAACTCTAGAATACTATATATACACACGTCTACCTCTAGCTACATCTAAATAAAACTAGTGGTAAACCTGTGATAATCAACAAATCACACGATGAGGCTTTCACAACAATCTGGCAACACAGCTCATGCTTGCGCTGGTCTGCACTGTAGATAGGAAAATCAGCGATCACCAACTGTGCTACAATTCAACTTGTAATAATATTAATTCTATCTTTACTATGTGTAGTAATTAAACTAAAACACAAGCGCAAATTGTATTATATATGAGACGTGTATTAGACATACATTAAATCACGTGGAACGTTTCTTACGTTAAGAACTTTAAGATATTTCTATATATATACACATACACACACACACACAGTGTGTGTGTGTGTGTGTGTGTGTGTATGTAGCTTTTATCCGAGAGTATGAAGTAGCTGAAAACAATGGCAGTTCGTAACGGAAGTACTAAATAAAAGTACACGTTAAATACACATTATAACTAAACGGAATAGCTTGATAATTTTATCCTACCGTCTTCCTGGTTATTTGTTAACGTTTATAGCGCGTTAAAGACAAAATGTATACTTGATTTATACATTGGATCGCTGCTGTTTACCTTAAGTTGCCGTGGTGACACTGCAACTACATAGTGGAGTTTAATCGTGACTAACCCTTCGGGGTTGACCCCGAAATATAACTGCATGCAGCTATATTTCATATCAACAATACGAGTTGTATTTCAGGACATCTGTGATTTGAAGTCTTTGTAGTCATTATTCACATAAAACAATTCAAAGTTTCACTTTTGTTTATGTTCATAACTTTTTACTCCTAGAATACATTTTTTTTTGCTTCTGATTTCTCGTGCTGATTCAAGCTTCCCCTTTGATGTAATTTTCCAATATAAAAAATTGTCAGCCATTTTTAAAGTACATTTTATTTCAGATATCATTTGACAGCAGCCTAAACTGAAAAGAGATATAATTAAGCATAACAAAAGTGTTATTTGAATTTGAAATAGAGCGTCAAAAGATAATTATTTGAAAAAGCAATATTCAAATAAAAGATTTTATTCCATTTAATACCAGCAAGTGGCTCTGTAACAAAACTTTGCATTTCAGGACCTCTGTGATTTGTAGTCTTTGTAGTAATCATTGTTACATCATGCCAACAACGTCATAAAACTTGGTCAAGAGTGCAACCAACAATTCAAAGTTTCACTCATGTTTATAACCTTTTGACTCGTAAGTCGTAGAAACATTTTTCCCCCATTCTGTGATTCGTGATGAACATTATCCAGCCATTTTTAAGTACATTTATTTATATCTTGTGAAAACTTTGCAAGTTACCTCAGAATGCAGCAGTGATGACTAATAGAAAGTTTCATAATGATACACAATTATGTTTGTTAAAATACTGAATTTTATGACACAATTAAAAAATTCCCCAACATGGCTGACCACAGATCATCAGATATTATTTCATTTGGCATGCCTCTGGGAATCTAAAAAGACCACATTTAGGATATTAGACCAAAGTATTCAAAAGTTTTAAGTAAAAAATATAAATTTTTCATATCTTTGGACCAGTACGTGGCACTGTGACGAAACTGCGATCATGATGCTGACCACAGCTAGGTTTCTCTTTCTCTAGGTCCGAGTACACAAACACATTACTCAAACAGTCTCATATTCATTTTGGGGTGCTCGTCGAATAATTTGTACATATGGTATGCAAGAACTTTAAGAGCTATCAACAAGGTTTTAATAACTTTTTGCTACAAATGTCTCTAGCTGTTACCTAACAGGTTTAATTTAATGGGAACCTATGACGAAGTTTGAAAAAGTGTATATAAATATAAAACGGTGGGAAAAGTTTTATGCCCGTAAATGTCATAGGGTGCGTTTGAATCGGCATTAGCCAAGGGATCAAATTAAAATAGAAGTTTGTTTCTAGGATTTACAAGTCAAAAGACATGGCTATAGACATGAGATTTTGACCTGTTAGAGACTCAAAAGTTGCTATGGTAACATATCCCACTGTTTTCTTTCCATGTGACAAATTTCATAACTTTCCTACATAGGGTTCTATGGGCTGCCATAGACTCCCATGGTGGAAAAATAGTGGTCTCAATAGGGGTCATTACCCATTCAGGGATTGGCCCCTAAATACTGTATTTTTGGTGTGTGTTTGTTTTCAAATTCAGTTTTGTGCTTTGATTCTGTTTACTCTCCATTGCTATGACTGCTCATTAATTTACACTTGAACTTACATTCACCTCAGATTTGGTGACCTTTCTAAATGGAAAAAAAAAACCCATTTGTGAGTCAGTAAACAACTTAAAAAAAAGCAAAACAAAAGTAAGAACATTTTAGTCACAAACAAGTTGTGAAATATGTTACAAAATGATTTACAGGAGATTTAGTAATGAACACCTGCGCTTTCCAAACCTTCTTCTTTTGCCACCAGTTGTGACATGATCATTTTTAGTGGCACATGTTTCATTTTACAGATTTCTGACACACAGATCTTTTCCGAAAACATTATATTCTACCAAAAATAAAGTGGTATTAGTTGCTACTCTTTAAAGAGACTCTTTGTATTTTAGAACCTTAGTTCCATTTGAAGATATTGCTGCAGCGGAATACCATATGAACATGTTAAATATGGGTTAAAGATTTCTTCACGAATTATGCCTAATTTGTTCTATCTTGGTCTTTATTCAGACTATTATACATTTTGCCACACAGTTTGGGGTGTTTGAGGCTACCTCGTAGCCCATATGTTTGAAGAATATGAGGGACTGTTGTCCCACGCAGGATTAGTTTTTCCTGATTTCAACATTTCTTTAAGATTTTTATTAGTGTTGTGTCTATTGTGCAGCCTCTTCCCACTCTTGGTAATGCCACTATAGTATATATACACAATTACTTCAGTTGTCTGTGAGCGATTTTAATAGTTTGAAAGTTGTTCTGTACCAATTTTCTGCACATACTTTTTTTATAAGCATCCATTTAAAACCAAGTTGATATAACTTGAAGAAGAATCCTAAGACATGAACTGATCTGCTTTGAGGGGTTAACCAGCATCACCTAACTGGTGCCATGCAGCAAATGATAACTTCAAAAAATTTACTTTGATTACTACGAATAATAACTGATTCATTCTGAGCAGTTTCATGCATATGCCACACTGAAAAAACTGTGTACACTTATGTTACCAGTTTTTCATACGTTTAACTTCTTTTTAATCCCATAGACATTTCTACACATTCTTTAGCTGAATGTTGCTTGTGACGTCACATTAAAGTTAGATCTGATATGATTTATTTTGGTATTATTTTGTACCTGGAAAAAACCTGCAGTTTAAAAACAGAGTTTTAAATATTTTTATTTACACTGTGAGAATAAGGTTTTGTCAGCAGATGAATTTAATATAAGTTAATGCAAAACATGATTTTTCTTTCACACACACACAAATCAGAAGTGGTTGTTTTTCTTGGCTAAGTTCCTTAATCTTGCAACGTGTAGTAGTACATTTGACCTTTTGGGTCAGTGTTAAAATGTCCCAACTCTAAGACCAACAATAAACAGTCTCCACTTAAACAGCGAGCCCATAAAAACCCGGACAGGCTGCATCTTCCTGTTTAACGAAACCTGGCGAATTGTAATGCAGGGGTCAGTACTTCTATGATAACTTAACAATGCAGGTCAGTTTTATTTACACTGGTAAGTATGTGTATTTAGTGGAAAGGAAATGCTGCAGCAAAGTGAGGAGGTGGAAATCACCTTCTCCTTAAAAAGAGGCTGCCATCTAGAAGTTTAATTGACTGGTTTAACAGCTACGAATCCCCTACACTCCCGATTTTCTTGCATATGAAAGAGAGTGAGGGAAATTGAACTATTAATTACTTCAACTACATGGAATTAATTTAAAGACTACAGTGCACATCAATTATAAATTGTAAATTAGAAATACAGTAAGTTGTTGGTGTCAGGATTGTCTCAAAAGAAAGGGAAGCGGAAGAAAGGTTCATTTACTTCCTGTTTAAGAAAGACTAGAGTTATTTAAAATGACGTCTTCCTGGCAGTGGGTGAATATTTTGAGAAATAGTCTCGTTCTCTTGATTTATTTTTATGCAGGTATAGAATTCTGTCACATTTGTGTAAAAATGTGTAAGAAATGTACACCATTAACACCATCCTATTTCTGTATAATAATTTTATTGTTAGGAGTTATTTGCTAATTTATTAATCTTTCCACTAATTTTAATTAAACAACTCTGATCTTTTTTTTTTTAAATCAACATTACTTCCCTCTGTAAGTTTCGTGCCTGCTCTATTGTAATTATTCGAGCACCAAGAAAATCGAATGCATGAACCGTAACAAAAACAAACATGAGGACCCAAACCTTCCAGCACTGAAAGTGAATCCTTCTCATGTGTTTTTCACGCATATAATCAGAACTCATTTCTCTCCAACTCACTCTTGATCATACTGACATCATTAGCTCCATCGCCGATGGCGAGGGTGACGGCTTTCTTATGTCGCTTGATGAGCTCCACCACCAAAGCCTTCTGTAAAGGAGTGACCCTGCAGCAGATGACTGCCTTACATGCACAAGCTGTCTCCAAAAACTCTTGCTCCATGTCTGACTCCAGCGCATGAGCCTGCCACAGAGACAACAGTTAATGGCTCTATTCAATAAATGATCAGTCATGTCATTTTCACCAAGCCACCAATTAAATAAAAAAAAAAAAAAGGATGTCACTCACCAGGCTGTGTCCACTGATAACGAGGGCAAACTCTCCACTAATAGACTCCAGCACTGAGGTAGGAAATGATTGGAGTTGAGCACCTTTCTCTTGATCAGATATCTGCTTGGCTGCATCTCTTTTAAATCCATTACCTAGCTCTTGAGTCTCCACTTCCTTTCCACCATCACGTGTACGGGCAGACTCTAACATACGCTCCCTTGCTCTTCTATGGAAAAGAATGCGGAGAATCAACCGCATAAGACATGTTAGATGCAAAAGCTACTGGATATTTGGACAAAAACTAGAAGGTTAACTTTGAATAGGCAGAAGTAGGAACAGGTAGAATGTATGATACCTGAGGTCTGCCCGAACACTTTGGACAGTGTGTCCATTAACAATGAAGATTTCAGTCATGCCATCAGTCAACATTTTACACGAGTAGCCAATATTCACTGCTGTCTCTATAAGAGATCAAAAATAATGACATTAAAAATAGGGTTAATGTGTTAATAAATAAGTAGGGTGGCACGGTGGCAGAGTGCTTAGCACTCCTGCCTCACAGGAAGGTGGGTCACATGCCTCACATGGGTTTGATTCCCACCCAGGGTGTTTCTGTGTATAATTTGCATGTTCTCCTCGTGCTTGCACGGGTTTCCCCTGGGTATTCCAGCTTCCTCCTGCCTCCAAACACATACGATTGGGCATAGGTGAACTGGCTACTCTAAATTCTCCATATGAGTGAATGTGTGTGTGAATGGTTGTCTGTCTCTAAGTATTAGCGCTGCGATTAACTGCGGATTGTCCAGTGTGTACCCCACGTGAACTGGGATAAACGCCAGCGCCCCCACAACCCTGAACAGGATAAGCGCTAGATAATGAATGAAAAAACAAATAAACAAGTATACTTTTAACCTTTTGTAATCTTACAACCAGAAACTAACAATGAACTTAAGTTATAAGATATTTTTAATCTTCTGTGAATTCAACACTGCTCATCACCCATGGAATGCCATTGTTACACTAAAGCAGGGGTCTCCAATCCTGCTCCTGGAGGGCCACTATCCTGCAGAGTTTAGATCCAACACACCTGCCTAGAA
>JAOUQX010000036.1:20310142-20320705 GCA_028566295.1 Liobagrus marginatus
GGCTTTCAATTTCGCTCCATTTGTGGCTTTGGGCAAGCTGGGCTTTCTGGCGAGTGACGTCTTCAAGCTCGGCTGTCAGACGTTTGAATTTGGACACCCATAAATCTTTGTCGGCTATATCAGCCATTTCCATTTCAAGGTCAGCTTGATTTACTCCTGGAAACGTGCTCAACAAGGACGGGTCAGTCTCCAGCGGTTTGACAGGAAAAGACAGTGTCATTTTTTCCTTTCGGAACTCGCAAAATCTGCTCCCAAATGCAGTTTGCATATCAACGATCGCACCTTGTAAATAATCACCGTTGAGTGTGTGATCGTGATGGGCTTCTTTGTATTCTCTCAGGGAGAGAATCCTGGTTTGGACTTAACTTGGTTTGAAGCCTAGTCAGTGATTCTTTATAAAAATGAACGCAAATTCACTATGGACAATTTTCTCTTTGGACAGGGATCAGCAGACTGTCCGAGGTCTGTGAAAACAACGTACCTTCAATTATAATTATCAATAATATTTATTAAGATTTTCTGTGATATACTGTATGTGCACTTTGCTCTGTGTATATAGAGCTGTGTTGCTGCACAAGTAAGAGTGGCCATGCTGACCCATATCCACAGCAGTACTGACATGGAGCAATTCTTTCTTTTACATTATGTCGACAGCTGTGTACATGCCACAGAAATTACTTTTTTTTTGCAATTTGTTCTACAGTAGTTTTTCACAAGCATCACTGAGCCTTTGCAGCTAATGACTTATTGTACTTCATGAACCACTTTTATTAGGTATTAATCATGCACACCAAGAGCAAATTACAAGACCTGCGATTTCACGAGATCTTCTGATCTCACCATCTAACCATCATAATAAGGCCCCTTGCAAAAAGTTGCTTAAATCTTTATAGTGAACATTTTCCCTGCTTCCAACACATTGACTTGTTCACTTGTGGAATAATAAATCCCATCGAGATGATTCACTTGTAATTACCTGTAAGTGTGTCCGATATTATCACTGATCAGTTTATATAGACTGTTATATTTTCATACACTTGATATACTTACTCTAAAATATTATTATATTAAAACAAGATGATGCTACTTCAAAGTAATTTTAGAATTGTATTATTTGTAACATACAAACAGATGAGAGAGCAGGATAAATTTGCAGGAGGCTTTTTAATACATCAACAGGGGTTCAAAAGAAACAACAAAACAAAACACATTAAACATGACTAAAGCTACATACACAAACAGTGAACTTAAACAACTAGCAGAGCTAGCGTAACCAACGGTAAAGGGTGGCTGCTTTAACACAAACAAAGGAACACAAACAATACAGGTTAAGCTAGCACATGACAAGACAGGGTTAGCTAGCACATGAACCATTTATAAGCCAACACATGAACAATGGATAAGCTAGCACACGACCAACAGATAATACTTGGGCAAAGGTCGGCAAGACATGAGCAACACAGTCATAAGAACCTATAACAATCAATGTCTTGTTCTGAACAATGGCGCACACATGGCCTTTATACACATCACACAGGAAGTCCAAACCAGGAAGTATATAAAGGCAGGAAGTGATGTAGCAGTGAGTTTGAGTCCATTGTTCAAGGCACGCGCTCCATCTAGTGGACGGGGGTCAGTACTGCCGTTACATTATTCATTCGATTATTTGTTAAATTTCACCACCTAAGCATAGTGACTAGTTTGTGCAGTACCTCTCATGCACTTACTCCAACCCTCATACTTTACGTTTTTCAGTGTGCTGATGCTGTCTCTGCATATCTGTTTCTCTTGTATCATAATTGTTCAATTAATTAATTAATTAAATTTAGTTAATCAGCCGAACTACAAGATAAATATATACTGTAAACGTAACTTTAGGATTACATTGAATTTAAAATATCATTAAATATATGTAATTATAATTGCAAGTATATGTAAGTTGGTGATACAGTAGCATAGTACTGCTGCCTTAAACATCATTGATTTCCTTTAACTTCCTTTCCTAACTAAACAAGCAGAGCTTGGATTTTTGTCTTTGGGTTATGTACAGTTTCTTCAGCTTACTCATTTACATTTACAGCATGTAGGAGACGCTCGTATCCAGAGCGACTTACAGCCGATCAGTTGAGGGTTAAGGCCCTTGCTCAGGGGCCCAGCAGTGGTAGCTAGGAATTGAACCCCAGTCTTTGAATCAGCAGTCCAACACCCTTAACCACGTCACAACCAATAGCCCAAACCCACACTACCACTACCCCCACCCCGCCTGCACTACCCCCTCGCTTACTCCCACCTCCCCAAGTGATACTGGTGGATCCTTTAATACAAATTGTCCCTCGGTGTGTGTAAAGGGCAGTGGTAGCTCCTATGTTTAAGGCTCTGGGTTGCTGATTGGAGAAACAACCAAGCTGCCCTTAGACCCTTAGCCTCTGCTCTAGGGGTGTCTTATCATGGCAAACGCTGTGCTCTGACCCCAACCTCCTAAGCTGGGGTATGCAAATGAATTTTACCATGCAGTCATGTGACAAACAAAGACTTACTTACTGACTTACTAAATGTGAGGATAAATAATAATAAAAGTATTACGTGAGGATCAAAAATATCTGTTATTGAAAATTTTCACTTCAATTTATTTCTATAGCACTTTTAACAATAAACATTGTCCCGACGCAGCTTCATAGAAAATAGAACATTTCGATGAAAGAATAAAGAATTTGAAATTGAATGCATCCAAAGTAATTCTGCATGTAAGGAAAAGTGTGTTAAAAAACATTAAAGAAATCAGTACATGAAATTAACTGCATGTGTCGAGTTTTAATGAATCCCTTTAATGGAACATCGCTGAAAGAAATGTGAACGTCTTATACTTATTCTGTAAAGTGCTGCACATATTATCTCAGAATGGACCTTGTTAGTAAGGAGTATATTAAATCATTTTATAAAAACATAAATAAAGTTATAATGTTAGTCGTTTAGAAAGCAAAATTGAGACTAAAGATGGATAAGGAAAGCATAAATACTTGAACTTCAGTAACTTTAGTGTCTTCTAGTCTACAAACCACAACTACAGTCATCATGTGGTTTAAGGTTTAGAATGAAGTATAAAACATATCGGTATTACATATAAAATCCAAAGTGTCCCAAAAAAATGGACATCCTTTTGTAGTCTAACATCGTCAATTCTCGCTTAAATGATCTCAAATTTTAACCAAATGTGTAAAAACTAACAAAGTTTAATGTCTTCTTTTTTTCAGTGTGAAGAATGCTGTTCATAGAAATGAAAAGGCTCAAATTTGTTAGAGTTAAAATGTGCTCGAATACAAATTCAGATCTTATTTATCACATACACATACATGTAGTGAAATGTTTTTATTACGCATATCCCAGCTTATGAATTTTAAGGCTGGGGTCAGAACGCAGGGTCAGCCAGAACGAACGGTGCTCCTGGAGGAAGTGAGGTTAAGGGCCTTGCTCAAGGACCCAATGATGGTAACTTGCCTGGTGTGAGGTTTAAAACTGAACCGGGGACTTGCCATTGAGCCATCACCACCCTACATTAGTATGTATTACATTATTATTATCATTATATACATTATATTACATTACTGCATGATTATGCAGGGCTTTGACTTTCAAAGCTAGCTTGCTACTGTTAGCCTCTATTTAATATTCTGTTCCACGGTGAGTATTCGTTTGAATTTAGTGTTTTCAAAAATTTTCATTTTTTAAAATCTTGTTTTGGGGTTAAAATGATTTCTTGTTAACTGCTGTTGAGAATCATTGGTTGTACAGAACAAAACTCAGCCGTTTTCTCTGATCTGGTCAAAGATGTTGACCGTCTGCACACCGTAGACGCTCTGACCACTGACCCGTTGAGCCCGCATCACAAAATAACAGTCAAAATAAAAGTGTCCACAGGTGGTGTGCAAATATAACATTTGTGAAGCTTTGTGAAATCGGTTATATAGTCTTACATCCTTTTGAATGTCTTGTTCGAATTTTGATAAATAAATATTATATTTTTCAACATGAATCCTATTTTGGATTATCCTTGGACATGTGGAGTTACTCAGATATTCACATATCAACTAATGTAAAACGTTTTGGGACACCTTGTACCAACTGATTCATTATTACCATTAAATATATGAAAAGAAGTTGAAGTTAATAAAACTCTAAACTGGCCAGGGGTGTGAATAAATGTGTTTAAATGTGTGCATGTGCATGTAGGACGCCCTCCATAGGACTGGTTTATAAACATCTGCTTCCTAAAGGTAAAAGAGAACAGGCAAGTGGAAGCTAAATAAGAATGTTCGCTTCCACTTTATTACAAGGCAGCCGTTTTGAAGTGAATTTCCGATTTACTTTCAAGTGTTTCTGTATCAGGAACAGGAAGGTGCCACTGAATGAAGAGTTGGTAGAAAAAGCATCCCAGCAAAGCCCCTAACAAAGGAGCCAAAAGCGGCACCCAGAAGAAGTAATCAAAGCACCTAAGTGAGTTACAGACACATAATAAATCTTATTAACAAACAAACATTTATATCGATGAGCTGTTTAACTTTGTATGTGTACTAGCTAATAAAGAACAGAAATGAATGATAATTAAAGGAACAATGATCTGAAACTTACGTGAACACTTCAGTGCCCCAGCCTGCTGTGAGAGTAAAGAGCCGAGGCCCGAGATCTCTCGCTGGATTTATGGCTCCACCACAGTTAGAAGACATAGACATTGATATTCCGAGAACAACAGCTGCAACAATTGGTGGGAGCAAGGCATCAGGAGCAGGTCTGTTCCTTTTATCACTCAGTGGCAGGATACACAACAACAGCGTAGCGGTGCCAACCACCTAGCACATAACATCCGGAATGCACAAATATATAGTATAGATCAAATCATGTCCAGGGATCTGTCGAGCCTGTTGAATGCCTCATACAACGCTTTATTTAGATAGGCAACTTTATATTTGTTTTTATTTAACTGTGTGAAAGGTGTCCTACGTACATATAGTGTGTAAAATGTAACTAAAAAATAATGCAACGAATTGCAAATTTCCTAAACCCTTATTTTAATTACAACAGAACGTATAAAATGTTAAAATGTATTATTTGAAAAAAGAAAAATTAGGGTAGTAGATAGAAAACCAGAAAATAGTTTAGGAATTAGGTGTATAGATTAGACTAAGAAGATTTTTTAAAACATTATTTTTTTAAATGTTAATTCTACTAATCTTATCAGCTAATTATCGAGCAGTTCGTCCAAAAAGTTCATGTCTTTGTAGCGGCGGGACACTCACAATTATCACAATAATGAAAACAAAATAAAAATAAAACAACACTCTCAATATAATTTCAATTGTGCACTGCGACGTGCGAGCCAGTTAATTCTATTATTAGCTAATTACAGTGTTGTTAATGGGACTTTGTGTTTTCTGATTATGCTGAGAGGTTACTCTGCTCTACTGTAACTTAAAGGCACAGTAAGTAAACATTTTTTGTAACCCTGGTTAAAAGTCTCTTTACATCTCTATTTTCTCGTTTTAAGTGTTATATGTATTTATATCGTCTGTGGAAGTCTACACTAGTGTAACATTGGCACAGGCTCCGCCCCCCCAGAGACAGCCGTCTTCAGAGTTTTTAACTTGGTTCCGGTTTCGGCCGCGTCAATTCCGGTTCACGGACTATATAAGCAGTATGCCTAACATCACTCACTGCGATGTATTGTTTTGCCAAACCCTGCGTAAGTCCTTGTTTTCCCATGTCCTGCTTGATGCTGTCTATGTTTTGTGTAAACATGTTCAGTTCAGTCTGTGTTCTTCAAACCTTTGTGTTTGTTTTGCTAGCCTTAGTTATGCTAGCTGTTTGGTTTGTAGCTAGCCCTGTGTTTGCTTTGATAGCCATAGTCATGCTGGATCTAGTCCAAGCCTTTCAGTATGTATTTGGATTTCCTGACCCACATGATCTGTTGGATTTTCCATGTGTAAATAAAGACCTCCACCAAATGGATCCTACTACATCCGTGTCTATGAGTTCATTACAACTAGGCTGTCATACCTGCCGGTCAACATAAATATTTCCATACCTCTGCACATCCTGTTATCGTGGGCAACTATGCCATCAGTGCTATGTTCCTGCTGTAAACTTACTGCGTGTAATTATGGGTTTTAAAAGTAGCTTACATACGTTATTGTAATACTGTGCACTTTGTACTGTAATATTTTCTTGAATTAGATATTAGCTAATCCGACTCTCTCTCATCCTGTAGTTTAATCCTTTGCTCTGCTCGAGCGTGTTCATTGTTTTGGAGGAGGCGTGGCTTTGGAAAAGGATTAATTAAAATCTGATTTATCACATACACATACATGCAGTTGTGACAGCACAAACGGGTTCCCCAGAGTTCTAACGCACTTCCGGGTTACCGCCGCGTCACTTCCGGGTGACGTCATTCCCACGTGACGCGGTACTTCCGGGGCACGCCCTATAAGAACACGCCCCAAACGCTAGGACCACGTGAAGTATTGCTAGGAGAACTCCAAACGCTACTGAACTTGACATTCTAACATTTGTGCTCTTTGTTTCACAGAAGAATCAACCCAGAAAGGAATAACTCCCTCTCCCTGCCTGAAAGGATTGGTGTGTGCACCTTTGGAGAAGAGAAGTGCCTTTATCTGCGCCGCTGCGCCGCTACACTAAGAAGCAAGCATTTATGTTCTCATACCCCTCTCAGTTCATGCTTCTCTCCCTTATCCTTTTGTTGGACTAAATAAACCTGAGTTATTGCACTGCAAATGGATCTTATGTGTTTGTGCTCACAGTTTTGTGCTGCCTGAGTGTTACAGCAGTGAAATGGTTTTTATTACACATATCCCAGTTTACTGTATTTGAAGGCTGGGGTCGGAGCGCAGGGTCAGCCAGAATGTGCAGCATCCCTGGACTAACTGAGGTTAAGGACCTTGCTCAAGGACCCAATGATGGTTGTTTGTCTAGTGCGAGGCTTAAACCTCAACCCTCTGATCACTGACCCAGAGCCTTACTATTGAGCATTACCAACCTACATTAGTATGTATTACATTATTATTATTACTGTTATTATATACAATATATTACATTACTGCATGATTATGCAGGGCTTTGACTTTCAAAGCTACTTTGCTACTGTTAGCCTCTATTTAATATTCTGTTCCACGGTAAGTATTCGTTTGAATTTAGTGTTTTCAGAAATTTTCATTTTTAAAAATTTTGCTTTGGGGTTAAAATGATTTATTGTTAACGGCTCATTGGTTGTACAGAACAAAATTCAGCCGTTATCTCTGACCTGGTCAAAGATGTTGGTCTGTAGGGACGTCCCCGGTGTTGGGTAGGTGGCAAAGATGGACGCAGTTTCGTTAGGACCATAAGCTGTCAGAACCCCACCACTGTATAGCATTATAGCATCTAGAGCAAAAGATTACACAAAACTAAATCAGACTGTTCTTCCTAATGTTGCCAAAAATAGAGCAATGTGTGGTAATGGCAAACCGGACATTTGGGGCTACTTTTAGATTGACACTCAATGTAAAATGTAAAAACACTTGTATGCTTTCTGCCATGCCTGTAGTCTTACCGTAGTACATAGTGTAGACTACTGCAGAGGCAAGGTAGGCCCCGAGCAATTGGGATAGAGAGTAAGGCAGAAGGCAGTGCCAGGGTAGATCCCCTAACACACAGAAGCTCAGCGACACGGCAGGGTTCAGATGAGCACCTTAATAATAGATGGTGGGAAAAGAGTGACGGATATAAAGATGTGGAGGAAACCAGCATTACAGAACATGTAGAGTTTGCAAAGCTAGAAAGATCTCAATCTCAGTCATCCAAGATCTTCGGATAATTCTTATGATCTCTTTATTCTCACCTGACACACCCATGCTGAGGTACATGGCAGACATGACCCCCACAGAAAAACTCAGGTTGGCTGACAGATACTGCCCCTTCATCTGATTACTGGTTTTCACCTGAGCTGCTGCAGAACAGCCGAACAGCTTGAGCAGAACCGGGAGGTGAGAGGATAACAAGTAATTTAAACCAGTGTTTGTGTATCCAGTGAAAAAATGCAAAACAACTCAAATTTATCTCTTTAGATAACAGCGTCAGCGCTCAGAGCTGAAGTGTATTTGATTGGCAAGCTGTTAAAACTCGCTCAGCTACTGAGACATGAGAAAGAAAGAAAAGCCTCCATTCATTGTCTAGCATTTATCCTGTTCAGGGTCGTAGGGGCGCTGGAGTCTATTCCAGCTAACTTAGGGTGTGAGGTGGGGTACACACTGTACAATCAGCAGTTAATCACAGAGCTAACACTTAGAGACAGATAACTATTCACACACACATTCACTTCTATGTACAATTTAGAGTAGCTAATTCACCTATGCCCAATCACATGTGTTTGGAGGCGGGAGGAAACCGGAGTACTGGGGAAACCCCGCGCAAGCACGGGGAGAACATACAAACTCCACACAGAAACACTTTAGGCGGGAATCAACCCCATCAAACCCAAAGAACTTCTTACTGTGAGGCAGGTGTGCTAACCATTCGGCCACCGTGCCGCCCTTTACATTTATCCATGTAGCCCTTATCCAGGTAACCAGGTAAAAGAGTTTCACCCAGGGTGTTTCTGTATAGAGTTTGCATGTCCTCCCCGTGCTTCCATGGGTTTTCTCCGGGTACTCCGGTTTCCTCCTGCCTCCAAACACATGTGATTGGGCATAGGTGAATTAGCTACTCTAAATTGTACATAGAAGTGACTGTGTGTGTGAATGGTTGTCTGTCTCTAAGTGTTCGGCCTGAGATTAACTGCTGATTGTAGTGTGTACCTCACCTCACACCCTAAGTTATCTGGGATATGCTCCAGCGCCCCCACGACCCTGAACAGGATAAACGCTAGATAATGAATGAATGAATGAATGTAAATGTAAAGATGATAGTTGTGCGTAATTGCCCTCTCATAAATTCATACTGAAAAAAATTGATCTAATGTGAACATATACAATTTCATTTTGCATTTTAGTTAGTGTGTTGATTAAAATCAATGCAATTGTGTGACCTATTATTCAAAATGGCTTCTTTGATCACAAATAAACACAAACACAATAGAGAACATAAAAACTCACCATAAGAACAAAGGTGCCAATGATCTCTCCAAGACACTGTCTGATTAGGGTATTGTCGACCTTCATCCTCATCATCAGTTTCTTCATGCGGCTCGCCTGGCTGTTATGCATGTCTCCGACTTTCCCTGCTGCCTCTCTACTGCTCTCAGGCTGCGCATAATTTTTTCACTTGCTGTCCTTTATGCAGTCCAGTACACTTTGGACTCACACAATTAATAACTATAATTACTTACTTACTTACTAAGGCTGTGATAGGGAGATAAGATTAAATGTTCTTTCACTAAATACCAGTGACGTTATGTAGAGAAGAGCCAATAGATTGATTGGGAGTTTCAATTTCACATAAATATACCGTACATCTTTCTGTAAGCATTCTCGTTTATTTCACTGCATTTACGTAAATTGCGTCAAATATTAAAGGGTTGCAGCTATCAGACACTTTGTGGTTAGGGTGCTACACTGTTAAGACTTGACATAAAAACTTTAAACACTGTACTGTAAATAAATAAAACAAACAGATTACTTTACAGTACACTATGTCCAAAAGTTTGGACACTAGAAAAATCACATGTGTATATGAATATTAAACGTCACATTCCTGATTCAGTCCTTCTGTTACTATTATCAGAACCTATATTCTTCTGGAAAGGATTTCCGTCATATTTGGCTCGTTGGTTATTAGGGGATTTAGATTTGTATAGCGCATTAGTAATTGGACGAGTTTATCCCATAGATGTTCTATAAGGTTGAAGTCAGGGCTCTGTGCAGGACATTAGCGTTCCAGCCTTGGGAAACCATGTCTTCTGACTTAGGACATATCCTTGTAGTTCCTCTGAATGAAAACTAAATATGGAAGCCTAAAGATGGGTAAGAACTATATACGAGTTTGATGGTTTAGTGAAGGGGCTTTCAAACTGGCGTTCGTGAACCTCTGGGGGTTTGTAAGGGAATTGCAGATGACAAGCTGCAGTTAATTAAACTATTTATGAATCATTAAAAATGAAACAAATAATAATGTAAGCCAAAGCAATATTAAAACAAAAATCTAAATAAAGCATACTAACAAAAATATAGATTGCATTTGTTATTTTCGTCATGTGACCGACAAATCGATTCAGTATACACCTAAATGCATATTGATTTTATACATCATATTCAAGTCATGTTCAAGCTCAAATTATCAATAGCATCAGTGGTGGTTTATCAAACCTGGACTTATCGGTTTACAGTCCGACATACTGCAGGTAGAAGAATATATACTGTATTACTGTAACAGTGTCTAGTAACCTAGTGAACCATATCTCAGGATTACACCACTTTTAAATGGTTGTACTTTCCACAATAGTACTACATCAGAGTGTGTCTCAGTTCATTTCCTCGCCAATTACCTTTGTACTTAAAGCCCTGCCTTGTCAAGTCAGCTGAC
>JAOUQX010000036.1:20378969-20393357 GCA_028566295.1 Liobagrus marginatus
GTCGACTTATACAGCGAGTATAGCTTAAAACCCAATTTTGCGAATGAAAAATGCGGGGGTCGACTTATACACCGGGTCGACTTATACACCGGCATATACGGTACTTATTACAATTGTAAATGTACAATTGTACATTGTAAATGTAAAAAACATAAATGTACAATTAATGTACTGAATAGCAGAATATTAATGATATGACAATCGCTTAA
This sequence comes from Liobagrus marginatus, assembly GCA_028566295.1. Taxonomy (NCBI): domain Eukaryota; kingdom Metazoa; phylum Chordata; class Actinopteri; order Siluriformes; family Amblycipitidae; genus Liobagrus; species Liobagrus marginatus. The sequence goes on from JAOUQX010000036.1 coordinate 20,379,179, forward strand.
TTTCTTAACATTACAGCATCCTGGCTCATGACTATCCCAAACTAAATGTAATACGCGTACACCACCTTTCTCATCGTTACTGTGGAATGTTTATGCACCTGTTCTCATTCTCTTCCAGTGCTGATGGGATGTATGAAGTGTCCTTCTACTCCAACGCTGTAGTATCATATGACGGCAGTGTGTTCTGGCTGCCACCAGCAATTTACAAGAGTGCCTGCAAGATCGAGGTAAAGCACTTTCCATTTGACCAGCAGAACTGCACACTGAGTTTCCGCTCATGGACTTACGATCGCACCGAGGTGGACCTGGTGTTGCGCTCTGATGTTGCCAGCATGGATGATTTCACACCCAGCGGTGAATGGGACATCATCGCGCTACCTGGGCGTCGCAATGAGAACCCATCAGACCCAGCCTACGTGGCCATCACATATGATTTCATCATCCGCCGCAAGCCACTCTTCTACACCATAAACCTGATAATCCCATGTATCCTTATCACGTCCCTGGCTATTCTGGTGTTCTACCTGCCGTCAGACTGCGGTGAAAAGATGACGCTATGCATATCTGTGCTGCTAGCACTCACTGTCTTCCTGCTGCTTATCTCCAAGATTGTGCCACCTACATCTCTGGATGTGCCACTTGTGGGCAAGTACCTTATGTTCACCATGGTGCTTGTCACATTCTCTATAGTCACTAGTGTGTGTGTGCTTAACGTGCACCACCGGTCACCCACCACCCACACCATGCCCCCATGGGTCAGGGTGGTTTTCCTTGATAAGCTTCCTGCTCTACTGTTTATGCGACAACCCAGGAACAGCAGCGAGCACCAAAAGCTGCGGCAACGGCGTCAGGCCAATGACAAACTCGGCGTCTCCGGTCAGGAGAGTAGCGAAGCATGCACATGCTATGTCAATCGGGCCTCGGTCAAGCACTTCGGAGGAGAGGTAGGTGAAGGAGACGGCGAATCCATGGAAGGATTAAATGGTCTGAGGGACGGAGGTCGTGAGGGCAGAGAGGGCACCTCAGCTTTGCCCCGAGCAAAGCAGCAGCCTCCTTCTGTGCTTCCTCAGGGCCTTTTAGGCCAGGCATGCCCAGGTTTTGAGGAAGCTGTGGATGGAGTGCGTTTTATCGCCAACCACATGAAGTGTGAAGATGATGATCGAAGCGTGAGTTAGAATTTTATATTGTTGTTTCATTCAATATTTTTGTATCCTATTTTTTACACCTCACTATAAAGGGCTATACTTTTTATGATTGGCGATTCACTTCTGTGGTATGATAGAATAGTGAATAGTGATAGAATAGTGAATAGTGATAGAATAGTGAATAGTGACAGAGCTGTTGTGTTCCTATTGCGGAGGTAGAGTAGAAAAGTCTCCTTCTGGTCTATATAAGATGTTGGTTTTATTATGAGAACAAAATGTAATTATTACCTTGTAGGGTATGTAATACTTCTTTAAAAACTTAAAATGATAAAATCCCTGAGGATATTTTATTATAAGAGCCATTAACCATCACTATAGAAGGTGGCATGCCAAGGAAATTTAGTTTAGTGTTGAACATGGGCACCTCAAAAATTTTCGGGCCCCTGTGTAAAAAAAAAAAAAAAAAAAGAATATCCTGCTATATTAAAGTGATCATCTTGATTTTCTTTCTGTTCCTTTCTGGATTTTCATCATGTCGTTCAGATCAACACAGATCTTAACAGTCATTTGTGTATCAGGGACTGTGATAGTCATTTAGCATTAAATCTTACAAATTCATATTTTACTTTCAATTATGATCTGTATTTTAATAAAATAGTCATTTTGTAAGATGTGTAAAATGCTGACAATGCACGTTCTTGCAGCGCTCGAGTACAAAAACAGGAGTTGGTTAGAAAAGAATGTTTATAACCGGTAACAGATATTATGGAAGTGTTTTATATGCTGGCTACGTGTTATATATCCTTGCTACTTTGATAGTAAAACCTATACACCTGCTTATTTATACAATAATGGCAAATATAAACAGCAATCTAAGGCTACAGCGGAAATCCGATCATTGTAAATATACACACAATGACAAAAAAAATCAAAACAGCCAACGTTTGTCCTACTTTTGGTCAGATTTCTCAACAAGTTTGATGCCACTTATATTTTAACTCTTTCAGTCAGAGAATGGCTTAGTTAAATATTAAACAAACTAAACAGCTCCTGCAACATACACACATTGCTGATTGGATAATGTAGCGTGCACGAACGAACGGAAGAGCATGTGGGTCACTGTATTTTGTGTTTTGTGTTAGTTTCACATGCTCCACTGTTTTGCACACACACACACAAGCACACGCTGACTACCACACCTTAGTTTAACCACGCATGCCTGGTTTCCACTATGTTTGATTGTCATGCCTCAGTTAACCGGGCACAGCTGACGAGTATTTAAGTTTAATCAACTCACGGGTATAAAGGGGAAGCACTGACAGAGCTCAGTGTAGTTTGTTGAAGTCAACGACGTTGCGTGATATCCTGGTTTCATTTCATATTTGCTGTAATAAAGAGCACTGTTTGACTACAGCCTGCGATTGGGTCTTCACTCTCTCACCAGGACACGCCGGCGATTCGAGCGAGCGGCTCGGATCGGCTTTTAAACGTGACAGATAATCGCATACATAATCAGGTGTACAGATGTTCCTATTAATGTGGCAATGTGTGAGGCTTAAAAGTGCAGTAATTCTGTTCCTCATGCTAACCTATAGTAAACAGCTTTATTCTAGTGGTGATCTTCTTCATACCAACACTCTCTTAAGTTACTACCCATGTCACGGTTAATTCTGTCCTTCCCCTTTCTCTCTTCCACTCGGAGATATTCCTCAATCAACGTTTAATCATGTTTACTACTCATTTATTACTACTTATTTCATTTCATTTCATTTCAATACATCGGTCACCTTTTTATATTTCTCAATTCTCAATGTTTCAACCCAACATTTTATTTCACTTCTGCACATGCGACAAATCCCTGACATCCCCCCTTCTCTTCATTCTGTCCCTATCTCTCTCTCAGGTGAGCGAGGACTGGAAGTATGTTGCCATGGTAATCGATCGCCTCTTCCTCTGGATCTTCGTCTTTGTGTGCGTCTTCGGCACAGTCGGGATGTTCCTGCAGCCTCTCTTTCAAAACTCGTCCAAGACTGTCATGAACATACCTGGCTGACCAATCAGATCAGATCCTCACATCATTGATGGAGAGAGGAGGGAGGAACGGGGGCTCATGCTAAAGGGAACTGAGATGAGTTACAGCTCTTCAGCTGTAATCCTCTACGGGATTTATAAGGACCTTTTCTGGAATATCTAAACCACACAGCAATTTTTAAAAGGCGCCCATCCAGTGCTCTTCCTCATCTCTTGTGAGTGACACAAAAAGCAGACAAATCAGTGAGAGAACACACATCACTCTGCCAGCCAATCAGTATCATTCTTCTTAAGCAGCCTTCCAGTGAGCCAGCTTCACCCATGAGCTCCACCATGTGATAGCTTGAGAGTATACCATTTCCATGAGAGAAAAATAACTGCTAATTACTGTGGAACATAATAGGTGTTAGTGAAAAGGTTATTTCTGTTTATTTATAGAAATTCTGTTTATTTCTATTTATTCTGCCAATGTTCCAGTACGATGTATTTGTTCTAGTCTACATGCTATAGGGCATTGCACATTGCAATTGTTTCTGTGTGACTACATGACTCAAAGCTCAGTTTAGGCTTTAGGACAAAATGGTGTTGTTTTATTACCAGAATGTGTTCTAAAGCATGTCACTTTTGCTAATTCACAATGATGAAAAGAGAACCGTACGGCGATCAATGACAAGCAGTTTCTTTGTATATACTACATATACATGGTATAATCATAACCAAAAAGTGTTGAAAAGACAACTGGATCGTTTGAAAGAGGGTGGATTTGCTAATACACGTTCTGAAAAATTTAAATAAAAAAGAAAACAGAAGGCAGCTGAGCAAGTAAAAACGTTCGCTAAATAAAAATAAAAAAGCTCTGATCCAATGCTGCTTTGAGAAGCATATTGGATTTACATTTACAGTATTTAGCAGTTGCTCTTATACAGAGCGACATACAAGAGTGCTTTAAAGTCTCCATCAGTAAATATGTAAATTCCGGGTCGTTGGATTATAGAATGAAGTGCAAAAAAATTTAACCGGTTGAAAACAGAGCAAATGTTAAAAAGTATTTTTATTTATTTGTTTAATATATGTAAGAAAGGCACTAACTATCATAGGTAGGTATTTAAGAACGAGGTAGGTCTTTAAGATGAAGCTCTCAGTCAGATTTCAATTTCTTATTTTCTTTTTCTTTTCACACCGTCCTGTGCTTTTACATGCTTTGATTCAGTGCACAGCTGTAAAGTGTGTTGCCATTTGCTATGGATGAAAAGTAAAGTTCACACAGTGTATTATACAGTTTTTGAGACGCTGTCATTCATAGTGATGGGTAACGATATCATCCTGCACTATGTTTGTACCGTAAGCTTGCCTGTACTACTACCATCATCCTCTCCATTCAACTGTTTTGATCTTCATCTTCTCCCTCTATTTCATTCTTTGCCCTGAAAGTTACAATACAGTGGAATCTTAATATTGTTGTACGCTGTATCGTAAACACTGTCAGGAAAAGTTGAAATCATTTGCTTGCCTGTAAGTCAAGTAAGTCTTTTGATCTTAGTTTTTTTCCCCCAAATTAACAACCTGTTATCTTTTCTTTCTGTTTTTTCTACGCAGAGTCTTGAGCTTATTATAAAAGAGGATAATTGAAAGCTATATTTGACAGTATGTTCAGGGCAAGTCCACTTGTGTGTTTCTGCAATTGAACACTGATCTCAGATTCTCCTGCATTAACGAATATTTCTCCATCACCAAGACTATGTTCCCAATCCTCTATAGAAACTTTAACCTTTCTTCTTATGACTAAAGAAAAACGAATAAATAAAACTAATAAAAAAAATAAAGACTCACCTCTATGCATAGTTTAAACACACACACACACACACACACACACACACTGAAATAAACTCACACTTCTTTGCCAGATCCACACCTTTATAACTCTGCCTAACATTCATTTGAACACTTTAACCTGTTAAATAAATATCTGAGGCTTACTTGTGTGCATATGATTCATAAACAAATGTCTCCTTAAAGCTTTATAAATGAATTATTCATTTTTTGTCAGTGTTTTCTTCTTATCATGTTTCTTGCAAAGGACGAAGTGCTAATAAAAAGGAAGCCACTACAGAAACACCTCACGTCGTTCCACATCGCTAATATATCCCCGGTAAAAAATGACATAGACATCCCATAATTTCCAATAAGCAACCACATAATGACGCTAATGCAGTAAGTCAATCAATAATTCAGCAATTTTACTTTGTTTTGATACGATTTTAAAGTAATTCATGCTGATGCAAGGAAAAAGCAAAAATCCGGCCTGATGCAGGATTATGGGTGATGCTGATGTTGAAGTTGAAGGAAAAAGATGAGATTTTGATGTTGTTAGTGGATCAGATGGAACTGTGAAAGCATGCACTGATTTTTATTTTTTTTATATAAATATATATATATATATATCTTTGCATTATTTTGCATCATGCATTTCAAGTAAATTCAACCTAAAGCAGTTTTATTTAAAATTACAAAAAAAAACTTTGTTATATGTACTTAAATATGTTAATATCACTCAACATTCTTTACTTCAAAATTCAGAACACCAGTTGAATCCGCAAAGTAAATATTCCATATTTTCCAACTTAACCCTAACCCTATAATTATCTCATAGAGTTAAGGTGTTGGACTGCTGCTGATCTGAAGACCGAGGTTCGATTCCCTACACCACCAATCTGCCACCGCTGGGCCCCTGAGCAAGGCCCTTAACCCTCAAGTGCTTGATAGGATAAATGTAAGTCAATCTGGATAAGGGTGTCTGCAAAATAATGGAAATGTCAAAGATATTTGAGTTGAACTAACATAATATTTCATTTTAGATAGTTTTACTGCACTGCTCCAGAGCATTCAGTGTCTGTCTGAGTAATAAAACATGAGTTTAACATGATTTTAGCAAAACATTTCACGCTTTAAAAAAAAAAAAAGCATTTTATTTTTTTTTGTTAGAGGTTGCAAGTTAAAAACAATTGCTAGTTAAGTGTGATTTGATCAAAAATAGCAGTACTGACACGATCCAGATTGTAGTTCTTTGCGCTGGAAAGATAGTTGGAGAGAAAAACAGCAGTATTAAACAACATAAAATCACTGATTGTTTTAAGCCTTTAAAATTTTTATATTTACTGTATATTATTTTGTAGCTGAGTGAAAAGTTTATGCATGCAATTTATGCTTCTAATGATGTTGAACCGGTACTTTGGTACCAAGTTTGTCCTAAAAATGTAAAACTTTATAGCACCAGGTTTTCTTAGAGACACGGTTCTTGATGCACTATCTAAAAGGTCAGCAGCTGAGGCCTCTTTATAAAAGCAATGAGACATGGCAACCGGTGGTGCTGCTGATGCAATACTTCTCAATCCACTCATTCATTAACAAGAAAAGAAGGAACGAGCCACGTATAGAAATACAGGTAGTCGTCGACTTACGACCATTCGACTTTACGACCACAATCGCTAGCCGTGGCGTTTAAAATGTAGCATTTAAAATTACTGACAACAGCTGCCTTCACAATCTAATTTCAGACAGACTAACAGATGACAGACATAATTTCTCCACGAGGCCGCTTTTATACCGCAGTATACGGTAATTGTTCGCCCGGTGGGCGGAGCCACCGCGTATCCATAGTTACTCGCAGTAATAAACCTGACGAATGTAAAAATAAGAAACAAAATGGTGTAGAGATGGTACAAATGGCATAAAATGAACAAAGAAAATAATAATATATACAGTATAACAACAATGAAAGAAAACTATGATAAAATACTACTTAAAGATTTTTATAACATCATTTCACAGTACAGTACTGTACATATAGCCTACTCGACTTACGACGAAATCGTGTTACGACCGGTCTGTCGGAACCAATCGCGGTCGAAAGTCAACGACTACATGTATTTTAGATTTGCAGCTGATGCCGTAAGGAGAACGTCATAGCTCTTCAAAAAAACTATTTGCAAAAGATGTCATCACAGTTTTCTCACCAAAGACTCTTAATAAAACACCTTAATGGTAGATTTCAGAGAGAATAACAATAGCAATTTAGCTTTGAAAGCCAAAAAACATCTTTTTTATTTAACTCATAAAAAAGTGTGTTGTTCAATTAGCAAGTTTTACTCGATGTATAATTGCAATATACTCATGAATACAAAATGTTTAATTGTTAAAGCATCATTAAAAAACATGAAAAGAAGAACTTTAATATCAAGCTAATTAAGCTCACCGCTTTTCAGTGGCTTCCCAACGTTGCGTTGAGATTTCATTTCAGGAATAAGCCCCTACTACCGGAATAAACGAGTGTTAATGATTGTTAAAATGACAAATCATATTTATTTGACAGTTTACCTGACACGGTATTGCCGTCTTCTCCCCAGTGTGCTTCAAAATGCCTCCTATTTGCACCATAGAACATTTACTTTACATATCATGCAGGCCTTGTAAATAAGACAATATTTTAAACATTCGAATCTTTGACATGACTTTATCCATTTTTGACTGACAAAAAGTTGCATTACACAAAAATACTGATCATTATTTTACCCTATTAAATCTTTTTAAATCACTATGAAGTCTGTATTCAGCCCAATGAATTCATTTTCAGTAACATAACTCTGGTATGTACTCAACCATAACACAATTCATTTGAAATAAAAGGCATTTTAACCACACCTCGACTAACTTTGATCTATAATCTAAAATTCTGGTACTCTGCTTGCATGTATCTAAACCAGTTGAAATATAATGAATATCCTTATTTGAAGAAAAAAAAATGTGCCTGATTGTGCAACAAGTCAAAACATTTAGGAAGATATTTCAATACGTCTGCAATTTCAGAATCAAACATACTGAATCTGATTTTTGAACTATAACATTTCTGGCATTTGGCAGACACCTTTTCAGAATGTGTTACATTTATCTCAATCTCACCAGTTAAGGGTTAAGGGCCTTGCTCAGGGGCCCGGCGGTGGGGTTGGTGCAGCGAATTAAACCCTTAAGCCCATGCTGTCCAACACCTTAACTGCTGAGATACCACTGCCCCAATGCTTTCAGGTTGCCAAATTTGCAAGAGTAAGCACCCAAGATGCCCGTCCAACATGGTCAAATCTAGACCACCACCTTTAAAAACAAAGTCTTAAAATTACAGTTAAAAAAAATACGATTCCAATAAACTATGCACTCATGCACTGTAAAGAGAGGACATGTACTATATTTATCCTCCACCTGGTATTACTTAATGGTAATCACTATTTGTGCATGTGCCATTTATATGAACGCCATAGTTTCCACAGTATACATGTATAAAGTTGCACATGAAGCAGTCGGGCCCCTGGGATCCTGCTACTTACAAACAACATCTTTAACTTCTTACATAGGACAAAAGTTCCAGTTAATCATTGTGCCTTTCAAAATGTGTTCTTTATTATAACGTTGAAGATGAAGTGGTGCTACAATCATCAGACACATAAAGGGTTTTAATAAAAAGAAAAGAAAAAAGAGGATACAATATACACATGACCAATGACCATCACTGAATTGGATTCCACCCGCTCCAATTTATATTTTACTTCTATATGACCATCAGTAGGTTAGTGTTCTGAAGTGCATAGAATTATACATTGGTATGCGTAGATTGATCAACACAAATATCTTGCTAGCATTTCCCCTTTTTTCATCCAGTGGCAATTGATTAGCTTTAAACATGAAACAGCATCTACTCATTCTTAGCACTTTTGTCTGTGTTGAATTCCTGGAAGAAGTCGTTGCAGGCCACAGTAAGCGCACCTACGAGGATGACGAACTCTGTAAAGTCCACCTCGCCATCATTGTTTGAGTCCAGGTCACCCATGACCTTCTCTACAGCATCTTTGTCCTGTGCGTTCTGTTTGTGTGAGAACGCCGCTTAATCAAAGTAGTTTGTGCTTTTTCAAACACAAGAATTATACATACAGAAGGTATAGAATAAAAAGCGATATATAAAGCTTGCATATTCTTACCCCCAGATAGTTTCCGAGCTCTTGGGAAAGCAAATCTTTCAGCTCAGTCTTGCTGAGTGTGTATTTGTCCCCCTCATTACCAGAGTACTTGTGGAAGGTCTGGATCATCAACTGCATGGCGTTCTCCAGGGTGGACGCGTTCTCTGAGTTCAGGATAGACATTCTGTGCAAGAAATAAAACATTAATACAGCATTTTACTTAAAGAAGTAAAAATGTGTTTAAGTACTCTGATTCTGGGCTGATGATTAAAACATATTTAAAAATCTGTATTAGGGCCAAACCCTAAACAGTAGCAATAAGAGCCGATGGTCCTGGAGAGGGACTTTAACTAGATAAGAGAAACGTGAGCCTGATGATAAGAGTGAAATCCTAAACTGAGAAAATACACTCTGAACCGAGAGAGCGAGGGAGGAAACTACCCGCCGAGTGTAAGATGAACTCAGTTTAAGCTTCACTGCACTGGGGTCAGATAAGAAGCCACACTTGAGTGCGCACACACACGCACACACGCACACGCGCGCACACACACACATACACACACACACACACACACTTGTTTTGCCATCGTAGTGAGAACATTCCATAGGCGTAATGGTTTTTATAGTGTACAAACTGTACCATATATCTCCCTAGCCCTAAACACACACACACACACACACACACACACACACACACACACACACACCTAACCCTACTCCTAAGACTGCACATCATACAAAACCTTTTGCATTTTTAAATTTCTAATAAAATATAGTTTAGTATGTTTTTAAAACTATTTTACTTATGGGGACTCATGAAATGTCCTCATAAAACATGCTTATGTCGTAATACCAGTGTCATTATACACGTGTTCTCATAAATTCATGAAAACAAGTTCACATACACACACACACACACATGGAAATTAAACTAGATTGTTACTGTATATTAGTCAGGTAAATGGTGCAATTAGGTAAGTTAATAGTCATCGTTATTTAAAATAGTATGAAATGATCAGAAACTGTATTAAAATATGTAATGGCAATTCAAATCACATATAATTGTGTGTAATTAATTTAATAATAATTTAGTTTAATTAAATTGCAATCTTTTAAACAGACTTAATCACTCAAATATATAACTTTATTTAACTTTATCTATGCATTGAAATAAAATGATATTTTTAAAAAGTATATATCTGTATTGTCATTGGCACTTTGTTTAGTCTCTGTTCATCATCCATCCAACCATCCATCCATCCATCCATACATACATCCATACATACATGCATTTACCTGAGTAAAGAAGCGTGTTGCCTTTAATATCTTCGCAGAAACAAAGCGGAGTTACTGTCTTAGTACAGGAGGACTGTCTTATATACTTCTCTCGCCCTCCTCTTATCCGCTTCTTCCCCTCCTCCTTCGTCTCTTTCTCTCCATCCTTTCAATACCTCTGCCCACCTGCCAATGTTCTCTCCTCCCTCTCTGTTTACAATCATTCATTCATCCCTTGTTCTCTGTCTCTAAAGACCAAAAACACATCATTAAAACATAAAGCTCGGATCACAGGCCCATCTTTATTTTCCATCACTACTAGTGCTGTAAATAGACTGTTCCTTATATGGAAAGGGCTCATGTCACTTGCATCAGGGCCACCAAGGGGTAGTTATACATTCCAGTACTTGTCACATTAAATTTTTAAAACGGCGATAGCGCAGCACGCTGATCTAAATGATTAAAGCACTGTAATCGATGTCTTAATCACTATTCAAACGAGGTATAAAAACAGTAAACGGAAGTGTAATACTTCTGGGTAAGTTTATCTGATTTGGTTCTAATGTTTTATTAACAGTTTTCCAAATTGTAATAATTTTAGATCAATAATACTTAATATGCCAGATATAACGGATCAACTTTACATAGCATTTAATGGAAAAACAAACTGTATACGGCCACCATTTCACTCTCTTTAGTGTGATTATACACTATATGGCATAAGTATCTTTGTAAATGTGTCAAGGGTGTCTCTGTATGCTGTAGCATTAACATGTTATGTTTGGAGTGAAAGATCTCGTGTTGATATGTGCACAGGCCCCTGACTTCAACACCATTGAACCCCATCTGTGGGATGAGCCGGAGCACCGATTGCACCCCAGACCTCCTCACCTGACACCCAAAAAATCCCCATAAGCAAAATCTAATGTAAGCATTTCCAGAGGTCTGGAGGTTATGGTTAGGTTCAGGGTAAGAGTCAGGCTAAATCGAGAATCAGATGTTCAAATATACACATAGGGATGTGATGGTCAGGTGTTCCAATATTTCTGTTTATATAGTGTAAATGCTAATCACCAGGGTCAGATGCATAAAATACACTACCTACCCTTTTGTCAAGTGTAACTCCTGAGTATATCAATTTACATATCCCCACTCTGTCACAACTATAAAATAGACATATCGCATATATCGCATACATGTATGTATGTATATAAATATACTATATAATAAAGGGATATTTGAGGGACATAAAACTACAACTCAAACACACAAACTACACAGAGGAGCTGGTGTTTCATTAACAAGCTGTTTATTATAATGGAATGCATTAGGTCGCAAGGAAATATATGGATGGAATTACAATCTGTGAGTGTGTGTGAATATGCACTAAACCAAAGACTTTGCAGGCGAATGAACAAATGACCATGTATAGCGTCACTGGTACTACATTTATGCAGGACAACTATAAGTTGGACATTATGTCATTGCCATTATGTCAGGGTTTACTGTAATGCCAAGGCCTGTAAATATCACCTGCAATTGCAGTGTGTGTGTGTGTGTATATATGTGTGTGCCTGTGTAAAATGAAAATTGTAATATTGATAGTTATTTTTAAATTCCTACATTTACCAATATAGGTTAGTAAACTTACCCCAGGACTTTGACTTAACACAGAATAACAGAGGGATACAATCTATACTTTATATAGTTGATCTGGTACAATTCGCTGCTAAAGAAGCAAAACAATTTCATTTTTTCAAATTTTCAAAAACCGAAAATTTCTCTTTCCAATTACAATCATTTAACTAAACATTGTGAAACAATTAAATGTTGAACTGTTTTATTTGCATGCAATATCAATATCTCCAGAGTACAAAACAATATTTAGGCATCATTAGGCGTCATTAAGGCATCAGTGCTCAGTCATGCATTTGACACAAGTCTGGGAACGATGGCTGAGAACATGTGTCGTAGTAATTTAACACTGGATAATATATAATTTCCACAGGAACATTTGTTAGTAATTGTTGGTACTTTTGACATGTCATTACAGAATTAAGCAGCTGTATAAAAATTAAAACAACAAAAGAAATCATTGTTGGCACACACAGTAGGGTCGTTTGGCCAGGTTTAGAGCAATATTGGAGTACACAAAGATGTACTCCGCCAGCTGTTGAGCACTGAGGTCTTAGTTGGTGGCGGTTGGAGATTTAGCTTTACTTTCGCTCATTGAGTTAGCCAAGTAGCCGATCAGGGTCATGTACTCCTGGAAGCTGACCTTTCCGTCCTGGTTCTCATCCAGGCCATGCATCATTTTCTTTACTTCAGATGAGCTATCTGTGTCCTTTGTCAGAGAAGAAAATTAATTAGTCACCAATAAATGTCATGGCTTCCATTATTATTACAATCAGCAATAGAGATAAAAGACCAGTATGTCTGAAAGGACATCGAGAAATATCAAAGGAATCATCTCGAGGGCTGTTATAGCTGGGCAAAGGTTCAAGAGCAATAATGAACAAAGCGTGTCATGAATTAATTCGGTGGGAGATTGTCTTATACAGTAGCATGGTAGAGAATCCCAAAATAACTACCGTATATACTCATGTATAAGTCATAAGAATTTCGTAAACTGAATGTGCGGCAATGTCAAGTTACTGGTAGTGATAGTGTAATTAGCTGTATGTTGACCCAGATAACAGGTACACACACACACACACACACACACACACACACACACACACACACACACACACGCAGGACCGTTAGCTGCCGTATTAACGCTAACAGTATATGCCTGCCACTTTCAGCGCACGGTCAACTTTGAGGCTGGGCGTGTGCACTGCTGATGCAGAGAAGTAAATACCTGTTATACCAATAACTTTAATTGTTCCAGGATCTGATAAATTATAAAAATCAAAGAATTTCATAGCCCCAAGTTTTACTCAACTTATCCACGAATCATAGCATATTTCATAATTATTGGCCAAAAAACTGCCCTCGCTTATACACGGGATTGACTTATACACAAGTATATACGGTAATAATTTTGTATTACAAACTACATTTTGATGTAATATTTAATGTAATAATGCGGTCATTCTAATGCATTGTTTGTTGGATTACACGTATGGCATTACTGTAAAGATGCCTTCATCAGCCAATGAACAGTCAAGGAACACAATTCAAAGAAATAGCATTGCCACAAATAAGGAGCCGTTATATGAGTATACATTAATTCGATTTAGCAAGCCAAAACATGTAAAAGATCAGTAATTTTCTCCTCAAATAAAATTGAAGAAGAATTCAGTCTGTTACGCAGTACACTATATGGCCAAATGTTTGTGGACAATTTACCAGCACACTCACATAGGCGTGTCTTACCCAAAAAAGATGGAGGCACAAAACTGTTTTACTAGGCAGTTTTTACAAAACTGCATTATTCATTGCCTTGAACTAAGAGGCCCAAACACTGTTCCAAAAGGACAATGTTCCTGAACACCTCTGAGATAGTCTGGAACTGCACCCCCAGACTTCTTCACCTGTCATTAGTGTCGGATCTCACAAATACTAAATGGGCTAAATGGGAAAATACACAAAGCATGCTCCAGAATCCAGTGGAAATCAGTTCCAGAACTGTAAAGGTTATTATAGTAAAGCCTCGGTCACAACCCGCCGTACTTGCAAGTGCGTGCTGTCTACGTGCAAAAACGTGGGCCAAATTCAGGG
>JAOUQX010000036.1:20422758-20435774 GCA_028566295.1 Liobagrus marginatus
GTGTGTGTGTGTGTGTGTGTGTGTGTGTGTGTGTGTGTGTGTGTGTGTGTGTGTGTGTGTGTGTGTGTATGAGAGTGAGTGAGTGAGTGAGAGAGCGAGAGAGAGGGCAATATTATGAATTGCAAACAGAACACTCATCTCTGTCAGTTAAAATGCTTTGGCCTCTGTGTTTGTCTAGCCATTTGATTAACTACTGCATAAAAATAAAGTTAAAAAAAAAAAAAATTGTAGTTTTTAATATATTGAGGGTATGCCAATGCCTTCTTGTGGGCACTACTGTTCATACGATCACTATTCACTACATTTACACGTTACATAAACAAAGTCTTGTGTGAATATTCAGCTGTGATTACAGCTGTATTGTATCCATCTCAGCAAAACAGAGCAATGCAGTGCTTACAAACATGTGCACACATCTCACTCATTTTCATACACTCAGTATTACGCACACTCACTCAGTCCCACACACGCACACACCTGTCATGTGGGGTGACGAGTTTAGGGGGGTTCTTCAGATACTGCTTGAACCGCAGCTCAAAGGCTTGTCCGATGGTGCTGATCACCTCCTGGGCCAAGCCCTCAGAACACTCCAGAATATGACACGCTATCACACAGAAAGTAAGGACACCCCAATGCAGAATCCGGTACGATATACAACAGCACGCATGATTACTTGCATTCTATGACCGTCATTTTCAGATTCAGATAGTAGACAAAATCGTATACAAGGACAATTTTTTGTAATCAGCACATTTCTCTAAGCAGTCATCAGCTACCTGGTGAGTACAGCTGCAAAACTGCTAATGTGCATAAAATTCACTGGAAACAGTTTTGACTTACCTCTCTGGTTAACAGGGTCTTTGGCTACATAGGCTACATATTCTGCAGTATCCTAAAAAGGAGAGGAAGATGAGAACGAGGCTGATGAAGTGAGGAGAGGATTTACTCTATAGTGAGACCGGTTTATGTTTGTAGCAAAGTACAATTAGAAGAAAGAAGGGCAAAGAATGTCAGTAGAAAGTGAGGAAAGTTAACTTTGATGTGCAGGAGATTCAGCTTCTCTAGCAAGGGAGAAACAACAAGTCTTCAAAGCACAGGACAGGAGAGTAGAGAATAACAATGGGTGAAGTCTAAGGAAAAATAAAGATGCAGGAGAAAAATATGGACACTAAAATAGGACAAAAAAGGCAAGAGTGAAGGATGTGAGACTCACTGGATCTCCCCCTGATGCAAAAGAGATGGACTGCATGTGATGGTTGGCGATAATCTGTAAGGAGACAAAAAGGTGAAGACGAACAGAAAGAAAAATTATGTTTGGGGTGAAAGAGTGAGAGGTGAACGTGGCAAATACAAAGACATGAAAAAGATGAAAAAAAAAAAAAAAAGGTTGGACAAAAAGAGTGTGTAAACAATGAGGGGATTTAAAATAAGACATGGATCAGGTGTGGCCATCTATACCAGTGACTCACAACAGGGAAGTGAGACACTACAGACATTCAATCAGCTTTTGTCTCACTGTTAAACTAATTTGAGCCTCAGTTCCATACTCTTGAGCCTGGGAGTGAATGTGTACCTGCCTGGAATGCATTTATGAATATCCACTACAAACAGAGAATGAATCCTGCCAAATTTGCTCTATGGCATTGATTTGTATACGCCACAAATTCAACTTTACAGGAACGACAGTACTTTCTTTACTTGTAAATGCAATCAACACGGTGAGATTAAAGTAACACTACCTTTAAATATAACCGTAAATGAGCCATCTAAGTGGGCAGCTGGCATCTGGCTGGGACAAGGCTTTTACCATGACTATGCAAACACTGTGCAAAAATATCCCTTACCAGTAGATCTGCCCTTTAATCATTAAAACAAACATGTATACTTCTAAACAAAAATTGCCCTTCCCTAGAACTAAGATGCTCAAACACTGTTTCAGCATGACTTCTGAGCTCAAGAAAGACATGGTGTGTTATGATTGGTGTGGAAGAAAAGTGTTCAGTACAGATCCCTGACTTGAACTGGTACACCGACTGCACTTTAGACCTCCTCACCTAACATATACGTATTACTACTACTAATAATATTGTGGCTGAATGAAAAACTAAACGCAATCACACTCGAGTGGAAATCCTTTATAGAAAAGTGGAGTTCATTATTTGCAATAAGATTTTCAAAAGCATATATGTGATGGTCAGGTGTTTACAAACTATTAGCCATGTAATCATAGCCTAGAGGGAGAAAAAAAAACGGTATTAGTTCTGCTTCACCAGCAACAGATGCAGCAGATATATTTAATCCTACCATCTGACCTGTTTGCAGTCGGTCGTCTGTAGGTTTAAGCTGTTTGTCGACACGGTAAGGTTGATTGTCATTCCAGCGAACCGGAGGTTGCTCTTTCCAAGGATAGAGGTCAAACACCGAGATGTAGGCTGGCGACAGATACAGAAAAATTAAGAGAAAGCGAGGGAAAAGGGGAAGAAAAATAAAATAAAAAAGATCTTACAGATTCATCTTCTACAACAGCAATGAATGTATCAGTGACCATGTTGCTACTTCACGGTTTCAATAAATGTGCTCCAAGTTTATTTCTATAGTAACAATGTGAATGGGTAGACAGTTGCCCATATGACAGATGATCTTGTGTAAACAAAGGTTTTAGAGTGCATGCTTGGAAAGTATATTTCATCACTATCGAAGGTAAAGCTGTACCGTTAAGCTTTTACTATTAGGGTTGTTATTTACGACACGCTACTTTTTTCAACCGCAAGATAATGAAAAAGAGAAGCTGCTGAGGAAATGACTGTTTCGAGTCTATGGTGTGTGTACAAATTGTCTGCGCTGCACACGGGGAAACACACAAAGGAACAGCTGCAGACCGCTCTGGGGGTGTCTGGATCATAGTCTGGCTCATTTCTCTGCCAGCGTTTTAGTTTCTGCAAGTAGACAGGGTCAGTTTGACCCAATCGTCACAAAAATGCAGCAGTGGGTGCAATAAAAATGACCAAAATGTAGACTCTGTCTGAGAGCACATGCTAAGAATAGCACAGAAACAAAGACAGGAGCAAGTCAGAAAACGACGTGAGCATGCTGTAAAGCAGGATGGTTGAGTGTGTGAATGTGTGGTTGCACACTGTGCTATGTTGGAACATTCCATTCATTGATGATACAACTGCGTTACTTGGCATAGTTGCCAATCATATCTGTGCTGCACCATGTTCCTTTTATCTGTCCGATTCAAACGCACATCCTCTAAAGCGTCGTGCATTTTAGACCCCCAACGCACAGGTTTCTGTCTTATACGGTCATCTAATACTTAAAGACACGTCGGAAAGGAGCGATCGCTGATTAAATGCCTGGTAAAAACCAGTTTAGCACTGAATACCTTCCTTCTGCGTTGAGCTCCTTTGGCACCTGGTACTGCCTCACACACCACTGCGATTGCCTCCCTGAATTGAAACACACAGAAGGCACAGTTACCCACATACAAACGGTGGCAGGCAATGTGTGTGTGTGTGTGTGTGTGTGTGTGTGTGTGTGTGTGTGTGTGTGTGTGTGTGTGTGTGTTTGCGCAAATAAGATTATCAGGCATACATTGTCATTGTTTTTTTTTTCCATTCCTAGAACTTACACTCCTGCACCCTATTAGTCTCTCTCTCTCTCTCTCATCAACAGTCTGCTTTATTCAGAAAGCAGTTCTTATTTACCAGACATGCAAACTTTAGAGCCGTACAAACAGCACTAGTATGGCTGAACAGCTAAACCAAATGGGGGAAACCACAAGGATTCCAGAGGCTTCTATAATAAGAGTATTTGGAAGCAAGGCTATGAGGATGGCATTCAAACGCACATCCGTTTGAGTTCCCAACATGGGAAGTTTAAAAAAGGGAAAGATCTCGATCTCTCTTTCATGTTCCCTCCCACTCCATCGCTGACCACAACACGAGAAAAAAAGGCAGGAGATTAATATTTAATTAAAGGAAAGTCCTTTATCCACCGTAGGAGCAGTGCACTCATGTGCATGTAATAACCTAATGCATTTGACAAAGAAAACACACACACAAACAAATACAAATACAGTACTTTTGCAACTGGCAGTTTTACCTGGTAACCTGAGTTCTGGTGTTGAAGTCCAGCGCCCTCATCGACTGAAGCACCTCCACACAACCCATGTACTGCAATAAAAAAAAAAATAAAGAAGAATAAAAATGCATAATGCTAGACCACTTCCTGTATACACCACACGTAAATAAGATAAGATAAGATAAACAGCAACTGTGATCAACAGTAGTTCCTGTATAACTGTGCAAAAGATGTTAGAAGTTAAACACAAAATGCAAACAAAGGCGAACATATTGGTGCACAGACTGAAGCAGATCACAGACCATACTTGCATTGAAAAGGTTTAAAGGTTTTTTTTTTATCCCCAAATCCCACCCACCAGCCTCTAGTCTGCTATTATACAGAGGCCACCAATTAGGAAGGATGAAGGAAAAGCACATATTTTCAAACAGCTGCTCATCCTCCTTTTTCACATAGTTGAGCTCCCACAAGCCTACAATTGGCTGATGTTGTTATGATTGACAGGGGAGTAAAGGTAGGCCAGTTTGGCTCTTTTGAATTCTTGGAGAGAGATGTATTTGCTATCCTCTATATTTACAATGACAGAGGAAACTGAGAAAAAGTACCGATTTAAGAAAAAGAATAAGGTAACTTTGAAATTGATGGTAGCAACACTTAGGACAGGTCCCTGTTTAGCACGGTGTAGCATGTCCTTTACTTTTAACAACATCTGGGGTCTAAAAAAAAAACAGTTTCGAGAGTTTTGGGAGAGGAATGCCATCCCATGGCCTGCTCAAAAATCTGGTTACATCTTTCAGCATTAATGGTGCCTTTCCAGATGTGCAAGTTGCCCATTCCATAGGCACTAATGCACTGTCCCATACCATCAGAGATGCAGGCTTTTGAACTGAGAGCTGATAACAACCCGGAAGGACCCTCTCCTCTTCAGTGTCTATGGTTTCCAAAATAAAGATTACATTTTAATTAGTTTGACCACAGAACAGTTTTATACTTTTCCACAGACTATTTTACATGAGCTTGGGCTCAGAGAAGACGGCGGCGGTTTTGGATGATGTTCATATATGACTTCTTTGCATACTAGAGCTTTAATTTGCATTTTTAGGTGACACGGCGAACTGTGTTTACAGACAGTGACTTTTGGAAGAATTTCTGAGTCCATGTAGTGATGTACATTACAGAATCAATCCTGTTTGCCTTCTGAGGACAGGAAGATCACAGGCATCCAATATTGCTTTTGGGCCTTGTCGTTTGCTCACACAGATTACCCAGATTCTCAGAATCATTTTATACCTATACTGGAGATGATCTATGCTGGAGATGATGGTCTTTGCAAATGTACATTAAGGTACATTACTCTGAAATTCGTAGACGCAGCTTTTCCGATTGGTGAACCTCTGACCATCTTTACTTCTGAGAGACTCAAGACTCTAACTCTGTCTAATTAGTTGAAAAATGCTCTTCCTTGTCCTTCCTTCTTAGTACCACTTACATTTCCAGACTTTTATTACCTCTGCCCGAACTATTTTGAGACATGTTGCAGCAATCACCTTTCAAAGTTTCTCTTCTTAAACTTGTACATTATTCCAGTTTAAACATCCGCATGTGTTCTATGTTCAGCTGTGAATAAAATGTGGGTTTACAAGATTTGAAAATCATTGCATTGTTTTTATGTAGATTTTACACACCGTCCCAACTATTTTGGAATTAGATAATAGAATTATGTAATTATATAACCTAGTTAAATTTTTACTAGGTATTGACTTCAGACAAGGTTTTTTTTTAAAAACATTAGATTTTAGAGAACCATCGAGGAGTTTGTACTAGCTTAGTGCAGCTTTGTAACGTTGATGACCGAGAGAAGTCAGATCGTTTCAGTGTTTTGTTACATGGTTCAAAAACAGCGACATTTGATCGCCACACTGTTACTCCTATAATAACCTCCAAAATTTTTGAAAAGCTTTCCATTAGATTCTCGAATGTTTCTTAAGAGGATTTGATCATTCAGGTACAATAGTATTAGTGAGATCAGACACTAATGTTGATGTGAAGAGGTTCTGGGGTGCAGTCGGTGTTCCAGTTCATCCTAAAGGTGATCAGTGGAATTGAGTCCAGTTAGGGCTCAGTGCAGGACATTCGAGTTCTTCCACTCCAACCAGAACACACCATTTTCCTCATTGAGCTCAAGGGCTTTATGCACAAGGGCATTGTCATGCTGGAACAGTTTTATTGGATCTCTTAGTTCCAGTGAAAAGAAATCATAATGCTACAGCATGTCAAGAGATTCTAGACATTTGTTTGCATCAAAAGTTTGTGAAAAAACACTTATGGGAATGCTGGTTATGTATACACAAACGACACAGAAATAGGTATGCACAAACTACTCTAATACTACACCTAAAATGATTCCAATCTAGTAAGTAAGCAATTTTAGTAGTAGCATCGTTTCTCCCCACATAAAGCTTGATGGATCATCAGAAGCATTTTGACAGAAAGCTCTGAGACATATTACATGGCAATCTCTGCTTCAATTATCTGTGTGATTGGATGCATCACCCGGTTTCAGAACCAGGGCACAAAGCCAGGTTTCTTCGCAGCTGCTGTCTGTACATCATGAGTCAGAGGAGCAGTAAAACGCAAACAAAATGACAAAATATTCCAGAAAATTACAATACTGTATGGGGAAGGGTTTGAGTGTTTAAAAAAAGACAGTAGAACTCCTATCTTACAAACCAATCATAGTTATTCACCATGTAAAACACTACTGCATATGTGTCAGATAACAATGATATATATATATATATACATACACACACATATATATACATATATATACATATTACATAAAGTAAGCTTTTATTAAAATAAACTTTTAGGCCATTAAACTATAGGCACTTACTAGACTGAAATAATGACGTGAAATAGACAGAAGTACGAAAAAAGTAACAATTAAAAGCAAACAAATGATAAATACTTTCGAATTTGCATTCAATAACCCCAATGTTTTTGACTAAAATGATCTCACCCGAACAGTGTAGCTGACGCCAGTGGTGCTGACCACATTGTCCGAGTGCAGCCATCCTCGCATCGGCTTGTTGACGAAGGAGCCATGGCGCGTCCACTCGTCGCCCCCAAGCTGGCCCCCTTCCACGCGAGCCCTCCGCGACGCGCCACCCAGCCGGTTCATGTCCTGTGGGGGACGAGGAGGAGGAAAGGGAGCCATTAAAGGAAGTACAGTAGGAGGAGGAGGAGAAGCAGAGGAAGTGTTGGTGGTCTCCTGGGGCCTGCTGGACACTTTCAAGCCTGGGAGAAAGCTGGCAGACATGCCCAGTCGCAGGGAGCCCATCCTGGGAAAGAAGGAGCACAGTGTAGTGGGGCTGTTTTCAACTGGACGAGGGGATGTCGGGGGCAGGATAGGGGCCAACGATGAGGAAGACAGAGACGAAACAATGTTTGGCGGCGTAAGAGGGGTGAGTGGGGCTGAAGAAGGAAGAGAACGATTCGAGGCGGTCTCATCTGTAGAACTGAACGAGTCACTCCGGAAAGGGGTGTATTTAGTTTTGGGGACGAGTTCCATTTCTCCACTTGTCGATCAGTACAGCTCTGAATTGAACAGGTTTACGTTCTCTTTAGGTCTCTCTCGAATACATTGCAAGCACGTCCTCTCTCTTCTGTTACAGCTGACTGTTGCTCTCCGTGTATTGATCTCTTCATCTTTAGACCAGATAAAAATAACAGTATGTATTGTTCTTACCTCAGTTGATTAAAAAAAAAGTAGTAGTGTGGAATGAGGAAGGGGAGTAAGGCTATAAAGAAAGAAAAAGAGTGAATAAAAATTGTTTCTTGTCAAGTTCCAGATCACACCGACTGTGACATCAGTATATTCACACAGCATTCGTGTGTCTGTTCGAGTCTGTGTGAAAGGATTTGCATCAGATCTTAGCCTGCATAGAAATAAATCACAAATTCACATTTTATATGTGCATCATTAGAGCACCATAAGCTCCAGTGAAGAACCTTAGCTTGATTGTCTTCTTAATGTCAGTTTGTTGGTGTCTTTTAATGGCCTTGCACGCTATAGAGTAAACAGTGCATGACTGAAAAAAAGAAAAATAAATTCCTTGCTATTTGCGCTGTGTTATGGCCTTCGATGAGTTAGGCTCAGCTATTAGTGCCCTTCTCTGAATGAGTCTCATGAAAACTATTAGCTGCAACTGAGACTCGAAGAGAAAAGGCTTCCAATAGACAGACAGATCGATAGAGAGAGAGAGAGAGAGACAGAGAGAGAAAGAGAGAGAGAGAAAGAGAGAGAATGAATAATCTACCTTAAGGTTGAGAATATCCTGATTAAAGAATCATAAAAATCCATGTACATAGCGGCTCTGTGGTTTAAAAACTCTGTCCTCGTTAAGAACACTATATAAAATTGTCCAGATCAAATCCTGAACAGTTAAATGATATAAATTGGACTTTGTAATAAAAGAAAACTGTACATTTTACAGTACAGTGGAAAGGAACATAGTGTTAGATCAAGTACAGAAGAGAAAGAAAGCACCAGTTCCTATCTGGATCGATGTCACTCAGCTGACTTCTTCCCTTCTCTTTCGCCTTTTTGTTTCAAGTCACTGACATACATATCCCTTCTTACTTCTCCTTCTCTCTCCTTCTTTCGCCAGATGATTCTGGGTCCGCAGTCAAGCTGTATCCTCTCCCTCTCTTTCTCCTCTTCCTCTCTCCTCCTCCAGATCACTTCTGGCTGAGCTTCTCGGGCTGCTTCTGTACTCGTTCCCTGTAGTTGTTCCCCTTCTCTAACCCTCCTCTCCTGGAATCCCTCCCTTAGCCTCCAGACTGTGTACTGGGCCCTGTTCTTCCTTTCCTCCTCCTCTCGTTCTAGCTCCCTTTCCCTCGCTCGCTCTCTTTCGATCACGCTTGCTCGCTTCTTCCAGACGATCTCTCTCTCCCCCGTTCCCCCGCCCACGTATTCTTCCCCGTTCTCCAGGCTGACTCCTTGTCCTTCCTTCCTTCGGGTTAAAAAGTACAGCGGCTTTCGATTGTTTGCGTTCGTTGATTGTTTCTTGCTAAGTCTATAACCCGGTTCTATTTCTGCTAGACTGAGACTGGAAAAATAAGAACAAAGCTACATAGCTGAATTGTTACTATATTTTTGAAAAGAATATCTAAGAATCTAAGAAGTCTTAGAAAAAAGTAAACTAATCTTCGAGAGCCCTGAAGTTGTTCTACCAATGTTCTAAAAATCGAATCAAAATATGGCTATTGTAAAAGGTAACGCAATTAGAGCACCATTATGAATTTGCACATCTGTGTGAGCCCAGGTATTTTAGTTTGTCATCTTGCAACATCTGGAACGTGACTTCCCAGAGCAGCTTGTCAAGTGTGTGACCCTATGGGACTTGATCGGCTCGATCTGACGTTCTGCTTTAAGAGAGCTCTGACGAGACCACTCGTTAGGGATGGACTGGGAAATCAATCACCTGCTCATTATCCTAAATGACACCTCCCACCTGAGCCAGGGTGCCCTCGGACAAAGTGGGTTTAATAAATTTTTTCCTGAGGAAAAAAAAAAACATAGGTAGAGTACAAAAAAGCAGGACTTACAGCAGCGTCACGAACACTTATGAAATCCTGGCACTGGATTACAAGCAGTAATTGATAGACAACAGTCTATAAATGCCAGCTGTTCTAAAACAAGTTGGGAACAGTGCGTACGAACAGGCAGAACAGTCCTACAAGCATGAAGCACAGTCCTAATCCACCGCATATACAGGCAAAAACCTCAGAAGCACTTTCAGGGCCTGTAACAGTATCCACGCTGTAAAAATTAGCTGTCCGATTCCTACTTTCACTTCAGACATTCATGCCCTTGGAGCCTTTCCTGGTCATCACAGGAAAGCACAAAGCACCCTCTTGGCAGTACATCCTACTATGTATATCAGATTCACTAATCTACTAAGCGTTAGATTTGACAGTCGGTTCGTTTTAGCAGAGCACCAATGGCTATGATCAGGGATATATAACCGTCGTTGTAAGAGAACGTCTATACAAGTGATATGACAGAGATGGACGGAAAAGCAGTAGCCACGTGCACTTCTGCAGACGCTTGAAGCCCCTGTGATATAAGAAATGTCCTGCTGTTGCAGTCAAGTCTAAAAAGTTAACTGAGCTTGATCTTAAGCATGTAGTGTCTTTTTAGTGCAGCTCTAAAGAGGTCCACTAAGAACAAAAGCTTCTAGGGATCTAATAGAGTTGATTAAATGTGAATATGACTTGATCCCGTGTTGGGAGTCTGAGCTGGACTTGGCACACACGTTGTCTATGTAAAGAAATGCAGCCAGATGTGCCAGGTGCACAGCTGGGGTTAAATACTTAACATTACAAAACCCTGAAGAAACAGTACTTAGAATAAAGTCTTGAACAATGTCTGACCTCTCGGCAACTCGGACGTAGCACCTGCTCGTCAAGAATATGGCAGAATCCCTGCTTCAAGACGGTGCGGTAAAAGGAGTCTCAACTGTTTAGCCAACTTGGTTATGTCCCAGTAAACACATCGAAAGTGTCTGTAAATGTGAAAGTGTTAGTTAACAAAGCAACAATGCGACTCTGTGAGGCTGCAAGTGAAAAAAGTGCCGCTGTACTTCATGAGTGCATGAAGACCACAAAGCCGGAGTTGGCTGAATGCGAAATGCTATCACTAGCATAGGGAGCAATTTATGGGACAGATTAAGGAGAAGGTTGGTTTAATAAGCATCCAAGCCTTGTTCGCTCCTTATAAACCTCTGCTAGCAACAGGGATTTACGTTGTTGGCACTCCAGAAATTAGACGAAACCTGAGTTTAACTACATCAAGTGAATAATGCTCAGTAGTCGAAGACTAACCAACAACAAAAGGTTTGCACCAATAGAACAAATAATGTGTAATAGGTTTAAATCACAAGTTTTATTTTGACAGTAATGCCAGATATGAACTATTGAGCTGCAAGAATGCTTAGACAGAGACAGAAGAAATTCACAAAGCACCTTGAAATCAGCTTGATGGCTCTTAATGTGAGACAAAGTCACCTTTAAAAGTTTACCGGATCTTCGAACAGCAACGTTAGGAGTTACGGTTTCCGGCTTGTTGCCATGGCGACAGAAGGCAGCACAGATTTGTGCCAGACGAAACCCTGACCGAACCCAAACAGAAGGCACCGAGTTCCGCCAACACACAACCTGTCAGCCACAGCTTGCACTAATTGGAGCGTCGAGAGACTTTACGTACACTCGCGCTGGGGTTAATACAAGCACGCTGACGATCAATAGTCTGACGAGCGCAACGCTACGAGATGGCCAAAATGAGCCACTGTCTCTGCTGCTGTAAAGTTAATCAATGCTGACATCTCAATGAAGACAGCAGTAGACTCTCACAGAGATGCAGACTCTGTTAGGGCGACTGTCCAATGAGGAAATCAAATATTGCTCAAGAGTAACACTCGCATGCTTTCAGCTCAAACAGAACGTTGCAGCACCGACAACAACAAAACTAACACTAGGCACAATGTAGAAGAGTCCGCAACACAATGAAATGATGAACTATTTAATTAACACAGAAAACCTTTGCATAAGAGAAACGGTTTTTCCCCCCCTGCATAGCAGCTGTAAAGTAACACTAATAACGATAAAAGTGATGTCTGTACAGTGTGTACAAAAAAAAGACTGTTATTTCCATTCAGTTGTTTCCCTTTAGGATGCTATGGGGGGGGGGCTTTTTTGATTCAAAAAAGGAAAGCCATAATAAAAAAAATGTGAAATTCTCCCCCTCAGTTCCCTTCCCGACAGAGGAAAAGGAGCGCTGGCTGTTATCCGTTGACTTGCTTCCTCTGGCTGAAAAATGACAGAGTCATGCTTGGGCTCTCCTTCCTTTTCTCGTTTCCGAGTAGATCCCGCTCTTCTCTCGTTTCTCTGGAACAAAAACAACGAGGTGATCTCCCTTTGTCTCTTGTCCTTCCCCCACACTCACTGATCCTCTTCGCCTTCCAACCTCCGACTGCATTTCACAGTGTAGTTAACTGTTCTCCTCTCCTCACCGTCTAGCATTCGTGCTCTCTCTCTCTCTCTCTCTCTGTCTGTCTGTGTGTGTGTGCACGTTTACACACGGATGCTGCTGCTGATTCGTTTCCACCTCCCTGCCCCGTGCCCCACTCCTCCCCTCATTTCCTCCCTCACAGACTCCGTGCAGCGTCAGTCATTTGTGCATTTGCGTGCGCGTGTGGAGCTTCCCTCTCTAATGCATATACTTATGATGGCGGTCAGGAAGAATGGGGAATATATGCACACCGCCACTGATGGTTGGATGGAACAAATGGATGGAAAAAAGTCGATGCTCCTGCTTTAGTAACCTAAGAGCTAGAAGGACAAAGAAAGTCTCGCTGGGGATGAGTTCATTCTTCTTTCCTTCCTCTCGTTTTCATGTTTCCTGTCCTCGTATTTTTCACACTTTTAACTTCCTCTGACCGTGTCCATACGTTTATATGTTTATAAGTAACATTTTACTCATGGGAACTCATGAAACGTCCCCATAAAACATACCCATGTCAGTATAAAAATTTGTGTCCTCATAAATTCATGAAAACAAATTCGCACACACACACACATCCACATTTTCTTCCTCTCAGTATTTCAGATAAGCAAGCTAAATATAAGATAATCTAAACTTCATCTCTCAGAGCGCACCAGGCAAGTCTTCAAATGGCACGGAGGAGTGTGTATGAAGCCATCAGAGGGAAACGTGTCAGGTCTTTTTTCATCCCCACATGTCACTTATGCTGTGTTGAAATATCCCCTAAGACTGCCAAGGGAGAAAAAAGCAGGGGGAGGGAGGGAGGGGGAGAGCGAGCGAGAGAGAGAGAGAGAGAGAGAGAGAGAGAGAGAGAGAGGTGAGA
>JAOUQX010000036.1:20435874-20448441 GCA_028566295.1 Liobagrus marginatus
TACGGCATTATGGACGAGATAATAAAAGGAAGACGATTAATAAACGTTATAGATCATGCTCAGCTTCCCAGAAGAGGAGATGTGAGCGTGATGTGTTTCTACGGAAGACGTGTGTTGTGTTGTGCGGAGGGACAAGCGCGAGACACATCTGAATCCATATGCACACGTTTATTAAATATGGCACACGCAAACGCACAATTACAGTGACACGTAATTAAACCGTAAGTTAAACCGTCGGGGCGGCGGCGAGAGCGAGTACTCGAAGCACAGCGATTGTGGATCAGAGTGAGCTTCGGGGAAGCACGATCACAGGTCCTGCGGACACACACACACATATAATAACTGTGTAAAATGAAAAGTTCATACTCTTTGCACAAAGCTTTAAACCCTGTGATCAAATGCAAATTTCCTTTTTTAAGATATGAAGTATGCAAATCATTACATACACAATTTCTTTGAACATTATCTGTTGCACCCGTTACAATAAAAAGCACTCGCATCCACTTTTTATTCAACTTTATCCGGATTAATAACATCAGAACACTTCATTGTCTGAAGGGAAAGTTACACAGGCTGATGTCTTGTTTAAAACTTAAAGCCACAAGGCGTGTGGGTCGACAGGAAAAGAGGCTTAAACTGCGGTGCTACATGCAGTAAAGGTCGCCGGTGACCCACTTATTGATTACGAGTGTATTTTGGAACCTGTGTGCATGCTGAAAACAACAGTTTGTCAGATAATGACCCGGACTTTTAGTAACCAGTACAATGAAGGGACGTCACGTTTATTGCATGCTAGTTTTTGTTGATTTTTTTTTGTTTACAGCTTCTACGTATAATGCTTAAGAGACCTAAATAAATAAATCACAAGTTCTGCTTGATTATTCCTATTCATTTCAGTTACTTGTTTATTACTACTCGTCCGTTTAGCTACCTGTCCAAAAAAATTTGATGCTAATGTTTTCAATTTAATTGTTGCTTCTATTTTTTATTTTTTTGACTAAGAATGAAATAAGAGTGCAGATCAACACCTAAGATTAGAGATCGACCGATAATATTTTTTAGTTGTCATTTTAGCCTTTTTCCATTACCAGTATATTGGTTCGATATGAGAGACTGTTCAATAAATACTTTAAAAAATGGAGTCGTTACTCTCTTTAGTTTCAGTAATGTTGACTGGCGGCTGGCTTGGAGTGCTGAGAGACAGCTGTGCAGACAGACGGCTGTGCTTCCCCTTATTAAAAAAAGAAACAGCAACTGCTACTGCTGTAAAAGTCCATGAGGAACCTATAATGTGTTGATTAGAACACGTTCAAAGACAAAAAATATTTTGAAAGCCTGGCATGAAAACCCATCCCTATTTAATCAAAACTTTATTTAGAATTAATTATGATCGAAGTTAGATAAAGATCAAATAAATTAAGATCATCAGATCCTGTAGGATTTTCCTTAAATTGGTTTCATCTAACTGCTAAAGGTCCATAAAAGAGATTACGACGTATGCATGCTATGAGAACTGTTAAAAGTAATTTTCCAAAATATTAGATGTCCATGGAACACCATAAAGGCCATTTCCTTCCACTAGACTGAAACTCAATGAAACCTTCAGCATACTAGAAAGCACAGGGTGAAAAATGCTTCTTTCCAAAACCTGGAAGCTTGCCATTTTAATCTCGAAGCGACATATTAACTTAGGCTAATTTTAAGGCTTATCATTTAGGCATGAACACAACGAATCTCCACAAAATTCTGTCCAACTCCATGAATAATGTTCGTGAAGACTGAAGGCAGAGGCAAGGCTTCTTTTCTTTTTTAGTTGGACCCCTACCAGCTACTGCCTGTAGAACAAAATGCAGGCTATGTTTATATCAGTCACCTACTGTGGTGTGTGTCGCCAGCTGTTACTTAAGACTGTGTGTGCTGTGACAACCTGTGATTTGTGAGACACAATAATGACTGTGTATTGTGGAGCCTGAAGAGGAACAATGCTGTTATGCTGATTGCAATGGCAAGGATGATTAATGTATAATGTAAAATTGTTTTTGTTTTGCTTATAAGGCTCGATCTGTAATCGGCACACAGGCCTTTCATATCATAATATGATTTGGATTTATTTTGTCTTTTGGCCACTTTTGAAAACACAAAAAGTTCTCTCATTTACTTTGAAGATAATTTGGGAGAAATGTACAACACAACGCTACTTACATTGGCAACTATGAGCCTTAAGTGCATGAAATGCCCTACATTACACTTTTTAAAATAAATAATAAATGCATTGTCCGGTCCTGGTACTTAAAGTGTGCTTCTTCTAGTTGTAAATCCCATTTGAACACACTACCCTATTTACTCTTAAAAATTATATAAATTGGTGCATATGTCGGTGATTTGGGACGCACCCATCACACCACTCTGCTATGGATAATTTTCTTATAGCATCATGGTTCAACCTGTATGATACCTTACGCGCATGATTGGATTACGTGGAATTCGTGCAGCTGGAACAGTTATTGAATTTGAACTGCCTGTTCTGGCATGGAACAACATAAGGAAGTACATTGAAGGATAACTGATCCAACAAGGCATGCGAATGGAATTGGAATGCTGGCGGGGTGGCGTTGGAGAGTAAATGTTGCTTTAGTCATGCTCAAGCTTCAGCTGACACCCATGAAAAGCAAAGTTTTCCATTCTGTCTGCGCAGACAAATGCACCGGGGTTTCACACTGGCCAAGACACTTGTTAAGTACTAACAAGTAAAAACTCAAAAAAAAAAAACTAATAAAAGTCAGCACACTAATTACTACACTGTAAGCAATACAGAAGACTTCTGTAGAGATTATGGATGATCGGAGGACTCACTGTTTTGTTTGAGGTTTATTGTTTAATATTATGGAACATCCATGAGACAAATTCATTCTTGTTGATGTTGTCACTTGAAGCAGTCCAAAGAAACAACAATAACAACAACAACAGCATAGGATGCATTCCTTAGACGAGCCTTTACTATGTTGGTACACACGCGTTAATATCCCATTTAGATCACACATTAATCTTGTTATGATTACAAAATTGAACATTGTTGTGATATAAACAAGATATACACTAAATGGTTCAAAGTATTGAAACACCTTGCCATAACATCTATATGCTTTTTGGACATCGTATTCCATATTTAATCCAAGTCTCACTCCTCTACACTTCTGGAAATGCTTTTTACTAGATTGTGGAGCATGACCGTCACAATACAGATCAGACACTAATGTTGAGGTGAGGAGGTTCTGGGGTGCAGTCGATGTTCCAGTTCATCCTAAAGGTGTTCAGTCTGGTTAAGTCAGAGTCAGGGCTCTGTGCAGGACACTCGAGTTCTTACACTAAAACAATAACACACCATGTCTACACGGAGCTCAGGGGTTTTATGCACGGGGCATTGTCATGCTGGAACGGTGTTCAGGTTTCTTAGCTCCAGTGAAGGAATAGCGTAACACTACAGCATACAAAGATGTTCTAGACAACTGTAAGGAGACGGTTTGAGGAAGTCACATTTATGTACTTGTGCTTGTTGCAAGTGTCTAAAGACTTTTGGTCATGTAGTGCATGTGTGTTCTGATTTAGCTGTGTAATAAGAGTTTTTCTAATCATGTATAATTGACATTGTTGCCTACTTAATCAATTAAATGTAAACATTTTGTCTTTCAACAAACTATCAGTAAAGATATTACACAAATTAAAGTAAAACTATTCGCCTTGAAGTAATAATATGCAAGAGGAAGCACTTAAAGTACAGATTATTGTGTTCATGTGTCAGTATGATTGGGGTTTACTGGACATTAAACAAAACTCTTCCTGTATTTTAGGCAAATGAACGTGGGAACGAAAGAGTCGATCCCAAATGACTCAGAGTTGAACGCTATAGGGGCTGAGTCATAATGAACCCAGAGCTCATGTAGGACACATTCAGAGGGTATAGGAACCCGGTTGGGATTCATCCGAGTCAAAAATCAGAAGAACGGGAAAGTTGCGACTAAGAAACCTGTTTTAAACTTTATAACAATTTCACGAGTCATGATGTTATAGTTATTTGTGAGTAAAAACTCCTACCGGGATATAAAACGGACGAAAATCAAACAATTCCAAACTTTATAATCATAAACTTACCCGCTATCTTCCTCTATGCCGCCCTCGCGTCTCCTATATCCTGCCTGCTTTCCCGAACACTTTTTTTCTACCTCAACTTCCTGCAGTGTTACATTAAAATAAATCACTTGCAATCCTGCGGCAAATAAAGACCGCCGCCACTCTGCTCACGTCGTTCACGCGTAAAACAATGACAAAAGTACATTAAAACTGTTCGGTTTTTTTTTCAAAATGAATCACTCTTCCTTTTCCTCCCTCCTAAACTCGCCACCCTTTCTGAAGACCAGAAAGAATCAACTTCCGCGATCGAGCGACTGCGTCATGCGGTTTGGCGTAAAGCGCGAGCGCCTGCACCTGGCCCGGCCGAGCGCGTGGCCTTCACTTATTTTTGCTCAAAGAGGGAAAGAACATTGTACAATGCTATTCTCTGGTGTGTTGCATTGGTAATTACACTTAAAACAAACAAACAAACATACAAACAGCATTATTTCCACGAATACACTTTAGTAGTAAAGGAAATAGGCTTTAGTAGGGGACACTGGGGCCAGTTTTTTTTGTAAATAATATTAGCAAATTATTCTAATGCACAACTCTGACACTTAAATTTATAACTCTTAACTAATTCATAACTAATCCAACATGGTATGTGAGACTGAATCAAAGGGCCAGATCTTCGTAAGTCAGTCAAAACGACTAAAAACAAAGTTAAAAAATTACATGAACTAGGGTGGCAGGGTGATTAGCACCCCTACCTCACAGCAAGAAGGTCATGGGGTCCATCCAGAGTGTTTCTGTGTGGAGTCTGCATGTTCTCCTTGTACTTGCGCGGGTTTTCCCCCGGTACTCCGGTTTCCTCCTGCTTCCAAACACATGCGATTGGGCTTAGGTGAATTAGCTATTCTACATTGTCCATAGGAGTGAATGTGAGTGTGAATGGTTGTCTGTCTCTAAGTGGCAATTGTCCAGGGTGTACCCACGCCTGCTCCAAAGCCCGTGCAACTCTGAACAGGGTAAGCGGAAAACCTGAAAGCTGAACAAGGAAAATCGAAAGCTCCAGAATGAATTGAGGAATATGTAAAAGCCACAGAAAACGATTTCGTTTAGAACATGGCGTTAACAACAATAACAGAAAAATTCTGCACAACAGTAAAATTAGGCATGTTTGCAGCTGGCTGGAGATTTGCATTATTAACTCTTATGAAAAGAACTTACAAATAAAGTTTCTTCATGGTTTCAGTACACAGGTTTATTGTTTGTATAACAATACGCATATCTATCATTTAACAAAGTTGATGGCACATCCAAAATTATTGCATACACCTATGACACACAAAAATAAAAGCATTAGTAGAATAATTTAAGTTCATATTACTTAACGTAAGGATCTTTTGTCTCTCTGTGTTCTTCGAGACTAGAAAAACTGTATTTAATCAGTAAACAGCTTGTGATGATTAATAAGGACTTTCACTGTTCTGCTTTGAGGTCATTCTGTTGTATTGTGTGGTTTTACTGTGATGTTTCCAAACTTGCTGTTGTGGTATTTGACTTTGTCAATGAATGAATTTTCGGTTGTATTTACTGTAAGTTATGTTTGTTTAAGGAGGCAGGTCTACAAAATTATTGCCGTTTGTTAATGTTTTTTATAGGTGTTTTGCAAACAGGTCTATGGTGATCCACTGTTTCAGCAACATGCTGTTATCTTTTATTTCTTACATAATTATTGCCAACTAACAAACTTAAATTAAAACTTAAATCTAAATTAAAATTTTGTCACATACATAATCATTCACAGTACGACATATAGTGGAATTGTTTGTACGACTGTCATGAAAAAGTCAGATAAAAATTTAAGAAAAATAGAATTTAACAGTAAAATGGATTAAAATAAGACGACAAAAAAAGGAAAAATAAACTAATTAGGAAATGAAGTGGTATTTATGGAATAAGATTTATTATAGCCTATGACTGGGTACGTTCATATGTTGATATTAATAAAATGAATATAAGAATAGCATTGCTATAAGGTGCAAGAGTGGCAAACTGAGATGGGCAAAAGTCCTGAGGAAATGGGTGTAACAAAAAACGTCCAGAAAAAGTCCAAGCTGTAGGTGTTTTTCTGGTTGAGGGACTGAATGGCCTGTGGGAAGAAGAAACAGTGAGTTAAACTAGACCTTTCAGGTTATTCAGACATTTTGCACTTTAATTTTGCTGCTCAGGTACAGGGCTGTCTGACAAATGTCTAGGCACAGTATAGCTACACTCTCCCTGGGCCCAATTCCGGTTTCTATTAATATACACAGGCTCTACTAGATCACTCTCTGCATATCATTTCTAATATTCCACACAAATGTCCCTGTACAATACACTAATGATGCATATATACATACCCTATAAGGCCAAATATTTGTGGACACCAACTGGCACTTAACAGGACTTACCCAGCATACCCACATAAGTGTGTCTTCCCCAAACTGTTTCACTGTTCCAGCATGACAGTGCCCCCATGCGCAAAGCCCCTGAGCTATATGAAGACATGCTGTGTTCTGGTTGGAGTAGAAGAACTCGAGTGTCCTGCACTGAGCCCTGACTCTGAATCAACCCCACTGAACACCTTTGGAATGACCTAGAACACCGACTGCACCCCAGAACCTCCTCACCTCAATATTAGGGTCTGATCTCGCTAATACTATTGTACCTGAATAAACACATCCCTGGAGTCATGCTCCATTTGGATGTGATAATCAGGTGTCCCAATGCTGGATATAGTATAAATTAGCCCATATCGTATAAATTTAATTTGATTGACTCTTGTTTTTTGATAAAATCATAATTACATGTCTGAAGCATTGCATCAGAATTACACTGAAAACAAAGACTATTATTTGCACCAAAATAAACACAAGCTGAGTGCACATACTGTATATAATAATTTTATGTGGCAAAATGGTTAATATACCGTATAAATATATTACTATTTTGCAAAAAGTTGATCATGTAAAGTTGCAGATCTGCATTTTAAAAAAATATTATAACACTATAATAACACTATACTATACTATATACTATATATAAATGGCATATGCATACCTTGGTATGGGGAAAATCGGTGGGTTATAGGGCAAAAACAAAAAAAAATAGTACAATTTATTGGAATAGCCCTCAAGATAAGCCACATGGATCCCTCTAAGGGAAATCATGAATAAAGGTAGCTAGGTTAAGGAGTGAGTTGTTAAAAACAACTGAAATACTGGAGATAAGGTCAACGTGTCTGGGTTCTCTAACCAAACAGCCCAAATTCAAGGCTAAAACTAATTATTTGTGTTATTCAGGTATGAAGTGCAGCACTAGTATTGAGGACTACTGCTTCAAAGCTAACTTGAAGTAGAAAAGATCATCCACTCTCTCTGTGTGGGTTTGATATACTTTCTTTTCAACATTAGTCTCGAATAGGTGCATTTGCAGTAGCAGTAAAATTCTGTTTACAAGGAATTTCAACGGTTAGTTTCACAAAATTGAGACAATATTTAACAATACTGTCCCAAGTAGATAAATAAATGAATAAAAAAAGACATAAAAAAGTAGCAGAATAAATGGCGATTGTCAGTTTTGAAAGTAGGTGACACGCTGAGCGCGCGCGCGCACAGACAGAGTGCGTGACTGCACAAAGAGACTCCAAATAACAGAGCTGAGGTGGGATTTGATGAATATGGGTGGGAAAAAACCGTCTCACGCATAGAAGAGATAGCGAGACTTCCGGGTTTGTTATTAAGTCCCGCCTTCCTTTAAGATCATTGGTCTTTTTAATTGCTTACCTCACTTCCGGTAAATCTCTCAGCTCGATTGGTTTTCAGGAGGCTATGTAGTTTTCCTGCTCGATACAGTCGTTTTGTTTTCGATGAAAGGCAGTGGAAGACAAGACTTAGAAATTAAGGCTTAAGTAAACGATATACTAGTTGGTTCTACGCTGTTGTTTATTTAAATGTTTTATTATATAATGCCGTTTTCGCTCACGTTGGACGTTGTCGAGCTTCGAGCTTCTTCAGGTCTTGAGGACACATGCCGTTATAATGCCATGACCGCTGGAATAAGTTCGTTTCACTCAGACAGGAACATGTTTAAGAAGATGTCCTTCTAAAGTTAACTACCTGGACTAATTCACATACAACGGAATCAACAACAAACATAAACATTTATTTCCTGCTAAGAAGGTAAGGTGAGGGGGAGGAAGTGTCAAAAAATACCTATTATTAAAGTATTCCTTCTACATTTCATTTTCAACCTTATTACTAAAACTGTAACTCTTCAGTTCCTACTCATTTCCTTTCTGATGATGAGATTTGGACCAGAGTAAACCTTACAGTATTTTAAAGTGAGCTTAGTTTTCAGTTGGTGGACTCTTGAGTAAGACTTTAAAGGCAGTATTTAAAAAGTTGAGTTAAAAACCTAGAGCCACCAAGCAAGGGCAAGTTATGAGAGAAAGGGCTTGTAGGCATGGGTGCACAAAAGGACCCTGATTTAACGTCATCCTAGTCCACAACATATTTTATTAACTTATCAACTTAAGTGTTTACTCTTATGAGAGTCAAAATAGTCCTTTCTAATGGTTTCTTCAGGGTTTAAAGGAGATTTAAGCCCTTTGACCCTGTATAGTAAATAAAAATGAATTTAGAGTCTCAGGTGGTTGGGTCCCTGACTGGTTGGGCCCCTGGCCATGATTCCAGTATTCCAGCGTTCAGCAATCCACTCTAAGCCACTGAAAAGATGGCGTCACACATATAGCGATTTTATAGATGAAATTCACCAGTTACGATTCTATGTAGTCTCCAGTAGATGTTCCTTCTAACAGTTGCCATAGTAACAACAAATCCTATTGGGTGGCACAGCTACCTGTAGCATTCGACTTGACCGACTTCATAAAATGTTCTTATCGCTATAATCATGCATCAATTCATTTGTGTATATATGCATTATATTATACAAGGCGAAGGAGAAGCAGTGTGTGTGCTATGTCAGACTCCACTGTCTTCATTCCTATTTGTAGTCACTGCACCATAGTTTCGTACATTTCAGCTCTTTCGAAACTCTGTAAATATACGTAAATTGTCATGGATTAACACCTGTATTTTCTGGCTGTAGTATCATTTTTAGTTTCCACCTGCGTAAAGCAGTTTATCAAACATGTAGTGTCTACTAGAAGAGTCAAAGGCTTTATTAGTTCTTATGAATGCATGAGAAACTCAAATAGCTTTAACTGTTAACTGATGTTTATGCGATGACTCTAAGCTTCTTACAGAGTTTGTGTCTGTCTTTTTTGCAGTCTTCACCCCGGCTGAATGCTTCAGGCTTTACCTCGGCTGAGCAGAGCCGTGGAAAGGATTCGGCGAGTGGGAGCTCAACTCTGCGCCATGGCGCAAAACGGCAGCACTGAGACCGGAGAAATGGTCACGGCCGCCATCATCATCATCGGCGATGAGATTCTCAAGGTCAGTCGGTGAGGCACACTAGTTCATAAGAATATGTAATATAATGTCCAAGTAATATTCAATATACACAAATGAACAATCGATCTTCTACAGACCTTTCATGAATGGTTGTAAAAAAGACATTAATTGTTAAACTATGTGTATAGTACTGTAGTTTATGCACGATAGTAACACGAAGTGGCGTTTCAGTATGTAGTGATAGTAAAACTGTTTCCCAAGAAAGTTACATCGAATATTGTATAAAAAACCAATCGCTTTACCAGCAGTGTATCTTTATACCTTGTTGTTTGTTTAATTCTTTTGCATGCATGTTAGGGTCACACAGCAGACACGAACAGCACATTCCTGTGTTGCGGCCTGCGCAAGCTAGGAGTCGATGTGCAGCGTATTTCAGTGTTACCTGATGTGCAAGAGGTCATTGCTAAGGAAGTGGCTGCACTCTCACCTACGGTAACGCACCTGATCACGGCAGGTGGCATCGGACCCACTCATGACGATGTGACCTTTGAAGCAGTGGCCCTGGCGTTCGGCGAGAGCCTGCATGCTCACCCGGAGCTCATGCGCCTCATTGAGCAGTTCTTTGGCAGTGTGGATTCTACCAGTGCCACCATGAAACTCGCCACAGTGCCTTCGTCTGCAAAACTGAACTACGGCCGTGACCCTCAGACCAGTGAGCCTCTGCGCTTCCCGCTTGTCAGCGTGCGCAATGTATACATGTTCCCTGGCATCCCAACACTCCTGGAGCGTGCTTTCAACGGCCTGGTGCACTTGTTTGCCACCCCAGGAACAGCTTTTCACATGCGTGAGGTGTTTGTGGATGCCGATGAAACACAAATTGCACCTATCCTGACAAGGCTGCAGTCTGAATGGGGGAAACGTGTAGCACTTGGCTCGTATCCTGACTGGTTAAGTAACTACTACCGTGTGAAGCTAGTATTAGACACGGATAGCGCTGAAAAAGTGGAGGAGGCACAGGCCCAATTGGAGGAGGCACTGCCTAAAGGGAGTTTGGTGCGGTTGGTCAGTGATCCTGTAGCCGTTGCTCCCCACGAGGTCTACTCACTCGCACTGAAAGGTAATAATTGGAAAAAAAATGTATTTTAATAAAATACAAAATTAGAAGACTACATAGATTATAAATCGGTGGATAGGAAAGTATTCTTTGATTTAAACATGCATATGGATGAAAAAAGAGCAAAAGATACAATGGGTTATATTACAATAAATGCACCAATAAATACTGCGCAACAGACTGGTTGTTTGCGGCGTTTTTAGAGATGGTCTGTTTTTAAATTAGGTTGAAATTCGTTCATATTGACTAACCGCTTCATAATCAAAAATAAAGCGTCATAATTTAAGGTTAATTTAATTAATTTAATTGTTAATACTATTGTAACGGTGTAATCTTTTAATATTAAATGGTTAAACGGTTGGTTTAAACGTTTTTTTTATTAATATTCAGACTTGTCTAATAGAAAGCATCAGGAAAAATGTCCAGAGAAGTGGCACAACCGGAACCGGATTTTGCATCGTGATAGTGCACCTGCACATACTACAGTGGCTAGAAAGGCGATGTTACCCAGAAGCAATATGATGATCTCTTTATGTCCACTGAATTCACCAGATTGTGCTCTTTAGAACTTATTGTTCTAGAAATTAATGTTGAGACTGAAGTATTTTGTTCCTCCAGGCACATATCCACTTCAGTGTTAAATTGTTGATTGACAGTCTGTTCTAAAAGAATCAAAGACTGTTGATGTAGAAAAAGTGTTATGTGCTGTGGCATTAGTTTTATCAAGCAAAATAACACATTCAATTGCAAATGCAATTTCACACATTCTTTGCTGTTTAATACCTGCCACTTAACGAGAATCTCCAATGTGCACAACCTTAAAAACCCTAAAAAAAAAAAATACAATTACCACATGCATCCACAAGGTATGACATCGCTCGGTATACTGACCTAAGCTCATATTTATATTCTCTGCATTTTCGTTTTGTCTCATCAATAAATACATCTTTTCCAGATTCACTATTAGGGGGGAAAGTGGCTGAAGCACTGAGGACAATCGAGAAGGCACTGGACCATTACCGAATGAACGAGATCTGCATCGGTTTTAATGGTGGCAAAGACTGCACAGCACTGCTGCATCTGTTCCACGCTGCCCTTAAACGGTAAGGAAAAGAGAGTCAGATTTGCATCTCATTTTAATCAATATTCGATATGCAATTTAAAAAAAGCAGCATTGTGAAGAGGGAACTCCAGCATGGTTGTAGTAGTTTAACACTACTTGTGGTCTGATGCTAGAACCAAGGCCCAATTAGCCCCAGTTCCTGATCAGATTAAAATCCATAGCATGCACAAACTGCACAATCTGTAACAGCAGCCTGTTGCTAAGTTTCTTGTCTTTTACGAATAAGGCTTTTTTTTTTACTAATAAAAACCCACCCAGTTTCTGTTCCTACACTTCAAACTCTCACTTCTCACAAACCTTTGGGCTTTTCTTCAAGCTGTTAAAAGTAACCTTTGTCATCAGCACCTGGTCAGTGACATTGTTTTTATCGTTATCGTGAAGCACAGCCTTTGACCTTTGCGCATGTTTCCGCTGTTAACATTTTAGCCCTGTTTGCTAGCTCCGTTATCTTCATTGGAATTGAAACGAATTACCGTTTCTGAGCTAACTAACGGCAAACAAATCGTTTTTGACTATAGGAAATGAGAGTTGAAATGCACAGGGCTGGTCTAGAAACGCTCCAGTTGCATCTGAAGGCCGGGGCAATGGTGTGAGAGCTTTTTGTCTGTTTTATTTATATAAATACGGTGTATTTATACCGGTGTATAAGTCGACTTTCTACACCCAAATATTAATATCAAAAGCGGTCGACTTATACACCGGATACATGATTTAACGGGTGCAAAAATTAACGGTACACCAGTAATGCTATGGATACAGTG
>JAOUQX010000036.1:20458914-20469037 GCA_028566295.1 Liobagrus marginatus
ATATTTTTGGTATACTATATTTTAGTATATATATATTATTATTATATATTATTGTCATATACATATTGCATATAGATGCACATTTGTAATTGGTAATTACTGTACTTATTGTAAATAGTATTTACCGTATTTTCCGGTGTATAAGTCGACGTTCTACACCCAAAATTTTATGTCAAAATAGGGGGGATCGTCCTATTGAGCAGGTGCAGAAAAAATCGAATACAAAAAGTAACGGTCATTAAAATTACTGTGTTTAAATAAAATCTCTTAAGTCCAATGTTTTTTGGTGATTTTAAGTACAACCAGTTTCATTAAAATGACTGTGTTTAAATAAAATCTGATGTATTTTTTTTATGTTTCTGCCTTTTTTTTTTTTATTGTGTTGTCTTGGAAGGGGGGTGTGGTCTTATACAGCGAGGATAGCACAAAACCCAATTTTTCACCCGAAAAATAGGGGGGTTCGTCTTATACTCGGGTCGCCTTATACACCGGAAAATACGGTATATGCAACCAACCCCCCTTTTACAATTTCTTTCTCCCCCTCACCCCCACTTACAGCAAACTTTCGGTCGGTCGTCAAAGCATTTCACTGTGTTGTACATGTTACAAATAAACTTTGAACTTCAAGTTCAAGAAGCTTTATAGTCATTTCAGCCATATAAAGCTGATGCAATACACAGTGAAATGAAACAAGGTTTATTTAGGACCATGATGCTACACAGAACAACAGAATCACATAGACAACACAGAGCTTCTTACTACATGCCTAATGATTATTGGGTTTTTGCTCTGAGTGCTTGACTTTTACTGGTGCGTTGTATTCGCGTTTGAAATGTCATTCGTGTTTAATGATTGGCTGTGAACAACTAAAATGACGGACCGTAATGGGTGAGCCCTGCAGTGGGCTTCAAACCTGGGCAAAGGTGGGTGAGGGGTGGTGTGTTAATCCACTGAACTATTTCCCAGACTTGGTGAACCCATTAGCAGATGAGGCAGGAGTCTATAGTCTTTTAAACACAAATTATTTATTTAAAAAATCAGGGCAAAAGAGCATATAAACTAGGCAAGCAGGGCTTCAGTAAAACTGGGGAAATTTTATGATTATGAAGTGTTGAACTACAGTCTCAGGAAAACAACAGACAGATTTAAATACGGAATTTGTTTGCCCAAAATCAAATGAACATTCCGTAACTAGGTGGGGAATAAAAATAATCACACCCATAATTCAGTAACTACCTTTGACAACAATAACTTTAAGTAAATGGTTTCGCTCTCTTGCATTGTTTTGTAGACATTATCGCCCAATAGCCCATGTGTTAGTTGCTTCAGTACTGTTGTGTAACCCAGTTTCAGCTTAGCTGAAGCTGTTGGAAGGAATGCCTCACATATGTCTCAAGAACATACCGCATGCTCTTGTAGTGATTTCAAGTTTACCAGATCCTGTAGCTAAAAAACAAAACAGTCACATCTCCACCGTTATGCTGTGCAGTTGTTATGAGGCGTTTGTGGTGATGCATTGTGTTTGGGTTTGCAAAACCAGTGCTTCAAAACGGCTAAATATTAAAAGTTAATTTGTGTATTTTGTAAAGGCCTGGCTACTAATTATTCTGTTTGTGATTTTGGATGTAGGAAGGATATACACATTTCTCCCCTGGTCTATGAATTTGTTTTCTTTTTGGGTAAAAGTATTACTACATATTGTGTATTAATGATGTCACCTGAGCTAATGCTAAATGGAAAAAAATATTACGGATCGCTTTTCTCTTGCCAAACATACTAACGCATATACTAACATTCATATACACAAACTGCTATGTTTGCCCTGTGACGCAACTGCTACCAAAAATGTCACAGAAGCTAAAGGAAAGCGCTAATGCTAAAAGCTGAAGCACTAATGCTAAATGGTGCACCCTCTTTACCATATGCTAAGTTTCAAGCAGGTTTTTGCCCACTTATTCTGGGACATTTCCTTCAGATATAAAATAAAGCCATTTTGCATTTGTTTCTTCTGAAGACAGACCTTAGAGCATGTTGCATGCTGTTTACAAAAAGTGCTGGGTAGAGAGGGTGGGCTGCATATTTTGCTTGGAGCGTGGGCATATACAAATAACTAGCTATCTAACTCAAAACCAGCACCAATTTGAAACAGGTTGCTGGATGGCACATTTTAAAACATACAGTTCTTAACAAACTGGCTGCATGTTTTCTTGTCATGTCAGATACAGTAGATACTAAACTAAATGCAAAAAACCTACACAAGTAAAAATTGTATCCAAATGTTAATTTGGTGCTGATAAATTAAAAATGTGAAATTCAAGAGGGTGTACTTTTTTTTTTTTAATTTTACAATTTTTTTTACTATTACTAGACATGGTGATTTAAATGATCAAAGATCTGACTCCAGGACCACCAAGCTGTCACTGTTGGGTTGTTCATCAAGGCTTTTAACCATCTTTACACTAGGGGGCTTGTTAAGCTGGGATATATGAGAAAGAATTTTACTGTGAAATTAAAGGCATCTTCACAAAATGTGAATTAAAATGATTAAAACGTACACAGTTTAGGACGTTTCACCCACCCTGTTCTCTTCTATTGCTTATCTACAGGACTGGTCGTATCATGAGATCTGGGCTTTCCTAAGGACCCTTTACGTACCCTACTGCATTCTCTATGACAAGGGGTGAGCCATCATCTATTTCTACACACACTACATACTGATTCTTTCTACTGTTCTTATTGTCCCCATTTGCCTTATCTTTCTGTGTAGCTACACTTCACTAGGCAGCATGGATAACACTTTCAGGAACCTTTCACTTCAAGCGGTGGACAGCAGGGGTGAAACTCGTTATAAACCTGCCTACCAGCTAGAGAAAGAGGAAGAAGAGCGCTGCTCGAGAAAGTGATGTGGTGTAAGTGGTGGTTTAGATAAAGCCAGCTACTGAGGAAAAAGCCGTCTTCACAGAGGGACGGAGAAGACGGAGAAAACAAACAGCGATATACCTTTATTCATTCTCCTTAGCGGATCAGTCCTGGTCAGGGTTGTGGTGGTTTTGAAACCAGTTTCAGCAACACTGTGTGAGATATTTTACCTTAGATGAGCTTAGGATGTTGAGATGAGTTGCAGCATATAAGATGAATTAGCCCATGCCATTCTGAGAACATGTAAACAACAGGGAGAAGGACATTCCTGTAACAGAGAAAAAGTTTGAAAAAGTTGTCTTTTTCCTCTCCTTCTCATTGTTTCTTCTGAAATCTTCTATTTGACTGAAATATTTCTGTGTACATTAGACATGAGTGACCAAAACATAGATAGATAGAATAGATTATATAGTATGTTAATAAAGTTTTACAATACCTAAAACAATCTACAGACTTCATTTTCAGTTCCTAAGAAGCCGGATGTAAGACTCGATCGGTGACATTTTTCATATCCAGAACATTTTTCAAATGTTGTTTTGTTAATGGAACATATTTATTTTGTTATTTTGTCCAAGGAATTCCAAAATTTGTCATTTGCTGAGAAATATCTGAATCTCAAAACAAAGACTCAGTGCAGGGATTTTGTTCTGCTTATACATTAAAGTTTTTGTTTAGTATTGTAATGCAAATCGAACCAGAAAATTGTCATTACTAATTATTAAGCATACTAGTACTAAGTACAGTAATTGAACTGGATGCTATCAATTCTTTAACTTAACAAGAAATATTTCGCTTATGGACTTTGTGTTGCAGAGCTTAATCGTCCCCTTTCATTTCGTTAGATTCTGATTTTCTGAAACAGGTCATTTCGTGGTAGTCGTGTCCTTAATTTAGAATGGTATCAGAAAATTAAGCCCTTGCCAACCTAAGCTGGTTATTTATATAAGGCTTTGATTAAATTAATATTTTCTAATGAAGATTTTAGAGATCTTTGATGAAGATAAAGATTTTAATACTTGAGAAATGCTGTGCAAAAATAGCTGATGCTAATATCCAGCAAGAATTTTTAAAATTCACATATTAAAAAGATCATCGAAAAAAAAATAAAGCACATTCAATAAGAAGAGATCATCGAAAAAAAAAGCACATTCAATAAGAAGAGGCTGGTGAGGGATCAATATTAATTAATATTAAACGCTAACTTGATTTATGAAGCCTTTCTGTTTCGTTTTTGTTAGAGAATTTGCTGTCGTCTCATGTAACCAGACTACATACAGTAGCAGCTGTTATTGGCCAAGAACCAATCATAGTTTGTTCTGAACAGCGTCACGTGAAATCCAACTAATTAGAATAATGAAAGGGTTTAAAGTCTTCTGTGCCACATGCATTAGACACTCAACCAAAGAAGACATGACCTGTTTTATCTATGGAAAATGCATTTGCCCAGACATTGTGAAGCCAAAATTTGTTTCTTTATCTGAAACACTTCTTCATTTCTGCCAACAGGTGAGAGCCAAGGTAAGTTTGTAAAAACAAAAAAACAACTACATTATAACGTTTATTATAATGAAACAAATAATTAGGTAAACATATAAAAAGAAGCTTAGAAACCAATAAGCATAAAGGAATTTTTTGAAGACCCAGTATGTAATGTATATTTATGTGCAATTTATTTAAATATAATTTTTTTTTTAATTTTTAGCATTTCACAAATTATAATTTGTTTAAGTAATATCCTTTTAATCAGTGAACAACTACAACTCGGTGTTAAGAGTTCTATGAATTGATTTCTTTTTGATGTAACTAAATAAGTGTTAATGTTCAATCATTTTTATACACATAATTAATTATAAACATATAGCAGGGCTTCTCTTTCGGTTTATTTCAGTAGATTATCACACAGGGTGAAACAATTGCTAGTAAAACCAGTAGCTCGACATTTCTTTAAGG
Source organism: Liobagrus marginatus (assembly GCA_028566295.1). Taxonomy (NCBI): domain Eukaryota; kingdom Metazoa; phylum Chordata; class Actinopteri; order Siluriformes; family Amblycipitidae; genus Liobagrus; species Liobagrus marginatus. The sequence continues at coordinate 20,463,784 of JAOUQX010000036.1, forward strand.
TAAGATTGTCATGACATAATACAATGTACGGTTCATAGTTTGTTAATTGACTTTCTTTTGCTTAAACTTGAAAGTCAAAAATCTGTGTAAATTCTGTACAAATGTTTTTGTTACCTTTGTTGTTTTTTGTGTGAAAGCAGACAATGATTGATTTAAAAGATCTATGACGGAAAACAAGAAATAAAAGAAAAATAATTCGAACCCATGTTCCCATGAGCTTCTTGCTATGAGGCAGTCGTGCTAAACACTCTGCCACTTCATTCCTGCCTGAGAGCAGGAAAAATTAGTGAAGCCGAATTTTAAGTCTTTACCGAACTCAAAGGACCTGATGAATCGCAAATATCCCACTATAGCCAGGATCTGGGTGCAAAGACAGCAATACTTAAGATACACTTCAACATGTTAAGCATTCTTTAGGTTTAAGCAATAAATGTTTTGTACTCAAATACTATAACATTTTGCACAAATCTCAATTAAAAGAGAACAAGTATGCCAAATAAACTTATACTATTTTGTCAGTAAAAACGAAATATACTTACTTTTTTCCCGGGAATTTTGCCTGTTATTGATAGGACAGGGTGAAACGATGTAGCAAGTGTAGCGTGGGGAATGGGATTGGGAAAGGACCGCGAGCCGGAATCGAAGTCGGGTCTCCTGGAGCGCAATCGCGCTGTACATGTCGGCGCGCGCTACTGACTGCTTACTTAATTTGTAGTTTAAAACAACTGTAACAGTGCAAAAGATATTTTTTTAAACTGAATCATTCTCTGTTTATTTGCAACTACAACAACGGTAACATCATTTGCTCTCGTTTACAGTTTTAAAGTAACTGCGTGATTTTTATTTACAGAAGTTCAATCATTAATAATGACACAATCAAGCCTTCGCTTTGTCTCCTGGAACACCAATGGTATTAAAGGTAAACAAATGTCTAGATTATTGGACAGCTTTACTAACCTTCGAGCTGATATCGTCTTTTTACAAGAGACACATTTTGGACCAGATTGTTACCAATGTTTGGAAGAAGTTCCAGGCTGGAAACCCTACTTCACAGTGTACAGCTCCCGCAGCAAAGGAGTTGCAATACTGATTAAAAACAGTCCATATTTTAAGTACATATGCCACGATGAGGAGTACAATGGAGGTTACATTGTTGTCTTCTGTCATCTTTATGGGGAACTGTACACTCTTGTAAATGTGTACAATCATAAAGGAGACAAATTTGTATTAGCTAAATTAAAAGCATATTTGATGGAAACAGCTGAAGGTGTGTTAGTTGTTGCAGGTGATTTCAACACAGTTTTAAATCCCAGTTTTGATCAAGAAACTTCAACACATTCCACATTGTATTCACCATTTAGAGATCTTTTAGAAGATTTTATTGTTTCTCTAAATCTCAGAGACACCTGGTCAATAAAACACCCAACTGATGAGGTTTTTACACGACATCAGAATGACTGTCTTTCCAGGATAGACATGATTTACATGCAGGAGCAAAAAATAGGACAGGTGTGTAGCATTTATATAGAGCAAAACGTGGATGCTTCTGATCATTATCCTGTGGTACTAGAACTCACAGTTCAGTCCAGAACTCCAACAGACATTCCAAAGTTTGTGCAAACACACCTACCTAACACCTACACATCTGACCGAAGACCAGGGAAAATTAGTGGGGCAGAAATATTGAGTGTCATTAAGTCTTTGACTGATAAGCGGCCACGTGCGGCGCGCTTATCACGGCTAAGGATTCACATCCTTTTTGCGTGGTCTGCTTGGGCCTCAAGCACGCGGAGGAAGCTGTGGTGAATCCGGAGCACTGTGAAATTAGCATGGTGCTTCCGAAGAAGCTTCTGCGGCGCCGTCTCAAAGTAGCTGCTACTAAGTGTGTGGAGCTGGGTCTTTCAGACTCTGATGGAGGAGATGGTGATGTCGCCGCATTACCGTGGGCCTCCCGGAGCGCCGCAACACTCAGCTGGGCTGACCAGCCCAACCCTGCTTTTCCCGAAGAAGACATCTTCATGTGGAACCTACCGTGCGCTGTCGAGCCGGCTGGCTCGGGCGACGAGGATGATGCAGGTTTACTGGGTGCCTCGGAGGACGAGGAGGCCTTCCCACCCTGCGGTGTGCCCCTGGCTAGTGCCCCTGCTACTTTGCCCCAGTCTATCCTACTGGAGGTGTGTGGACGAGCGGCCGCTCGGCTCTGCATCGACAGGCCGGCCCCGCAGAGCATGGCTGACCAGGAAAGGGTCATTTACAATGGGAAGCTGCTGGGACCGCCGCCAGGCCCCAGGACACAGCTCTATCCTGTCCTCCCTGCGTGCGCGAAGCACATGCGCCACAACTGGGGTGACCCACTGGACCTAAAACACGGTCTCACCGGCCTCGAGGTCAAAGATATGGTGGCGCTCGGCATGGGCGACCCCCCCCACTGTTGAGCCGTCCATCGCCAGGCACCTTAACCCCGGTCATGGCGGGCTGCTCGCCCCGGCCAGGCCGGTGCTGCCTAACAAAATGGACCGTTTTTCTGCCTCTGTTCATCAGGCGGCTTACAGGTCGTCGGCCTTGGTGGTGAGGGGTCTCAACGTGTCCTCTCTCCGCTCTGCTTACCAGGCTGAGATTCTGGAAGATTTGGGCCAGCAGCTGGACAAAGGTGTTCCCTCCCCCAGCTTATGGAAGGAGGTCGTCACAGTCAATGACCTCATGCTCCGTAATGCCCGTCAGGCCGTCCAAGCCTGCGGCTCTCTCAGTGGTGGGGGAGAGCGCTCTGTGGCTTAACCTGTCAGGTCTTCCAGACAGTGAGAAGAGGCGCGTCGCGGGCGCCCCGGTCGAGCCCGGCCGGGCTCTCTTCGGTCCTGCCATCGGTCTGATGCAGCAGCGTTATGACGACAAAAAGAAGGAGGACGAGGCGTTCAAACTGTGCCTCCCCAGAAAGGCTTCTGCTCATCAGTTGCCTCTTGCGCGTCCTTCCAACCCCCCTGCCACGGTTTGGAACCCCACCCAGAGCAGGGAGAGACCGCGTTAAAAACCTCAGCAGAATGCACCACCCTCTGCCAAGCCTTGGGTTAAGAACATGCCCACCACGGCTGCGGCCGGTAAACCACCGACCGTCACTTTCGTGTCTAAGTGTAAGCAACCAGCCTGATGCTCTACAGTTACAAGCTCGGAGCGCGTGTTCTCTGTATGGATGCACCGTTCCCGTGGCTGCCCAGCTCGTTCATCCGATGGGTGTTTTGTGTTTTCCCCCCACGTTCCAGGGTTTTTTTTGTGAGAGAAAGTTTACATGCAGTGTCACCAAGCACAGCACACACTTTGTTCCCATCAACCAAAATAATAAACGCTTCGGCCGATGTGTTGCCCGACACAGAAATACACAAAAAATTCAAAAAGAACATATTAAAACACACGAATCAGATGAATTCGTGTCAAAAAGAGCACAGCTCTATGAATCCGCGCATGTCGCCTCTAGTTCGCCCACTAGATGGCACCATTGGATGACAAATGAATCAGTCCTGCTCGCAAAAATTCGCTCGCTCCGCTCCGCTCCGGCCCGGGGGGCTTGGGGCGCTCGCGAGCTGCGAGCCGGCTTGGCAAGCTGTGAAAGCTCCCGAGTGGGTGTTGCGTACGGTAACCAAGGGTTACAGACTGCAGTTTGCGATCAAACCTCCGCGTTTCAACGGTGTGCTCACTTCGCATACAGCGGAAAGCTCAGCGCATGTTTTAAACGAGGAAATCGCTTCGCTCCGGTTAAAAGGAGCGATTCAGGTGGTGCCACCACACATGATAGATCAGGGATTTTATTCCTGTTATTTCCTTGTCCCGAAAAAAGACGGCTCGCTCCGTTCCATTTTGAACGTCAGAATGTTGAACAAACGTTTAAAGAAGTTCGGGTAGCATATGCTGACGTATGGTACTCTGTTCCGCGATTGGTTTGCATCGATCGATCTGAAGGATGCTTTTTTCCACATAAGCATTTATCTGCCACACAGATAATTTTTTCATTTTGCCTATCAAGGCGAGTGTTTCGAATTCTCAGTTCTCCCGTTTGGTTCTCGCCCTAAGCCCACGGACTTTCTCTCTGTGTGTGGAAGCGAGCTTAGCACCCCTGAGACTGTCAGGGCTGCGGATTTTAATTTATTTGGACGATTGGCTCATCATAGCCAGATTGAAAGCGGATGCGAGACGGGACACGTCTCGCGTGCTTGCGCATGTCGCATCTCTCGGTTTCTGAGTGAACGTAGACAAAAGCAGCCTGACACCCAGCCAATGCATCACATTCCTGGGCCTGGAATTGCGCTCAACCTCTATGCGTGCGCGGCTCTCTTGAGAGCGCGTGCGCGCTCTGCTGAACTGTGTGGCTCAGTTCACGGAGGGGGCGAGTGTACGATATCTCACGTGTCTCAGACTGCAAGGTCTGATGGCATCATCGATCCAGGCGGTGCCGCTGGGTCTTCTGAGAATGAGAGCGTTCATGAAATGGATTTTGTCACTACATTTTAGTCCGTTACGTGATCTCAGCCGCGCCGTTACAGTGCTGTGCACGTGCGCGGCGGCTTTACGCCATTGGAGGAGCAAAAGCTTTTATACACATGGATCCCTGTTGGGGGCAGTTATGTTGCGGAAAGTCGTAACGACAGATGTGTCCTTGGCAGGCTGGGGTGCCACCCAGGAGGGAAGAACGGTGAACGGTCTGTGGCCGAGCAGACTGCGCTCAGCGCACATAAATTACTTGGAGCTTTTGACCATACTGAAGGCTCTAATGTACTTTCGCCCTCGCCTACTCATTGGACTCATGTTCCAGGCATCCTGAACAGAGGCGCGGACCTCCTATTGAGGGGGAACCCACTCTACGGAGATTGGCGTCTCCACCCCCAGGTAGTGAGCTCATTGTGGATGAGATTCGGACAGGCATTCGTAGATCTGTTCGGCTCGCGCGAAAACAGCCACTGTCCTATGTTCTTCTCGCTAAAGGACACGAACGCGCCCCTCGGGGCGTCGCGAGGCGCATATTGTGAATTATTGCATATTTAGAGCCTGGATTGGTGCTAGTATATTTGACCTCACACAGGTTTCATGCCCTGCCTGCGCAATACGTTCTGCGTGTGCGTCAGGGTTGTCAGGGGCGTGATTTTTGGGACGTGTCAGGCACCAGCCCTAGGGGTGACTGTCTTTTTCTGGCATACAGAATCTCACTGTGAGTGTATTGGGCAACCGGGGAGCTGTCCATGTCTCTCCCATAGGTGGATCTCGAACACGA